>VDFB02000017.1:189127591-189200776 GCA_007258455.2 Sequoia sempervirens
AGAATATAGATCAATGATTGGCAGTATTTTATATTTAACTGCCTCTAAACCTGACCTTATGCATGCAGTTTGCACAGTTGCATGTTTTCAGACATCACCTAAAGAATCTCATGTTACTGATGTTAAAATTATCTTTAAATACATTCAAGGCACTCTTGACTATGGTCTTTGGTATTCTAGGTGTAGTGATTTCACTTTGATTGCATATACTGATGCTGACTGGGCTGGTTGTCTGGATGATAGGAAAAGCACCAGTGGTGCTACTTTCTTTCTTGGTGATTGTTTAGTGTCATGGCACATCAAGAAACAAGAATCAATTTCTCTTTCCACTTATTAAGCTGAATACATTGTTGCCACTTCATGTTGTACACAAGTACTGTGGATGATTCAAACTCTTTATGATATGGGTATTGTTGTTTCTAAACCTGTTACCATCATTTGTGATAACACTAGTGCGATAAATATTTTGAAAAATCCTGTCATGCACTCTTGCACTAAACATATTGCTATCAAGTTTCACTTTCTTCATGAAAAGGTTTTGGCTAATGAAGTCTGCTTACAGTTTATTGGTTCACAAGATCAGGTGGCTGATATTTTTACTAAGCCCTTAGCTAAAGAATTGTTTGAGAGGTTGAGGCTTCGATTGGGAGTTATCTCTCAATCGTTACTTCACTAATTTACCATGCTTTGTGATAGGGGGAGAAAGTTCTTTGACTTATTTACTTATAGCTCTCCTCCATTGTAGATTGTTGCACCGTTACTCTTTATTTGCAGCTGGTACTCTTTATTATTCGTGGTTGGCTTCTCAGTTGTGTTTCATGGAATTGCACAGTCATGTCTTCATTTATTTGCCATTGAGGCAAAAAGGGGGAGAGTCTTTTGTGTTTTTCCATCAAGGACAAAGGGGGAGTTTGTTGATACTCAATTATGATTGTCCTTGATGACAAACTTCTCTATAGTTTTAGATGATTCTCTTAGCTTGGTTATATTCAGTTGGTCTCTAATTTGCAGTGGACAGTTTTCATTCAGGCTTTTTGTGATCAGTTTACTCTCTTGGCATACTTGGCTTCTATTTCAGTTTCAGTGCTCAGTTTGAATTTTTATCTCTTGTTGGTACTGATCAGCTTGTGTTCTTTGATAGTGATAGGTTATTTTAATGGTTTTAGGATTATTGTCAGGTATATGTTTTCATTTACAAGCTTTCTCAGATATCACTAGATCAGAAATTCTTTCACTTAATCTTGATTCAAGTCAGACGATGTGTTTGTTACACTGGTATGGTTTCTTATGGCATTGATCATGGCTATTCTTTTGATTAACATCATGGGCATATTTTGATCGATAACTATACTTTTGGAAAGAGACTTTATTTAAAAGGATAATCCTTTGCAAGGTTAATTTTATTATTGTAATTTTTTAAAAAGAAGATATTATTTATCATATGGCCATGGCTTGATTCATTGCTTTGGGATAATCGGCATTACATATGTTTTATATCAGTCAAGTCTTCATTTGGTGTGCTCGACCTCTTAGCAACTATCATATGGATATTTGATTTGGCAATAATTATTGTATGGTCGGGCTTCTTGGACAACGACTAAATCTTACAGACATTGTTTTTTTGCTTTGAGTCTTGCACAGACTTCAACTCCATTTCATTATTGCTAAACCATTGAATGATGTGAAAAGAGTTTAGGGTAGAATTTGTGGTTATCTCTTCTATCTTTGAAATGATTAAGAAACCCTATTTCTGGCGCCGCCATGGAGAGATTCTTCTATTGATGGTTTTTACAGTCCTTTTATTCATGATAGCTGCTTCACCGTGTTTACTAGATGTGTTTGGAGGAACCTTTGCATACGTTTTATTGGCTGGAAGTCAGCTCAGGCAGAATAAATCATGGACAACCTTGACTAGTATTTGATTCTTTGTTCATTATTTTTTCTCATCCAGGTAACACTCATTTTTATGATTGTTGTCTCATTTTCCTCATCACATGGCTAAAGTACCTTTGCATGAAATGGTTTTGAGTTGGTATTTTTGGAATAAATTGCTTCATTTAGCTATTTTTTCGAATGATTCTTGGACAGCTTGGTTATTACCTCATAGACGTTTCACTTATTGCTCTTAAATGATTTCAAAGATTTCTAGAATAAGGGTTTGTCTATTTCAATAGGTGGGTATTGATATTCCATCAGTTATATTGTAGATTTAGCATTTTATGTTCATGGGATATCATGGTCTTTGAAGTTTCAGCAGTTACTTTGTAGAATTTATGATTTTCTGATCAAGGGTATTCTAAAATTGAAGTTCATTTGGTTGGATTTAAGGGAATCTTTTTGAAAGGATGATTGCTTTCCTCAAAACGTTTATGTCACTTAAATGCATTTTTAGAATATGGGTATTCAGATTATTTGAAGTTTGAAATCAAGGGTTTTCTGAAATAAACAAATAAGCTTGTGGGTTATCCATATTTTTATTTCAAAATGATATTATTTATAGTATTCAGGGTTTTTCCAAAACAAATTCAAAATTGATAAAGTTTCATGATCTACACTTGTCAAAGCTTTATTGATTCACTCATAATCTTGACTACCTTATTATTTGGGAGTTTCTCTTTAGTCGAAATCTATTGTGCCCAACCGTTACTACTAGAGACAAAGATTATTTTTCATTTATTGAAAAGGGAGATTTTATTGTCTTTACTTAGATCCATTGACCTTGAAATGTTTTGAAGACTTGTTACCTGAAAATGATGTATAAATGTATATAGAAAAACTCTTTTCTATTCTGGCACTATTATTGTAATTCTGAGTTGATCTTGGCTGAATGAAATGTATTGAAAACTCTACATAAAAATAAGAACATAAAAGGCAGAGATGTAAAAAATCTCTTCTCTATAAAGTATTTTAAGGACTCAAGCTTTGGTTCCTTAAGGTATTCTGTAGACGAGAGAACATAGTTGTTTATTCTTTACTGAAAATAGAGTAATCCTCTGATCTATCATTATTGTTCGAAAAACATAAGTTGAAGGGTTTGTACTCCCTGAGATAGATGTCTCAAAAATGAGGGGTTGGTGCTCCTTGAGCGGGTGCTCTAAAACTTGCCTACAAGGCATTGTGAACAGTGGTTTTTTTATTAAGCCTACATGGAACTTGGAGTGGTTTTTCTTCCCTAATTCAGGGTTTTCCACTCAGCAAAAATCTCTTGTGTATCTTTGTTTCTATGTGATGGCTCTTCTATTTCATGATGTTGTTCTGTTTATTTAAATTCTCAATTGTGCATGCAAAATATTACATTCAATACATGAATGACTTAATCTTTATATTGAGATCAAAGTATAAATATGTTTTAACTTTCATTTTGAGCAACAAATATCATATTGGATTCACACTGATTCAACCCTCCTCTCAGTGTCTCTTTTAACTCCAATAATTGGTATCAGAGCGTAGGGTCCTCTGATTGGTGTTATTCACCTTGGATTGATTCTGGTTTTGGAGTCTTTTAAATGGCATAGTCTAAAGATGGTGCCTCTATAACCGGAGCTCTGTTATTCGATGGAACAGATAATGTGTTCTAGAAAATCATAATGGAAGCTTTTCTTATTTCTTTTGATGTCAATTTTTGGAGCATAGTTTTAAATGCATACAATGTACCAGCCTCAATTCCCACTGATCCTACTGAGAAAAGAGGTATGAAACAAATGTCAGAGCTAAACATGCCATCCTGTGTGGTCTAACTAAAGATGTGTTCCTTAAAGTCATGCATTGAAAATCTGCTCATGAAATCTGGGAAAAACTTGAAACTATATATCAAGGGAATGAGAAAGTCAAACTGTCAAAAATCATTACACTCAAACATCAGTTTGAGGAGATGAGAATGAAAGATGATGAAAAAGTGGATGAATATTTCCTAAGAGTTGATGAAGTTGTCAATGCCATGAAAGGTTTAGGTCAAGAGGTTAATGAATTTGATGTGGTCACAAAGGTCATTAGAACCTTACCATCAAAATTTGAATCTAAGGTTTCAGCCCTAGAAGAAAGAAACACTTTGATCATCTTACCTTAGACAACCTGCAAGGAATACTTACTACCTATGAAATGAGAACCAGCAAAAACAATTCAACTAGAAAAGAAACTGCCTTTAACACTAAAAAGAAAGAAAAGGTCAAAGTTAGTTAATCAGAGTTGTCTGATTCTAAATAATCCAATTTTGTTAGAAAAATCAAGATGGGTTTAGGAAGATACAAGGGAAAACTTCCCTTTAAATGTTTCAACTGCGGAAAAATAGGTCACTTTGCTGCAAAGTGTCCCTATGATGATCAAATCTGTGGCAATGAGACAACTGAAAAACATCCTAAGAAGAAGGTTTTCAAACCTAAACAAAAATTTAATTTCAAAAAGAAGAAAATTTTGTTTAGTAAGGATGAATCTGACATTGAATCTGAAGATTCATCAGCTGAAGAAGATGAAAGTTTGTTCATGGCTGAAATCACTCAGTGAAATGATTCTAATGCTATTGATATTGAAGGTGTTGTAGACCTTGAAAGTGAACTGAAATGTGCTTTACAAGAGGTCATAAAACTCAAAATACAAGTTCTTGCACAAGAACATAAACCAAATCTAGATGTGGTCTCTCTAAAAACTCAGCTTGAAGAAGCCAAAAGAGTTGAAGACTATCTTCAAGAGACTGTTAGCTGCAAAGATCAAGAAATTCAAAAACTAGAACAAGAAGTTGTCATACTTAGGAAGGAAAATGAAAAATATGAAAGCACTCTAAAACTAAATGAGATGCTCAGCAAGCAGAAAATGCTTAATGATAAAACTGGTATTGGTTTTGAAAAGGGTGAGTGTTCAAGTGACAATGTAAAACAAAACCCCTCTTCTAATGTCAAACGCTCAAGTTCAAGTCTCTCAGGTTCTAGTAAAAACCATGGTGAGATTTTAAGAGGTAATAGACCCTCTTACAACTTTAATTCTTTCTTCTATGGTTATTGATTTTTCTGCAATAGATTTGGCCATAAGGCGAGCACCTGTAGATTTATGAATTCTAGAACATCCAAGTTTGGTCTTAGACAACATTATAGTTTTGTTAGACATATCAGATGCTTTAAATGTAATAATTTGGGAAATTTTGTCAAACTGATATGTATTCTAAATAGCAGAATTTTAAAAAGGTCTGGAAACCTAAGTCTATCAACAATATTGAGCAATCTATGTTTATTCAGACTACTTTTCATTCCAAGAAAAAGGACTTATGGGTCCTAGACAGTGGATGTTCGAACCATATGACTGGCGAAAAAGGTAAATTTATAAATCTTGAAGATTATGTAGGTGGGTATGTTAAGTTTGGTGATAACTCTGGTATTCAAATCAAAGGTAAGGGTTCACTTCTTTTGAATGAGGACACTCCTATCTACAATGTGTACTATGTGGAAGGTCTCAAGCACAATCTATTAAGCGTTAGTCAAATCTGTGACAGTGGTTATCATGTACTTTTCACTTCATAGGGATGTGAGATTAAGAACAAGATTGGAAAAGCTGTTGCAGCTGGAAGGAGGACAAAAGGAAATGTGTACAATCTTCTCAACACATCAAGCAATGACAATAATCAAGGTATGTGTTTAATGGGCCAAATTGAAGAGAGTTGATTATGGCATAAAAGGCTAGGACACATAAATTTTAAAAATCTAGTTAGAATTAGTAAAAATTAGAATGTTAGAGGTTTACCAGTTCTTAGCAAGCCTAAAAACTCTATGTTCAAAGAGTGCTTAAGTGGTAAACAAACTAAAACCAATTTTAAAACAAAAGAACATTCTTCTTTGAAACCTTTATAGATTGTGCATATTGATTTATGTGGACCAACCAGAACTAGGTCTATTAATGGTGAAAGGTACTTTATGCTATTTGTGGATGATTATACAAGAATGGTTTGGGTCACTTTTCTTAAGCACAAATCAGAAGCTTTTGAAAGGTTTAAAATCTTTCATAAATTGGTTGAGAAAGAATCAGATTTGAAACTTAAATGTTTGCAATCTGACAAAGGAGGTGATTTCACCTCTTAAGAATTTATAGATTATTGTGAACAACACGACATTAAAAGACAATATGTTGCAACTAAAACACCTCAACAAAACGGGGTTGTTGAACGTAAGAATATAACTGTAAAAGAAATGGCTAGAACCATGCTTGATGAAGCTAAATTGTTTGACATTTACTGGAAAGAAGTTGTTCGTACAGTTGTTTATATTTTGAATAGAGTGCAGCTTAGGATGAAGTCTAAACACACTCCGTATGAATTATGGTATGGAAGAACTACTTTTGTCAAATACTTTAAAATTTTTGGAAGTAAATGTTTTATTAAAAAGGATGATGATAATCTTGGCATCTTTCAATCAATGTCTAATGAAGGTATCTTTTTGGGATATTCAACTCACAACAAAGCTTATAAATGTCTTAACATAAGGCTTAACAAGATTGTTGAAGTTGTGAATGTTAAATTTGATGAAAGTTTGCATTTAGATGCTAATACATTGCAGGATAATGAGGAAGATATTCTTGAAACTGAATCCAATCCAAAAGAAGCTGAAACAACAAAGCCTATTGCTGAATCAACAAACCCTAAAAATGAAAATGCAAGTCCTAAGAAGGTTGCATCAAAAGATCCTTTGAAGACTATAGCTAAATATCATCCCAAATATCAGATTATTGGGGATAAGAATGTAGGAGTTCAAACCAGAAGAAGGGTTGTAGAATCTAATGAAAAGGCACAAATTGCTTTATGTTTAGTTACTTAGTTTGAACCTAAAATTTTTAATGAAGCTCTTACAGATTTATGTTGGGTTAATGCTATGCAGGAAGAAATTGATCAAATTGAGAAAAATAAGACTTGGGAGTTAGTCCCAAGACTAGATGACAAGAATGTCATTGGAGGTAAATAGATTTATAGAAATAAACTTGATGAAAATGGCAATGTTATTCGCAATAAAGCAAGATTTGTTTGCAAAGGCTATGCTCAGCAAGAAGGTATTGACTTTGGTGAAACCTTTGCACCTGTTGCTAGATTAGAGTCCATCATAATATTCTTAGCTTATTTTGTTTACAAAAACTTTACTGTTTATCAAATGGACGTCAAAACTGCTTTTTTGAATGGCTTTTTAGATGAAGAGGTATGTGTTGAATAGCCTGAAGGATTTATATGCAAAGATAAGCCTAATCATGTTTACAGGTTGAAAAAGGCTCTCTATGGCTTAAAACAAGCTCCTAGAGCTTGGTACTCAAGGCTGGACAATCATTTAATTTCTAATGGCTTTGTTAGAGGAGGTGTAGACAGTAATCTATATGTTAAAACTGAAGGTTCTGATATTTTGGTTATTGAAATTTACGTTGATGACACTATCTTTGACTGCAATAATGTTATTTTAAGTAAGAAGTTCTCACAACTAATGGAATCCAAGTTTGAAATGTCTATGTTAGGTGAATTAAACTTCTTTTTGGGTCTTCAAATCTCTCAATGTGAGAATGGAATATTTCTTTCTCAAACTAAATATGCTCGAGAGATGCTTAAGAAATTTAAAATGGATGAATGTCATCCAATTAGCACTCCAATGGCTACAGGATGCAAACTTACTAAAAAAGATGATTCTCTTGATTCAAATCAAATAGAATATAGATCAATGATTGGCAGTATTTTATATTTAACTGCCTCTAAACCTGACCTTATGCATGCAGTTTGCACAGTTGCATGTTTTCAGACATCACCTAAAGAATCTCATGTTACTGATGTTAAAATTATCTTTAAATACATTCAAGGCACTCTTGACTATGGTCTTTGGTATTCTAGGTGTAGTGATTTCACTTTGATTGCATATACTGATGCTGACTGGGCTGGTTGTCTGGATGATAGGAAAAGCACCAGTGGTGCTACTTTCTTTCTTGGTGATTGTTTAGTGTCATGGCACATCAAGAAACAAGAATCAATTTCTCTTTCCACTTATTAAGCTGAATACATTGTTGCCACTTCATGTTGTACACAAGTACTGTGGATGATTCAAACTCTTTATGATATGGGTATTGTTGTTTCTAAACCTGTTACCATTCTCTGTGATAACACTAGTGCGATAAATATTTTGAAAAATCCTGTCATGCACTCTTGCACTAAACATATTGCTATCAAGTTTCACTTTCTTCATGAAAAGGTTTTGGCTAATGAAGTCTGCTTACAGTTTATTGGTTCACAAGATCAGGTGGCTGATATTTTTACTAAGCCCTTAGCTAAAGAATTGTTTGAGAGGTTGAGGCTTCGATTGGGAGTTATCTCTCAATCGTTACTTCACTAATTTACCATGCTTTGTGATAGGGGGAGCAAGTTCTTTGACTTATTTACTTATAGCTCTCCTCCATTGTAGATTGTTGCACCGTTACTCTTTATTTGCAGCTGGTACTCTTTATTATTCGTGGTTGGCTTCTCAGTTGTGTTTCATGGCATTGCACAGTCATGTCTTCATTTATTTGCCATTGAGGCAAAAAGGGGGAGAGTCTTTTGTGTTTTTCCATCAAGGACAAAGGGGGAGTTTGTTGATACTCAATTATGATTGTCCTTGATGACAAACTTCTCTATAGTTTTAGATGATTCTCTTAGCTTGGTTATATTCAGTTGGTCTCTAATTTGCAGTGGACAGTTTTCATTCAGGCTTTTTGTGATCAGTTTACTCTCTTGGCATACTTGGCTTCTATTTCAGTTTCAGTGCTCAGTTTGAATTTTTATCTCTTGTTAATACTGATCAGCTTGTGTTCTTTGATAGTGATAGGTTATTTTAATGGTTTTAGGATTATTGTCAGGTATATGTTTTCATTTACAAGCTTTCTCACATATCACTAGATCAGAAATTCTTTCACTTAATCTTGATTCAAGTCAGACGATGTGTTTGTTACACTGGTATGGTTTCTTATGGCATTGATCATGGCTATTCTTTTGATTAATATCATGGGAATATTTTGATCGATAACTATACTTTTGGAAAGAGACTTTATTTAAAAGGATAATCCTTTGCAAGGTTAATTTTATTATTGTAATTTTTTGAAAAGAAGATATTATTTATCATATGGCCATGGCTTGATTCATTGCTTTGGGATAATCGGCATTACATATGTTTTATATCAGTCAAGTCTTCATTTGGTGTGCTCGACCTCTTAGCAACTATCATATGGATATTTGATTTGGCAATAATTATTGTATGGTTGGGCTTCTTGGACAACGACTAAATCTTACAGACATTGTTTTTTTGCTTTGAGTCTTGCACAGACTTCAACTCCATTTCATTATTGCTAAACCATTGAATGATGTGAAAAGAGTTTAGGGTAGAATTTGTGGTTATCTCTTCTATCTTTGAAATGATTAAGAAACCCTATTTCTGGCGCCGCCATGGAGAGATTCTTCTATTGATGGTTTTTACAGTCATTTTATTCATGATAGCTGCTTCACCGTGTTTACTAGATGTGTTTGGAGGAACCTTTGCATACGTTTTATTGGCTGGAAGTCAGCTCAGGCAGAATAAATCATGGACAACCTTGACTAGTATTTGATTCTTTGTTCATTATTTTTTCTCATCCAGGTAACACTCATTTTTATGATTGTTGTCTCATTTTCCTCATCACATGGCTAAAGTACCTTTGCATGAAATGGTTTTGAGTTGGTATTTTTGGAATAAATTGCTTCATTTAGCTATTTTTTTGAATGATTCTTGGACAGCTTGGTTATTACCTCATAGACGTTTCACTTATTGCTCTTAAATGATTTCAAAGATTTCTAGAATAAGGGTTTGTCTATTTCAATAGGTGGGTATTGATATTCCATCAGTTATATTGTAGATTTAGCATTTTATGTTCATGGGATATCATGGTCTTTGAAGTTTCAGCAGTTACTTTGTAGAATTTATGATTTTCTGATCAAGGGTATTCTAAAATTGAAGTTCATTTGGTTGGATTTAAGGGAATCTTTTTGAAAGGATGATTGCTTTCCTCAAAACGTTTATGGCACTTAAATGCATTTTTAGAATATGGGTATTCAGATTATTTGAAGTTTGAAATCAAGGGTTTTCTGAAATAAACAAATAAGCTTGTGGGTTATCCATATTTTTATTTCAAAATGATATTATTTATAGTATTCAGGGTTTTTCCAAAACAAATTCAAAATTGATAAAGTTTCATGATCTACACTTGTCAAAGCTTTATTGATTCACTCATAATCTTGACTACCTTATTATTTGGGAGTTTCTCTTTAGTCGAAATCTATTGTGCCCAACCGTTACTACTAGAGACAAAGATTATTTTTCATTTATTCAAAAGGGAGATTTTATTGTCTTTACTTAGATCCATTGACCTTGAAATGTTTTGAAGACTTGTTACCTGAAAATGATGTATAAATGTATATAGAAAAACTCTTTTCTATTCTGGCACTATTATTGTAATTCTGGGTTGATCTTGGCTGAATGAAATGTATTGAAAACTCTACATAAAAATAAGAACATAAAAGGCAGAGATGTAAAAAATCTCTTCTCTATAAAGTATTTTAAGGACTCAAGCTTTGGTTCCTTAAGGTATTCTGTAGACGAGAGAACATAGTTGTTTATTCTTTACTGAAAATAGAGTAATCCTCTGATCTATCATTATTGTTCGAAAAACATAAGTTGAAGGGTTTGTACTCCCTGAGATAGATGTCTCAAAAATGAGGGGTTGGTGCTCCTTGAGTGGGTGCTCTAAAACTTTCCTACAAGGCATTGTGAATAGTGGTTTTTTGATTAAGCCTACAAGGCACTTGGAGTGGTTTTTCTTTCCTGATTTAGGGTTTTCCACTCAGCAAAAATCTCTTGTGTATCTTTGTTTTTTTGTGATGGCTCTTCTATTTCATGCTACTGTTATGTTTATTCAAATTCTCAATTGTGCATGCAAAAGATTACATTCAATACATGAATGACTTAATCTTTATATTGATATCAAAGTATAGATATGTTTTATCTTTCATTTTGAGCAACGAATATCATTTTGGATTCACACTGATTCACCCCCCTCCCTCTCAGTGTCTCTTTTAACTCCAACAGAAACCACCCGACTACCTCCCTTTTATTTCACTTTTGTAAGTGTTGTGAAAAAGAGGGTCTAAACACCTTTTAAAAAGTTATAAAGAATAAAAATAAACTTCTAACCTATATACGCTAGACCTAAGCTATTTTACCAAACATAAAATACAACCTAAACCTCCTAAAATCACTTTAAGGTTTAAAAATCGCAAAGTTAAAAATTAAACAAGAAAATAACATAATCAAATTTCACATTATCACATAACACTAAAAAATCACATTGTACGTCAAGGCGAATAGACCTTAGGATGCCATGTGAGCCTAGGTCCAACATCACACTAGAAGACATAAAGTTGCTAAATAACCTCATCGACCATTATCATTAGAATCCACCTAAATACTCAACAAGAAGTGTTAGTACAATATATAGGAAAAATAAATTTGTCATAGCAAATAACATATTATCAAAAAGCAACTAGAAACAATAGAATAAAATATACAATTATTAATTCATAAATACATCAATCAAAGTGATCGCATTAGAGGGCATCATACAAAATCTAGAAATCAATATAAAATCTAACATCCATAAGTAATACCAATATCATATGTAATGGAATGGGTTCACAACTCTCGAGTCTCTAGGATATATAAGAGTCTATAGAGAGTGAATAGCCCTAGATTATTTTAGAGAAAAAATATCAAGTGATGGGATATAGTTAAGGAAGGAGAAAGAACAAGTTGATTATGTACTTTTATGACTTTTTATGATAGGGAACTTCAAAAACCAAATGAATAGACCTCAAAGGTCTTGGGAGGCAGACAAACAAGCTCTTAATGATGACATATAAGGATGATAGTGTGGTACACTAGAAAATTAGTGACACACTAGCATCTCATATGGACTAGAGAGAATGTCAATCACTAGAAACACAAAGGGTCTACTAACTACTCAAAAAGTGAAGTTGGACATTTTTGGGATAATTTTACAAAAGGTAGAAAACAAAGGGAAAAGTACAAGAGGAATACTAGATAAGAAAATGAATAAATTATTAAATGAAGTGTCAAGTAATGGAAGAAGATGGATTAACTCACAAGTGGTGTAGCTATGAAGCCTCACAAATGCTCCACATGGACAACATGCACACATGGAAATAGTAAAAGTGTTCGGTCTATTTTTGGCCTTTCCTTTGTCAAAATTCTATTTTGGTGTTTCCAAATCCACGAACAACAAAATAGACAACATGATAGAAAGATAGATAATAGATAATATGATGAGACAAGATATAAAAATAAAACATGTAAGATATTAATATTCTACTTTCATAAAAAAAATGCAATAAAAGTAAATATTACCATCCCTCCAATGAGTTTGTGAAGCATCGAGAGGAAGTGTAATTCCTTAAGAAATCTTGAGATGAACGTGAAGAACCCGGATGTAGAAGATCTTTAGAAATAAAGGAAAGAATGGAGGTTGAAAGAAGTGAGAATGAAGCTAGATTGAGAGAGTGAATGCTAGAAGTGAAATATTGAATAATATTGATAGAATAAATAAGAAGAATGATGTTAGAATAGGAAAATGCATGTAATGAAGTGGTTTATAGGTGGGTCTATAGTTGTAGGGGACACCACACCTTTTCCAAACATCTCCATGATGTGAAACCATCTCAAATAAAATTCCTCCACCAACATAAAATGAAAGGGTAAAGGAAAAAAATGAAGTCTAGAGGGATGGGAATTTATGTTATCATTTTATTAGGCTAATGTGAAAGTGGATGTAATGTGAAATTTCATAAGGGTAGAATTTTAGGACATTACATTTTCCCCCCACTTTAGAAAGAACATTTATCTGAACATGTGTGAGATAAATTAGAAAGAGGCTTAAGAGAATATACCTAGGATGAAGATGATGAAGATCTTCAATCAGGTATATGTGATGTAGAGAAGCTACACCAATATGCAATGAGGAAAAGAGCCTTTGATCCTACAAAGATTATTGTAATCTCACCACAAAAAAACATCCTAGATGAAAAAGTGAAAAACATAGATGTGTTGAGATTCAAAGACAAGACATAATATAATTTAATCAATTAAAAGTTGATACTAATAGGTATGGTAGCATGGCTAGAGACCATATGACAAGAAAATAGGCCTATAGCTTCTACAAACTACATTGTAGTATAGTCATAGAAAAGAAAAGATAGGTCTAGTCAGGTTACCGCTAAGCTAGACAATGAGACATAAGACATCAACGAATCCTTTTGAAAGAAACATTTTTAAAAAAACTAATAAAATATGATAGCTACCATTAGAATTATATGTTCTATTCAGATGAGCACATGTAATTCTAAGGAGAAGATAAAGATAGGATATATGTTGCACCATGAAACATAGAAAAATGTGTTAGTGGGATGTTTTCATGTGAGGGAAGACACATAGAAACCACACCATGAAAGATAAAAGTAGGGATGAAGAAATCAAGATCATAATGGGATTTGATAATTCAAAGTTAAAACTACTCATAAATTATATAGATAAATAAATTGAGTATAATATGCATGTAGTAATTTTAATCATCCCCAAAATGTATCAGAATGAGAAGAAGAGTATGTGAACACAAAATAAAAATTAGGTGAACATGGGAGTGACCTAAATTCCCCAATACTTCACATTGTTTTTGATGTGAAAGGAAATGTTTACAACATATAGAAGAATGATGATACAAACATAATAAATGTATAAAATATTTTCTCTCGTGTATCCAGGAACCTAAAAGAGTAGCTAGGGTCCTCTAAGTGAGAGCAAAAAAAAAATAGACAATCATGGGGGAACACAAAGAAGCACACAAATCTAATCTAAAGATGAAGAAGAAGGTGCCACTCTAGTCCAACTCCACCATGTCATCCTGCTCCCAATCTAGATATTTATAGGGGGTATGTGCAGGATCATCATGGAAAAACAAGGCCCTTAAGTGGCAAAAAATTCAAAAAAGTCAGAGCTAGGCAACTTGTCTAAAAAATTTGAATAAGTTATCTATATTATTTCAAAAATATGTAACAATAGAATCAATAGAAAATTGAATCTAGTTTCTAAACTACTAGGTTTATTTTTTTTAAAAAGAAAAATCTATTTGGTGAAAATTTGAAATTTCAATGTAGTAGTACTTAAATTTTAGGGAAAAAATAAGAAGTATGTGTCTGTCTAACCACCCTAACCACAATAAAATGATAATATTTTTTTATAATATTTTAGATATAAGTAGAGGACTCATGTCCTAATGTGATAAATTATTTTTTGTAATTTTTTTCCAAGTAAATAATTAATTATGAATTTTTTATTACAACTTTTTAAAAATATAAAAACTCGTATGTCTGACCACCTTAACTTGGTCAAAACTTCATGAAATTCAATTCTTTTTTTAATCTTATAGTACGCGAAGCATAGAATGTGATGCACATTTCAGATTCAAAAACTGTGATACCGTTTGAAAGTTATAGATGTTTTTTAATTAGCCTATCAATTAGGACTTTAGTTGTAATTCAAATGGAAAATGAATAATAATTATTTATTAAATTCAAAGTAAAACATAATGTATATTGGTGGAAAGCTGATAATCTCCTTTAAAAACCCTTTTCATTTCATCAATTTTGGGTAATAAAAAAGTTGTTAGCCACATGGGCCATCATATCACCTAAATATAGCCACTTTTTGGCCCATCATGATCCTGCACATACCCTAGGGGGAGGGAAGATGAACTTTTAGTGGGATATCTAGGGTAGTGCAAGCCAACTCTCCTATAGAAAGAGCTAAGAAAGAAGTCCCCACAAGGTCCTTGTCACTGAACTTCTAGTAGACAAGTTTCATCAATCGAGTAAAGATCAAAGAAAAAAGATCGAATATCCTCTAACGAGTTGAGCATGCACTTTTCGCTAGTGGAAAGTTCTAACTAGATGAGAGGAGGACAATAAAATAGAAATTAATTTTCATCCTCAAGAAGAGGAGCAATGATAAACTCTAGGGAAGTAGGCATTGCCTTCATCATGAGGATGCCATAGGCTAAGGTATAACATGAGTTAGGAGATGAAGACAACCATTTTCAACCATTGCTTGAATCAACTTGTCACTCTCCAACTTTTTCTTCAATGAATAATGTGATATCCTAAATATTAAGTGGAAATGGGAGAAGGAGACAAAGCCATCAAGGACACCAATTTTTTAAAAGTCATCTCAATGGGCTGCAAAAAAGGAGGAATTTGAAGAGAGGTTATAAGAGGTAGCTCAACTCTATAGAGGGAGTTATGAACACCTGCACCCATTTGGGGTGAGGGTTAATGAGGATCCCCTAACAAAGCTGGGAGGAATATGGAGATGATGGGAACTAAGGTAGACCAAGAAGCAAAGATAAAATGAATAGGGATAGGATAAATAGAAGTGGAAATAGAAGGATCCTCTTTGGTATTCTATGAGGCAACATTCTCCTTAGCAAATTCCTTTCATTGGTGCTTATCCTCCTGTAAGATCTGATTTTGGTGGCTATGAGCACCAAATGATGTAGCTTCAGAAGAAGTTAGGGGCTCCTTCTCTACTAGAGTAGAAACCTCCATGACCATTTCTAGTCGAAAGTGTGGACTCCTAAGGAAGAGCAAGAGGAGGCATATAAATAAGAAGAGAGAAAAGTATCTCGTCAGCGAACCTCTTTCCTTTTTCTTCCTTGGGAATAGATGGATGGAAAGAGGGAGGACACAAAGGTCTACATAGGACAAACTCCATGAGAAAGCTTCTCCTTTCCATAAAGGGTGGGTTTCAATACCATGGGTAGGAATGGAAGCTAAAATAATTGAGGCTTTTTCTTCCAAAATGTAGAAACTTTTCAATTCATGTGAAAATCACAATAGGAGGAATGAAAGATGCCACCAACAGTTGGGAAGTAGAAGTAGATGAGGATGAAAAAAAATGAGAGGGGGAAGGTCCAAGCATAAGAGTCTAATTTTCCTTCCACTTTGGAGGAGTGAAGGATGGAGCACACTATTGTGCATGTAAAGAATCCTTCAAAGTGATATCCTGAGTAGACAGAGGAAAACCACCTTTAGGAACCAATCCCCTAGCCTTATATTTTAAATAAGCTTAGTATAAAAGGTCTCCTCTTGGTGATAGAGGTCTAACTTGGGTGGGAAAAAATTGATCTAGGGAGAAGCCCCCATGTGATACCTATGGTTTGTACCTAGTATATTAGATAGTGTGCATGGTCCCATCATGGTGAAATTCAAACATTTGTGGATGACTAAGGTGACCATGTTCAAGGAGATTAGGCATAAGATACCTCGCCTCACTCTAAATATCTATCAAAATTGGTTATCACTACAAATGGGACATCCAAGAATTTAGGTCCTATCAAGATCAATAGATAAATAAACCTAATAGGCATGAAAAAATTTCCATTATGCATGTGAACTATAGCTTGTGATTCCTCATACTTCTCCTTATGTAGATTATTTATAAAAATAGTTTCCTTTGTGATAACATTCACTCTACTAATGTGGAGCTACATAATTCTTGTTACAACATTATCATTGACACAAGAAAGAATATATAATGGAGATAGCTCTTTGTTCAAAGGAAAACAACTTGAGGTGAATGTAATGTCAAGATTAGAATTCATATGATGTAGAGGAGGAATATGAGTAAATGAAGCTACATGCACATACTCAGATGGGATGAATTCAAACAAATAAGAATGGATGACAAGGTTGGAAAAGTGAGATGGGAATTGATCTATGTAAATCTGTAGACTTTGTTTGTTGGGATTCACTATAGATTTATTTTAGTTCCTATTACCATCAACCAAGATGGTACCCTTATCAATGTATTCATGTATCACATGGAAAAGATGCACACATTTATCGATACCATGACCTAAGAACTAATGCTATTGATAGAACTTATATACTTACAGTACCACTAAAGATATGGCCCAAAAAGTAGTCTAATCTATGGTAGAGTTATTATTCCATCTTTTAGTAGCTTTTGTAATATATTGGTATAAGATTCAGAAATTTTTGTGAATATTTTATTTTTACCTATGAATTTTTTATTAGTGGGAACTAACGCCACATTCACCACTACTTTGTTCTTTCTAGAATAACTAGAGATTGATATAGCTGATAGACCATCCCAGTGGGAGAATGATGAATAACATCATATATTGCAACATTTTGTTTTTATTCACACAAAGTATCACACATATGGGTGAAGGATGTGTACTTCATCAAAAGGAATTTATCTTGTAGTGTCATTTGTAATTTTTTGATGAAAATTTTTTACACATCATAATTAGGTAAGGGGTAGGAATTCTAAGAGAAAATTCCTTGATAATGAGATATAAAATTAGTCACCTTCCCATGAGTCCCCTTCTTACACCAGAGAAGGTTGGTAAATGAAACCTTCAACTCGATGTTTTCCTAGAACTACTAGAGAAACTAATTTACAAGTTGATTGAAGGAAAATATAGAATTAATAGGAAAGGATCAATACCACTCCAAACTAGCATCATTAAGAGAATGTGGGAATAGTTTTACTAGAATAGTATCAAGATGAAATAAATTGATACACGTGGAATTAAAGGACAAGAAGTGATTCAATGTGTCCTTGCTTCCATTATACGACTCAAACATAAGAACTTTCATTCCTGAAATAATAGGGGTGTTAAGGATATCAAAAGATAGGGGATTGCAATGGTAGTAAGGATGAAACATAGGTTTGGAAGATGAGCTAACTATTCTAGCCAACTGAAACTACATCCACCCCATGGCTATGTACATGATCATCATGGAAAAAATAGGCCCTTAACTAGAAATTTTTTTAGAAAAATCAGAGTTAGGCAACTTGACGTAAAAAATTGAATAAGTTATCTATATTATTTCAAAAATATGTAAAAATAGAATCTGTAGCAACTTGAATGTAGTTTCTAAACTACTAGGTTTGTTTAAAAAAATAAAAAATCTATTTGGTTAAAATTTGAAATTTCAATGTAGTGGTACTTAGATTTCAGGGAAAAAATAAGTGTGTGTTTGTCTGACCACCCTAACCACAATAAAATGATAATATTTTTTAATAATATTTTAGATAGAAGTAAAGGAATCATGCCTCGATGTGATTCATATCTTTTTGTAATTGTTTTTCCAAGTAAATATTTAATTATGAATTTTTTATTACAAAATTTTTTAAAATATAAAAACTCATATGTTTGACCACCTTAACTTGGTCAAAACTTCATGAAATTCAATTTTTTATTTTTTTAATCCTATAGTATGCGAAGAATAGAATGTGACGCATGTTTTGGATTCAAAAAATGTGAGACCAATTGAAAGCTATTGATGTTTTTCAATTAGCCTATCAATTCGGACTTTAGTTGTAATTTGAATAGAAAATGAATAATAATTACTTATTAAATTCAAATTAAATCATAATTTATATGTAAACCTGAGAATCTCCTTTAAAAACACTTTTCATTTCATCAATTTTGGGTAAAAAAATAGTTGTCAGCCACATACCCATCATATTGCCACTTTTGGGCCCATCATGATCCTGCACATATTGTCATGTTCTATTAGAGAATATTAAGTATAGGATTTTTTGATGAGGTATTACTAGAAGAACCATTTGTGAAGGAACCAACACTACTAGAACATCTAACACTAGTGTGAGCAAAGGAAATAACATCATCACTAGCACTAAAAAAGGAACCAACGCCAGTACCAAAACTAGTACCAATAGTGACATGAAAGGTGGAGACATTCTAATTTCTAGACATAGGGACCTAAAATACTAGAGCGACCCAGTTCACCCTAATCATAGGAATATCCTTAGGTACATAATTTGTAGTAGTATTTATTTAGGGACCCATGACAACCATGCAAAAAACACTCCAAGAATCAAGATTTATGTTGTTGACTAGATATCTCTAGTTTAACATCTTGGGTATTACACAAGATAGGGGTGTATGATAAGTCATGGGTTTCTCTAATATCAAATAAACTAATAAGTAGATCTAAGCCTCTTTTATGTTTAATTAATAACCTTTTTAGACCATTAAAAAAGGGAAGAGACTTTAGCATAATAATCTTCTTTCACAAGAAATCTTGCAAGCTCTTCAATCCTCAATTTCAAAAAGTGAACTTGCTCCATAGGAATGCTAAGAGAAAATTCCTTCTCTAAGGAAGAGGAAGAGCTAGAGGGAGAGTGTAGTGGGGTGTAGATTGAAACTTCATTGTGAGGTGGCAAGAATCCAATTTGAATTCTTGTAGAGTACTCCTCAAATGTAGACCAAAATAAGGAGTACTAAAATTTCTAGACCCCATATCTTTGTTTCAATAACTTATTCTTACTATGTATCTAGAGGTAGTAGATTAGGTTATGAAGCTCATGAAATCATCACAACACACTATCTACAACACATCCTAACATGAGAGAATAAATTTTGACAAATTTAAGATAAGAGGAACAAAAGTTCATGTCTAGTTCACCAAAATGTAATGGAGGGGATTTAGTAATCTTGAGTCTCTAGGACAATAAGAGTCTATAGGAAGAGAATAGCCTTAGGTTACCTTAGGGACATAAGCTCAAGTGACGGGAGATGGATAAGGAAGGAGAAATAATAAGATGATTGTGTTTTATGATTATTTATGATAGAGAACTTCATAAGCCAAATAAATAGACCCCAGAGGTATCGAGAGATAAATATACAAGCTCTAAGCTAGACAAAAAAAGCACAGGCCAAGGATGATAGTATGGCTAACTACCATCTCAATGACGAACTAGAGTTTTGTATGAACTAGAGATAGGATAAGTGACTAGAAACACATAGGGTCTACTTTAAACTACTAAAAAAGGGAAGTTTGACAATTTTAGGATAATTTGATTGAAATGTAGAAAATAAAGGGAAAATTACAAGAAGAATATACTAGATAAGTGAATGAAATACTATTAAATCAAGTGATAGGTAGTAGAAGAAAAGGGATAAGCTCATAAGTGGTTCAACTATGAAGCCTCCCACAAAATCCACACAAACAACTTGAACACATGGAAATAGTAAAAGTGTTGGGGTTGTTTCAGGGCTTTCCTTGGTCAAACCCTTGTTTTGCTATTTCCACCTCCATGGATAGCCAAATACACACTAATTAATATGCAAGATATCAATATGCTACTTCAACTAGAATGATTAATGTAATAAAAGTAAATGTTACCCTCCCTCCAATGATCTTGTGAAGTGTAGAGGAATAATAATGCCTTGAAAGATCTTGAGACATTCAAGAACCTTGATGTAGGATAGCTTGAGCAAGAAATAAGATAATGGAGGTTAAAACAAGTGATAATAAAGATAGATTATGAGAGTGAATGATAAAAGTGAAATATTGAATGAGATTGATAGAATGAATGAGAATAATGAAGTTAGAATAGGAAAATGCATGCAAGGAAGCCATTTTCAAGAAAATCAGTAGCTATAGGGTGCATTGCACTTTGTAGGCTAGAAGAAGTGTAACATCCCAATGTCCACTAACCTAAGAATATTTTCAATATGTTTGTGTGATGTAAGAATGTTTGCATGATGTAAAACTATCCCAGACAAAAGCTCCCCCACTGACAAAAAATGACAAGGTAAAGGAAAAAAATGGAGGCTTGTGGGACAAGAATCTGTATTATCATTTTATCACATTAAACTGAAAGAGGATGTAAAGTTAAATTGCAAAACATTGCAATTTTGTGATATTACACTATTCATCCATGAAAAAGTAAATATGCATCATCTAACCAAACATCTGCAATAACCCTTATAACTTAATACATCAAATATATACTATAATACTACTACTCTCAAGAAATAATCATTAACCAATCATAATTGAACATCTCAAATAACACAAAATTACATAATTAGTAAAAGGAACTCATTTGATTATCACTGAGAAATCACAAGAGCCATTAGATAGATAGAATTATTCAGATAACCTTATCTAATAACAATCAAGTATATATGAACATCATTAATGTATAGGAACAACCATCACTTATAAAATAAGGTATAATATCAAAAAATATAAGCAAAAAATATATTGAACAAGACCCATCAAGAACACATAGGCCCAATAGGATCACAGAAAGTTGAGGTCTCACAATAGGATAGAATCTTATTGCTCACAAGCTATCATAGTTGGAATATTACCTAATAACCAAAACATACCCTTGTGGTACTAAATTTTTTTTTCCAAACCATTGGTGGATGGAATCTATTAATTAGTTGAAATATTCAATTAAACAATGACATTATTCTACGATGGAATATTCTTCACGTAGTTGACCTATGGTTAGTGAGACCTATCAAGACCTGCAAAGCCTATGTGGTTTCTAGTGTTCCACATGGAAGTCTAGGATAAGCTTGTATACTTGTTTATCTGCTTGTACCATTCCAATTGCTTAGTTTTTCCTCTTGTGACTATACAAACTCATGGTTTAATTTGGAAAAAAAATTCTAAGGCCTAAGAAAAGTGTCTGAATATTGATAGTTTGATATTAAATCTTGAGGATTTTTGGCCTTATAGACATGATGAAAGGGTTAGTTTTTACCCAAAATTCTTCAAAATTGTAGCTACATCCTTGATCTTTGAAACAATTTTTAACCTCTAACACTTACATATTTTCCTCATATCTCCAATTTAAATGAAAAAAAAGAAAGAAAATATTACTTTATTAAACCCTTTGACCTTAATTATAGGCATAGTTTTGCACTAATAATCTCTTATTTGAACCTAAAATGAAAAGCCACAAAGAATAAATCCCCATATTTGGTATTTATTTTCAATTTTTCCTCATTCTCTAGATCATCATTTTATGTGAGACAACAACATACTCAACCACTCAAGGTCCAAAAAGATTTATAACCTAGATCTCTCAATCAAGATTTACAAGAAGCAATCCCAAAAACCTTTGATACCATGTAAGAGTTTTTATTGAATACTCTACAACATGAAATATTTAGCTAAATATTATAGCCACCAAAGATCTAGGAACTCCATGAAATAACAAGGTTAGTTAAGCGAGAATAATTATTCTATCAAAGAATGAAATTATGATATATTATGATGATATGATTGTTTATTTTCACGTGAGGACGCTTGGTTATATAGCCAATATGAGAAATAGGATTATAAAAAATATGAGAACATATCTTTATCCTATGTCAGGAGAGAAATAATATTAAATGACCTAGGAAACAATCATTAAGCACCAAAAGATAATATAATATCTCATGAAAAATAACAAACTTCTAGAAAGATTCCCTATGACCTAACTAAAATTAACAAGTAAATATGGCTAAATGGTGAACTAGTTTAGTAAAACACCTATTTACATCAATAAAACCATCTATATAAAATTGTAAACTTAATGGATTATTTTTCAAATATGGGATTCAAGTTGAGATATGTATGAAAAAAATTCAACCAATGTATACTTGAAAAACAAACTAATCCATCATATATGGGTATACAAATATTCCCCAAGCAATATTGAATGTCCTTGCATGTCTTCTTCTCATATATTCTTCTCTCTTGTCCATTTAATTTATACTTATACGGGCCACATTAAATTAATGTCCCAGTGGATTGCTAGTCTAGGGCTATATAGTTGATGATGAAACATGCACCATTTTTTCTCACAAACATGCAAGACAACATATCTCTTCTGCAACAAATAACAATTCATAAAACCAAAGAAATGCAATCACAATAAAAAATTTTTCATTACATTCAATCAGCTTGAAACAATTATATCATTTTCTCAATATAAAAGGCTTCAAATCTACCCCACATGCACTCCCTGTAGATTTCCCTTTGTTGCTCCAAAATATTTCTAAAACTTCATCTTCATGTTGCTCAAACCTCCATACCAATCATCCATTTACTTGCAAAAAATTACTTTTGTTTTTGAATTGCTCAAATTCTTCATACAACTGGGTATGTGCAGGATCATCATGGAAAAAATAGGCCCTTAAGTGGCAAAAAATTCAAAAAAATTATCCTTAGGAAACTTGACGTAAAATTTTGAATAAGTTATCTATATTATTTCAAAACTATGTAAGAATAGAATCTGTAGCAAATTGAATGTAGTTTCTAAACTACTAGGTTTGCTTAAAAAAACAAAATCTATTTGGTGAAAATTTAAAATTTCAATGCAATAATACTTAAATTTCAGGGGAAAAAAAGAAGTAGGTGTCTATCTGACCACCCTAACCACAATAAAATGATAAAAAAATTTATAATATTTTAGATATAAGTAGAGGACTCATGTCTGGATGATGCATATTTTTTTGTAATTTTTTCCAAGTAAATAATTAATTATGAATTTTTAATACAACTTTTAAAAATATAAAAAAACTTGTATGTCGACCACCTTAACTTAGTCAAAACTTCATGAAATTCAATTTTTCTTGTTTTAATCCTATAGTATGAAGCATAGAATGTGACACATGTTTTGGATTAAAAATATGTGATACCGTTTGAAAGCTATAGGTTTTTTTAATCAGGCTATCAATCAGGACTTTAGTTTTAATTTGAATAGAAAATTAATAATAATTACTTATTAAATTCAAAAATAAACATAATTTATATTGGTGGAAAGCTGATAATCTCCTTTAAAAACCTTTTTGTTTCATCAATTTTGGGTATAAAAAAAGTTGTCAGCCACATACCCATCATATTGCCACTTTTTTGCCCATTATGATCCTGCATATACCCAACTCTCTATTATTCCATGTTGCTACAAACTTCCTTGAAAATTCCCAAAGATTTTTTTCATCTCTAACCCTAAAATCCTACGCAATATCACCTACTCTTTTTTATGCAGCCAATTTTGTTATTTTATACTTTTTCACATTCTTCCCACTCCTCACAAATTTTCCCCAACTCTTACCCACTACCACAAACTTTTTTTGTCGTTGCAATTTATGACAATTATCAATCCAAAATAGGCTGCCACACCCTTCTCCCCCACCCCACCTCCATATTTTCTTTTCTTCTAAATCAATTTCTTATTTTTCTGACTTTTCCAACAACTAATTTCACCCCAAACGTCCCCATTTCTAGAGTTTTAAATGTTATTAATAAATTTTAAATGAGAAAAATTTGACTTTCCCACATCCCACTATATTTTCCATTATGGGCATAGAATTTCTACCATTAAAATCCCTTTCCAAAATGTTATAATGTTTCCTTTAATAAGGTGTAACAATCAACCATCATGTTTTATAGTTTTTTTTTTTAAAGAACTAAAAGTTTGCCTCCATGAAACGTATGCAATTGGAATTTGAATAGGAAATTTCAAGTGAATATAAAAATTTGGACAAATAAATTTTTAACAAGTGAGCATTAATCATCCCACCCTACTGCTCAAAAATAATTCCTTGGACCTATAATGAGAGTTAGTAGAAAATTAATTATGTAGTTGCAAAATAGAGTCAAGAGTGGACCTAGGTGTTAACAGGAAAAAATCAAATTTCTTTGATTTTGATAATTTTTTCCCAAAGGTCTATTATGACTTCCTCAGGTCCCCTGTAGAAGGATTTTTCACAAACCTTCAAGGATTCTAAAATTTTAAACTTTTTCAAAATTGCCAGCTAGAGATCTAAAATAATTAACTCTTCCAAACTGTGATCTAAATCAAGGAGCTCACAAGATACAAAGAGACACAAAAAACCACCACAACACACCAAAAATGGGAAAATAAAAATAAAATATTTTTTGGGTAATGCAGGATTGCCCATGGACCCAAATGCTCCTACATCAAACACACCAGGTAAATTGAAATGTTTCATAAGTTGAAAAATAATGAACATTTCGATGAGTGTGGGATGGTGATCCCATGATTTTTCTTGATCCATATGTCCTCTTTTTCCTCACACTCCTTCTTCACTTCATTTTTAATTTTTGCAACTCCTTGTTTCATCTTGTCTTTTCCTTTTCAATTTTTTGTACCTAAACACTGTATGATTTCATTGCTCACCTTCTTCTATAGATGTAATCTACATTCTTTATGAGGCTTGACCATTTATACAACCAACGATCTATATTGTTCCATCTTAATATTACTTCTATTCTTATGTACCTCCCTTGTACCTCTATTCTCAAGATCCTTCTTTGAATTATTTCCAACCTCTATTGCAACCTTTACCTCTAGTTTTTTAGACCTACAACAATTCATAGGACTATTTCCTTGCACCCCTTTCTCTTTTTCCTTAAATGAAATGAAATTATACTTCTTCCCATCTTTCACAATGGTGTATAAATTATCTCTATAAATATAGACAACATTTCTATCAAATTTCCAAGGCCTTCTTAATAAAACATGGCATGCACTCATGGACATAATATAACATTAAAATTAATCTTTATAAGGAACAATATGAAAATTTACTAAGCATTGATCTTTCATCTCTAGCTCATGATCTTCTTTTAGCCAACTTACATTATAGGGATTAGGATGCTTAACCCTCTTCAATCCTAGTTTTTCAACCATATCCTCATAAACCAACTTATTTGTACTACCACTGTATACAATAACCTTTAACACTTACCTCCTAATTTGCATACTGTACAAAAGAGACTCTTTCTCTGAGATGGCCCATTATCCTCTTTTCTTGGATTCACCAACACTCTCTTGAACATAAGGGATTCTCCATGTTTTGATTCTACCACCTCTTCTAGTGATTGTGCAATCCCCTTGTCTTCTTGCACCATGTGATTTCTTGTTGCCCCTCTCTTACTGGTTTCTTGGTGTATTTATTGACACTCAAAATCTATGTCCAGCTTCCTCACATTAGAAACACTTGCCCAATAACTCTTTGTTACTACTACCATGTCCTCTTGTTGAATACTCTTTTCTTTATGCTCCTTTGTTCAATTTTAAACTTGTTTTTTCTTCAAAATTTTGAATTCCTTTGTTGCTACTTGGTTTTCCTCTTTCCATTTCTATCTTTCCCTTCCCTCTTCAATTATTTTTCTTCCTTTTATTTAGCTTTTTCTCAACTTTCAAAGCATATTGGTAAGCCTCTTCAATAGTAGAAATCTTTGAACATACTCATCTCATCCTAGATATTGAATATGAGTTCATTTATATATCTAGACACCTTCTCTCTATCCATTTCATTATGCCCTTATCTAATCATCATCTTATAAAATTTATTTGTATACTCCTTCACACTCATGTCTTTTTGTTTTAAATTTTGAAGCCATTTTATCAACTCCAACTCATAATCTCTTGGAATAAACTTTGTCTTCAATCTAGCAACCATCTATCTCCACCTTTTTATTCACATCTAACCATTCTCTATTATTTCTTTTTTCAACTCTTTCCACCATAATGTAGCATGTCTCTTAAGGTTTGTTTGTCCCAATACTACCCTGTGTGGGTCTCTAATTTTTTCAAATTCAAATAATATTCCAACTCTCCAATCCAATCTATTAGATTCTCAAGATTCAATGTGCTTGAAAAATTAGGGACCTCCATTTTATGGCCTCTATTGATTTGGGCTCTTGCTCTTAGAAATATTTATTCTCCTTCAACTGTTGGCTCCCCATTTTCTCTTTCAGGCTCACCTACAAATTCCTCATCTTCAACATGTGGATCTTCTTGATTTGGATTTCTTCCCAAACCTACAACAATATTTCTTGGCTCATTTCTCATTTCATTAGGAATTTCTTCTTTCATTTTCTCCACTCTTCTAGGTATTATTCTTCTCAAAGGAATCACAAAATACTCTAAACCTCTTCTCTTGTTAAGCTATTGTATTCTCATCTCTCCATAGCTATGAGAGTCCACACACTTGCAACAACCTTTGGAGCTTCGAAACAACTACAATCCTCACACACAGATACTGCCATAAGTTGCCTCACATTTGATGCTCTACTTATTCACTCAAGATCACTCATTTTGATGCCACTTGATGCAATACACACCTACTTCTCACAAACATGCAAGGAAACATATCTCTATTAGAAAAAATAATAATTCATAAAACCAAAGAAATGCAATCACAATATTTTTTTTCATTACATTCAATTAGCTTGAAACAATTACATCATTTTCTTAGTATAAAATGATTCAAATCTTCCCCACAAGCTCTCCCTATAGCTTTCCCTTCACTGCTCGAAACTCCTCCTAAAACTCCCTCTTCCTACTGCTCAAACCTCCATACCAATCCTACATTTACTTGCAACAAATTAGGGTTAGTGCAAGATCATTGGGGTCCAAACTAGGCCCTTAAGTGGCAATAAAAAAAAAAAGTTAGGCAACTTGATATAAAAAATTTAATAGGTTATTAATATAATTTGGAAAATATGTAAGTTCATAGAATTTGTATAAAATTGAATGTAGTTTCTAAGATACTAGTCCTTTTTTGGAAAAGAGTAAATCTATTTTGTGAAAATTTGAAATTTCAAAGTAGTACTAAATTTTCAGAAGAAAAAAAAAAAAGGTGTACGTCTAACAAAACTAAGTTTTAAAAACGTTAAGACTTTTTTTTCTGACCACCATAACTTAGTAAAAAAACAATGAAGTTCAAATTTTCATTTATTTATCCTATAGTATGGGAAGAATAGAATGTGACACATCTTTTAGATTCAAAAAATATGAAATTATTTGAGAATTATAGATGTTTTTGAATCAACCTGCCAATCAATACTTTAGTCAGAATGCATGTAGAAAATTAAAAATAATTATCTATTTAATTCCAAATAAGGCATATTTTATATTGGTGGAAAGCTGGCAATTTTATCAATAAACCCTTTCCATTTCATCTAATTTTCTTTAAAAAAAGTTGAATTGGCTACTTTTTTGTCATATTACCACTTTTTCCCCAATATCCTGCGCTCACCCATTACTTTTGTTTTGAATTGCTCAAATTCTTCATACAACTCTCTATTCTTCCATGTTGTTGCACAATTCCTTGGAAATTCCCACATATTTTTTTTACCTATACCCACAAAATCCTATGCAACATCTCCTCCTCTTTTTTATGCAGCAAATATTATTATTTTATATTTGTTCACATTCTTCCCACTCCTCACAAATTATCCCCAACTTTTACCCACTACCACACACTTTTTAGTTATAGTTTATGACAATTCTTGACCCAAAAATAGACTACCACACCACCTCCCTTTTTTTTTTTTCTTAATTAATTTCCTATTTTTTTTACTTTTCCAGCCACTAATTTCACCCTACACCTCCCCATTTCTAAATTTTTAAAAGTTACTAATAAATTTGAAATGAGGAGGCATAATTCTCATTCCCATGTTCCACTATCTTTCCCATTATGGCCATGAAATTTCTTTGATTAAAACCCCTTTCCAAAATGTTATAATGCTAGCTTTAATAAGGTGTTATAATCAACTATCATGTTTTACAGTTTGATTAAAAAAAAAAAACCTGAAAGTCTACCAGTATGAAATGTTCATCTTCAATTAGCCTCTAAAAAGGAAATTTAAAACGAATATAGAACTTTGGATAAAAGAAATTTTGAAATTTTAACAAGTGAGCATTAATCATCCCACCTTACTATTTGAAAATAATGCCTTGGAACTACAATGAGAGTTAGGAGAAAATTAATTATGTAATTGCATAATAGGGTCAAGAGTGGGCCCAGGCATTAATAGGAAAAAAATCAAAGTTATCCAATTTTGATGTAAATTTTCCCAAAGGTGTAATATGACTTCCTTGAGTTCCATGTAGAATATTTTTTCCCAAACCTTCAAGGATTCTAAAATTTAAATTTTTTACAAAATTGCTAGTTGAAGTTCTAAAATAATTAACTCTTCCAACCTATGAAAGATATGCTCATGAAATATTCACCAATCGAATCATCTCACAAGATACAAAGAGACACCAAAAACGACTACAACAAACCAAAAATGAGAAAACAAAAAGAATTTTTTTTGGGTGATGCAGGATTGCCCATGGACTTTGATGCTCTTGAATCAAACACACTAGGTAAGTTGAAATGTTCCATGACTTGAAAAATAATGAACATTTGGAAGAGCTTAGGATGGTGATCACATGCTTGCTCTTGATTCATATGTCTTCTTTCTCCTAACACTCCTTCACTTCATTTTGAACTTCTACAACTCCCTCTTATTTCATCTTATCTTTTCCCTTCTGATGTTTCCTACATGCACATTGTAAGATTTCATTGCTCACCTTCTTTTATAAATCTAATTTACATTATTCATAAGAATTGACCATGTCTACAACCAATGATCTTTGTTGTTCCATCTTAATATCACTTCTATTTTTATGTACCTCCCTTGTAACTCTATCCTCAAGATACTTCTCTCAACTATTTACAATCTTAATTGCAACCTATACCTCTAGTTTTTCTAACCTACAACAATTCGTAGGACTACTTCCCTACACCCCCTTCTCTTTATCCTTCAATGAACTAAAAGTATACTTCTACCCATCTTCCACAATTGTGCACAAAATTATCTCTACAAATCTAGATAGTTGTTCTATCAAATTTCTAAGGCCTTCCTAATAAACCATGACATGCTCTCATGGGAACAATATCACATGAAACTTCATCTTTATAAGGAACAATATGAAAATTTACTAAGCATTGCTCTTTCACCTCTAACTCATGATATTCTTGTAGCCAACTTACTTTATAGGGATTAGGATACTTAATACTCTTCAATCCTAGTTTTTCTACCATATCTTCAGAAGCCAATTTATTTGTACTACCATTGTCTACAATAACCTTACAACACTTACCTCCTAATTTGCATACGATACAAAAGAGACTCCTTTGATATGGTATATTCTCCTCTTTTCTTGGATTCACCAACAGTCTCCTAGACATAAGGGATTATGTATGCACTGCTTCTACCACCTCCTCTAGTGATGCTAACCTCTCCTTGTCTTCTTTCATCATGTGATTTCTTGCTACACCTCTCTTACTATTTTCTTGGTGTATTCATGGACACTCAAAAGCTCTAAATCCAACATCTTCACACTAGAAACACTTTCCCAACAACTCTTTGCTACCATTGCCATGTTCTCTTGTTGAATAATATTTTCCTTATGCTCCTTCATTCAATTTTGAACTTGTTTCTTCTTCAAAAGTTTTTTTTCCTTTGTGGCTACTTGATTTTCTTCTTTCGATTAATATCTTTCCCTTTCCTCTAGAATAATTTTTCTACCTTCTATTTACCTTTTCCTCTACTTTTAGAGCATATCAGCAAGCCTCTTCAATAGTATAAATCTTCAACATACTCATCTCATCTTGGATATTGAATACACATCAATTTATATATCTAGCCACCTTCTCTATATCCATTTCATGATGTCATGATCTAATCAGCATCTTATAAAATTCCTTTGTGTAATCCTTCACACCCATGTCTTTATGTTTTAAATTTTAAAGCTTTTTGATCAACTCCAACTCATAATCTCCTAGAATAAAATTTTCCTTCATTCTACCAACCCTCTGTCTCCACCTTGTTATTATCATCTCACCATTCTCCACTCTTTCTTTTTGCAAACTTTTCTACCACAATGTAGCATGTCTCTTAAGATTTTTTTTGTGCCAACCTCAAGATTCAATGTGCTTGAAAAATTAGGGACTTCCATTTTATGGCCTCTCTTGATTTAGTATGTTGCTCTCAAAAATATTTCTTCTCCTTCATTTGTTGGCTCCCCATTTCATCTCCCAGTCCCATCTATGGCTTCCTCATCTTTAGCATGTACATATTCAAGCTTTGGATTTCATCCCAAAACTACAACTATATTTCTTATCTCATTTCCCATTTCATTGTGAATGTCTTCTAGAATTTTCTCTACTCTTATAGGTATTATTCTTCTCAAAGGCATTTCAAAATCCTATCAACCTCTTCCCTTTTGAAGCTATTTTATTCTAAGCTCTCCATAGCTATAGGAATCCACACACCTACAACAACCTCTAGATCTTTGAAACAACTTCAATCCTTACCCACAGGTATTGGCATAAGCTACCTCACATTCGGTACTTGACTTATGCACTCAAGATCACTCGTTTTGATACCATTTGATGAAATGCACCATTAATTCTCACAAACACACAAGGAAACATATTTTTATTACAAAAACTAACAATTCTTAAAACCAAAGAAATGCAATCAGAATGATTTTTTTTATTACATTCAATCAGCTATAAATAATTACACCATTTTCTCAATATAAAATGCTTCAAATCTTCCCTGCATGCTCTCCCTATAGCTTTCCCTTCACCACTCCAAACTCTTCCTAAAAATTCCTCTTCCTAATACTTAAACCTCTATACCAATCCTCCATTAACTTGCAACAAATTTCTTTTGTTTTGAACTAGTCAAATTCTTCATACAACTCTCTATTCTTCCACGTTGTTGCACAGTTCCTTGAAAATTCCCATATATTTTTTTCAGCTATACCCCCAAAATCCTACGGAACATCTCCTCTTTTTTATTCAGCAAATTTTGTTATTTCATGTGTTCACATTCTTCCCACTCCTCACAAATTTTCTACAACTCTCACCTACTCCCACACACATTTTTTGCTACAGTTTATGAAAATTCTTGACTCAAAAATGGGCTGCCACAGCCTTCTCCATGCCACCTCCCTCTTTCTTTTTTTTCTTAATAAATTTCTTATTTTTAAAACTTTTCCAGCCACTAATTTCACCCTACACCTCCCCATTTATGTAGTTTAAAATGTTACTAATAAGCTTGAAATGAGGAGGAAAATTTCTCATTCCCATGTCCCACTATCTCTTCCATTATGGGCATGGAATATTTTCCAGTAAAATCCCATTCCAAAATATTATAATGTTTCCTTTAATAAGGTGTTACAATCAGCTATCATGTTTTATAGTTTAATTTGTTTTTTTGAGCTGAAAGTCTACCACTATGAAACGTCTTCAATTAACCTCTAAATAGGAAATTTAAAAAAAATATAGAACTTTGGAAAAATTAAATTTTGAAATTTAAACAAGTGAGCATTAATCATCTCACCTTACTATTCAAAAATAATGCCTTTGACCGACAATGAGAAATAAGGTATAATTAATTATGTAATTGCAAAATAATATCAAGAGTGGACCGAGGCATCGAAAGGAAAAAATTCAAAGCTCTCTAATTTTGATCAAAATTTCCCCAAATGTGTATTATGACTTCCTCATGTCCCCTATAGAAATATTTTTCCCAAATCTTCAAGGATTCTAAAATTTAAAACTTTTTCAAAATTGCTAGCCAAAGTTTTAAAATAATTAACTCTTTCAAACTATGAAAGATATGCTCATGGAACCTTTATAAAATAAATCAAGGAGCTCACAAGATACAAAGAGACACAAAAAACCACCACAGCACACCAAAAATAAGAAAAAAATAAGAAAATATTTTTTGGCTGATGCAGGATTTCCCATGGACTCAGATGCACCTGCATCAAATGCACTGGGTAAGTTGAAATGTTCCATGAGTTGAAAAATCATGAACACTTGGATGAGCTTGGGATGGTGATCCCATGCTTGTTCTTGATCCATAAGTCCTCTTTTTCCTCACACTCCTCCCTCTTCACTTCATTCTTAACTTCTGTAACTCCCTCTTGTTTCATCTTGTCTTTTCCTCTATGATGTTTTCTACCCACACACTATAAGATTTCATTGCTGACCTTCTATAAATCTAATTTACATTCTTCATGAGACTTGACCATGTCTAAAACCAATGAACTCTTTTTTTTTTTCTTAATATCACTGCTATTCTTATGTACCTCCCTTGTACCTCTATTCTCAAGATCCTTCTTAGAACTATTTCCAACCTCTATTATAGCCTTTACCTCTGCATTTTCTGACCTACAACAATTCATAGGACTGTTTTCCTGCACCTCCTTCTCTTTCTCCTTCAGTGAACTCAAAGTATACTTCTCGACATCTTTCACAATGGTGTACAAATTATCTCTACAAATATAGATAGATTTTTTGTCAAATTTAAAATACCTTCCTCACAAAACATGGCATGCACTCATAGACATAATATCACATAAAATTTTATCTTTATAAGGACGAATATGAAAATTTACTAAGCATTGCTCTTTAACCTCTAGCTCATGATCTTCTTGTAGAAAACTTACTTTATAGGGATTAGGATGCTTAATCCTCTTCAATCCTAGTTTTTCTACCATATCCTAGAAACCAAGTTATTTGTACTACCACTATCTACAATAACCTTACAACACTTACCTCCTGATTTGCATACGGTACGAAAGAGACTCATTCTTTGAGATGGCCCATTCTTCTCTTTGCTTGGATTTGTGCCAAAACTCTCTTGAACATAAGGGATTCTCCATGCTCTGGTTCTACCACCTCCTCTGGTGATGCTATGCTCTCCTTGTCTTCTTGCACCTGATTTCTTGCACCTCTCTTACTAGTTTCTTGTGTATTTGTGGACACTCAAAAGATCTATGTCCAACTTCCCCACACTGGAAACACTTGCCCAAGAACTCTTGCTACTGCTGCCACATCCTCTTGTTGAATACTCTTTTCCTTGTGCTCCTTTGTTCCATTTGGACTTGTTTCTTCTTCAAAATTTCACCTTCCTTTGTGGCTACATGGTTGTCTCTTCAATTGTTATCTTTCCCTTTCCTCTTGAATTATTTTTCTTCCTTCTATTTACCTTTTCCTCTTCTTTCAAAGCATACTAGTAAGCCTCTTCAATAGTAGAAATCTTCAACATACTCATCTCATCCTAGATATTAAATTGAGTCCATTTATATATCTATCCACCTTCTCTTTTCCCATTTCATGATGTTCTAATCTAATCACCATCTTATAAAATTTCTCTATATACTCCTTCACACTCATGTCTTTCTATTTTAAATTTTAAATCTTTTTGAACAACTCTAACTCATAATCTCCTCTAGGATAAACTTTCCTTCAATCTTGCAACCATCTATCTCCACCTTGTTATTCTCATCTCACCATTCTCTACTCTTTCTTTTTGCAACTCTTTCCACCACAAAGTAGCATGTCTCTTAAGCTTTGTTTGTGCCAACCCTACACTTTGTAGGCCTCTAATTTTTTCAAATTCAAATAATCTTCCAACTCTCTAATCCAATCTATTAGATTCTCAAGATTCATTGTGCCTAAAAATTTAGGGAATTCCATTTTATGTCCTTTATTGAATTGAACTATTTCTCTTCCAAATATTTCTTCTCCTTCATTTGTTGGTTCCACATTTTCTCTCTTAGAATCATCTACAACCTCCTCATCTTCAACATGTACATATTCAAGCTCTCGATTTCTTCCCAAACCTATAGCTATATTTCTTAGCTCATCTCTCATTTCATTATGAATGTCTTCTAACATTTTCTCTACTCTTCTAGGTAGTAGTCTTCTTAGAGGAATCTCAAAATCCTCTCAACCTCTTCTCTTATGAAGCTATTTTCTTCTAAGCTCTTCATAGCTACAAGACTCTACACACTTGCAACAACCTCTATAGCTTCGAAACAACTACAATCATCACCCATACATATTTGCATAAGCTTCCTCATATTCAATGCTCTACTTATGCACACAAGGTAACTTGTTATGATACCATTTAATGCAATGCACCACTACTTCTCACAAACACACAAGGCAACATATCTTAGCTACAATAAATAACAATAAATGAAACCGAAGAAATGTAATCTCAATAAATTTATTTTTCATTATATTTAATTAGCTTGAAACAATTACATCATTTTCTCAATATTAAAGGCTTCAAATCTTCCCCACATGCTCACCATATAGCTTTCCCTTCCTTGCTCCAAACTCTTCCTAAAATTTCATCTTCCTACTGCTCAAACCTTTTTACCAATCCTACATTCACATGCAACAAATTAATTTTGTTTGAACAAAATGCTCAAATTCCTCATACAACTATCTATTCATCCATGTTTCTACACTCTTCCTTGAAAATTCCAAGATTTTTTTTTCAACTATACCCCAAAATCGTGCACAACATCTCCTCCTCTATTTTATGCAGCAATTTATTTTATTTTATTTATGTTCACATTCTTCCCACTCCTCACAAAATTTTCCCAACTCTTACCCACTCCCACACACTTTTTTTATTGTAGTTTATGACAGTTCTTGACCCAAAAATGGGTTGCCACACCCTTCTCCATGCCACCTCCCTCTTTCTTTTTTATGCTTAATTAATTTCCTATTTTTTTGAATTTTCTAGCCACTAATTTCACCCCACATCTCCCCATTTCTATAGTTTTTAATGTTACTAATAAATTTGAAATGAGGAGGCAGAATTCCCATTCCCATATCCCACTATATTTTCCATTATAGGCATGGAATTTCTTCCATTAAAAGGCTTTTCCAAAATTTTATCATGTTTCCTTTAATAAGGTGTTACAATTAGCTATGATGTTTTACAGTTTGATTTTTTTTAAACTAAACATCTGCCAGTATGAATTTTCTTTAATTAGCCTCTGAATAGGCAATTTCAAATGAATATAGAACTTTGGACAAATTAAATTTTTAAATTTCAACAAGTGGGCATCAATCATCCCACCTTAATGTTCAAAAATAATTCCTTAGACCTATAATGAATTTTAGGAGAAAATTAATTATGTAATTATAAAATAGTGTCAATAGTGGACTTGGGCATCAATAGGTGAAAATTCAAAGTTCTTAGATTTTGATAAAATTTTCCCCAAAGGTGTATTATGACCTGCTCAAGTTCCTCATAGAAGTATTTTTCCCGAACCTTCAAGGATTCAAAAAATTTAAACTTTTTTAAAATTGCTAGTTGAAGTTGTAAAATAATTAACTCTGCCAAACTGTGAAAGATATTATCATGAAACCTTCACCAACTAAATAAAGGAGCTTACAAGATACAAAGAGACACCAAAAGCCACCAAAACAAAAGAAAATGGGAAAATAAAAATAATTTTCTTTCTTTGGGCGATGTAGGATTGCCCATGGAATCAAATGCTCTTGCTTCATTTGACAAGATATCTCAGTGCTTCATCCTCATATTCTTACTATTCATGTTTATTTTCAAAAATTTATAAAATTGTATCTTTAAAAATATTTTTTTGTGGGTTAGTTAAAGCCATATCATTTTCCTAATTACTTCTTGATACACCTTTATAGGTTTGGTGTGTCCAACTATGTTGCTCAAGATATACATTAATTGCATAAGAATTTGATTGGTTTGTTGTGTATTGGTTAGGGAATCCTTTTAGTCATTATCATGATTAGAATTTTTCTTCTTACATTGATCCAACATTCAACTAATATCTTCCTTTGTGGCTACCTTTGACCTATTTGCCTCTCATTCCAGAACCCTTATATCTCTTTAGTTGAGATACATACAACAAAATAACCTAGCAAGCTAGAAACATTATTACTTCGATACCACTACCATGTTTGTAACACTACTTTTCCCTTAGTATAAAATTGGATAGATATAATACACTAGTGTTAATTTTATATCAAATAGATTTATCAATGTTATAATCTAAGTTTTAAATATTATAAAGTATACCTATAATTTAAATAAGAAATACATAGAATGATTATTTATCAATGTTAACTAGCTTAGTAATTGATAATATTGACATTATTGTCATTAATATTTAACTTAACATATAACAATATGAGTATGATTGATATAAAAAATAGATCATAAAAGAATCTAATAGAATAAACTCCATCTCATTCATAATTAAAATATATTTTAATAATATTAGTCATTATATAAATCATAGCACTTGGAAAGCTCATTCCCACTCTAGGAAGATTTTAACATTATTTTTTGTTATAAATATGACACACAAAGAACATATGTAAAAAAATAAAATGTTCTTACACACCATGTGAATACATCAAAGCCATGCCCAAGCATGTCCTATGTGTAAATTGTACCCCCAGATGGATATAAGTTGTGTTCCCTCTCCTCTAATGTTCATATCTAGGCTCCAAACCATCTTATTCTTCTTCCTTGATTGATTTCCATTCTTTTACAAGACACATAAATGTTTTATATAAGCTTGGCAAGGTGGTTTGAAAACCATTACATCCTTTCACAATGGTCTCCTTTAACTAATTACTCAATAAATATAATTATTCCATTTCATTAAATTATTTTTTTATAAATATTCTTTAATAATCTCCATTCTAATCAGATGATCATATTTTTCATTATTTTTCTCTCCTCTTAATACTTTTATGACTGTATTTTCACTTTATTGAAAAGGTTTCATAACAATGTCCCTTTCTTTATTTTGTTGAAAATAGAAATATATAACAGACAAATAATATCTAAAAAAATAATTTGGTTATAGTGAAAGAGCATGCATGAAATTAGCTAATTGATTTATGAGCTTGCATAGAATATTCTTGCAAAAATGAAACAAAATCTAGCAACAAATTATATTGAAGGTAATGGACTAGTATGAAATTTAATGGAATAGTAGCACTGATAATTACAAATATAAAATAGCAATGCTAACAATAGATTTCCTTATGAATCCTTGATTCCCTAATGTACCTTTTGAGTGAGTGATAACATATTAAATTGTAAAACTAGAAATAGAATAATGATATAAAGATGTGTATGCAATTATTTAACTTTATGCGTCTATTCAATCACTTCCTCTTTCATTTCTATAAATTCATTTGTAATCATTAATAATATATATCAAGTTATTCATCTCTTCATTTGTTATTATAGCTATATCACAAATCCTTGGGAGAATGAAGATTGATTCAAGTGAAGGGAACATGTTTGTGAATTTGAATGAGAGATTTTGAATTGGGCTACTTATTGGTGTTTGATGAAGCTAATGAGATTTTTTGAATTAGGAAACTAAGTGGTGTATGATGTGGCTAATTATAGATATTAATCTGAGTTATCTTTTATTCTAGTGGTCTCTTTAGCTATCTTTGAATTTCTTACATCCTCTTGCAGGTGCTTTTTATGAAGACATCTATGTCTAGATATGATGACCACATTTGGAGATTCTTTGATAAATCATTGACCACATTTGTTTCAGATTTGTTGATATCAATCTAGCATATTGTCTATACAGAGTATGGATAATGCATAGTGTTCTATTGAATATTATTATTCATTCATCCTAGTTTGTAATGAAAAATTTTAAGCTAGGTAAGGATATGAATGCTCTTCTAGAGAGAAACACCAAGGGAAGTACATATCAGCACATAGTTCCAATGATGTTGAAGGCTGCTAGTGGTCAATGGTCATTTCAACAATGTTAGTGATTTTAAATTTATACACACCATAATCTGTTGAAGAGTTCAAGGTATGTATTACGAGGTTAGTTTTAAGTAAATAGTGCAATATAAAAATCTATTATTTTAATTTTAAAGTGAATACTTTAATTTACTTTGAATATTATATTTTGGGAATGATATTTTTGTTTATAATGATGAGGTGGTATCAATTTGCATTTTTAAAAATTGAATTTCTATAAGACAAGTACTCTTGATTTAATTTTCATACTCTAAAAATGGAAATTCAAACATAAGTGATGAATACAAATTTATGGGGAATAATAATTAAAAATGAAAACCCACCTATAAATACAAATAATTTATTAGATTGGAATAGTAGATATGATATATCCAAGGATATTAATGGTCTTTCTTTTTTCTAACTATGAATTACATCACATAGATTTGAAATTTGGTATGATTTAAATAAATTGTTTGGATTAAAAGCGCTTAAGGTAATGTTACATGCTCTTTTTTGACTAAGTAATTTGAGGTCTCTCATTAGGTAACTAGTAGAATTTAAGGCTCTGTTAGATGATGACAATGCTAGACATGTTTTTGAATAGTTTTCCTTCAAAATATAATAATGTTATTGTTACGTGCTTTGTCAAAAAACTTCTCAAAACCTAGAAGATACGATTTTAGCTCTTTTAACAAAAGAAAGGAAAACAAATGTAGAAGATACAAAAGGTTATTTTCAATGAGAGAAAGTATTATACATATGAAGAAATGATAAAATATTGCATATAAATAAAGGGGGAATTTCAAAAGGGTCACACAGTATGGTTTTGTATAATTTTAGCCAATGACCTCAAAAGAAAAATCAAAGATCAATGAAATGAAGGTAACTTAGTTTCTATTAAGGATGATTATGAGGGTCCATCAAATGATGGCTCTATTGATATTACTAAGAATGGATTAATACTTTGAGAACTCAAATTGGAGGTTGGTGGCACAAGAGTATGGAGAAATTTCCATCATCTCAACTCAGCTTCTCACTTTGAGATGGTGCTTTTCTTGATAAACATTTTTTCTTTTTTTTCTTTTTTTCCTTATTGATGTTGACGGATTTCAAGAATAAATATATTATGAAGTTTGTTTTCAGATATACATAAGGGATTTTTTGATGAAATTGATATGTATTTTTTTCTAGTGACTTTATGAGTATGTTATCAAGAATTATACACTTATGAGGGTCAAGAGACAAATTTATGGAGACCTATATTCATAGAGCTCAATATGGATTTTTTTTTAATATTTTGGGAACCAGTGATTCAAAAATTCAAGAAAATGATAGTCCATAAACATAGGAATTCAACTCAAAGCTACACCTTTATTAAGGTTATGAGGTGGCTTTATGGAGTTTCATTTGATTCAAGATTTGTTTCTTTAAAGGACGATCTTGTCAAGAATGTATATCTATTTTGTAAGTAGAAGGTTTTGCTATGTAAGCCTTAGAAGGTGTCCTTGGGCAAGGTGATTTATAAGGTTTCAAGGATACATTTATAGGAACAATATAACAAGGGGGAATATTAGCATATAGCATTGTATAAGTAGTGATAAAAGGATTATGTGTACTTGAGTACTTAGTTATTTATCTACTTCCTCCTTCATTTCTATAAATGTAATTGTAATAATTGAATAATATATATCAAGTTATTAACCTCTTAAATGAGAATTCTACCAAAAAACTATATAATTTTTATCCTCTAATTATGATTTATTTCATCCATTGATCACAATCTCCTATGAGTTTTGTACATAAAATATTGAACTAAAAATTCCCAAAAGTACATAACAAAAAATGATAATTACAATTATAAAGTTTCTTACTTTTATATGTTACCCTCGGGTATGTGCAGGATCATCATGGAAAAAATAGACCCTTAAGTGGCAAAAAAATTAGAAAAAATAGAGTTAGGCAACTTGACTTAAAAATTTGAATAAGTTATCTATATTATTTCAAAAATATGTAAGAATAGAATCTATAACAAATTGAATGTAGTTTCTAAACTACTAGGTTTGTTTAAAAAAAAGAAATCTATTTGGTGAAAATTTGAAATTTCAATGCAATAGTACTTAAATTTCAGGGAAAAAATAAGAAGTAGGTGTCTGTCTGACCACCCTAACTACAATAAAATGATAATATTTTTTTATAAGATTTTAGATATAAGTAGAGGACTCATGTCTCGATGTGATGCATATTTTTTTGTAATTTGTTTCCAAGTAAATAATCAATTATTAATTTTTATTACAAATTTTAAAAAATATAAAAAACTAGTATGTCTGACCACCTTAACTTGGTCAAAACTTCATGAAATTCATTTTTTCTTTTTTTAATCCTATAGTATGTGAAGCATAGAATGTGACGCATGTTTTGGATTCAAAAAATGTGATACCATTTGAAAGTTATAGATGTTTTTCAATTAGTCTATTGATTAGGACTTTAATCATAATTTGAATAGAAAATGAATTATAATTACTTATTTTTTTGTTAAAACAAAGGGGTAAAAACTTTATTGAACCGCAAAAAACAGCATTACAAAAGAATCAAGAGACCAAAGTCCCCAGGAAAATCCTGCCCACCACGCAGGAAAAGACAAACAACACCATTAGCCATCACCTTCTCCTTCCCTATCCTTAGCAAGAATTCTCTCAAAATCAGGACGAAGAGCTGGAGAGATCATTTCCCACTCCTCAATTCTCCATCCATCAGCATACTCTGACGCCCATTTCGCCAAGCAATCAGCAACCCTATTCCACTCCCTTGGAATATGAGCGAAAGTCACCAACTCCATTAATGAACTAACCCGCAAGATCTGTTGCACCACCCCTGCCAACTGCCAACTGACATCCTCCACTTTTTTCTTAATAAGTAAATTGATCAAAACCTGGGAATCAGATTCACAAACAACCCTTCTCCACCCCAACTCATAAGCTTTCTCAAGAGCACAGAGAATTGCCAACCCTTCCATAAGGTTGACAGTATGAACACCCTCATAGACCGAAAAGAGGAAAACCACCGAACCCAAATAGTCCCTCCCAATCCCCCCAATACCAGCCGGCCCCGGATTGCCTCTGGAGGAGCCATCAGTATTGATTTTTAGAACCCCAATTGGAGGAGGCTGCCAGAAACCAGCCCTTTGAACTCTCTGCTTCAAATGCTTACCACGCTTTGCACATGCCGAGGCCAAGGACAGCCCCTGAATCCCCAATCTCTCCACCACTTCAGCATCCCTTTTCTCCAAGGGGAATTCCAACTCACACTTAGCCACCACCGTCTCCTGAACCATGCCCAAAGTTTTTTGCCAAATTTGTTGAACCACCTTCTTCTCCCCACGAAATATTCGCCGATTCCGCTCCAACCAAATCTGCCCCAATATGAAGATAGGACCCACAGACCACACCACCTGTAAAAAGGAAGCCATAGAGGGAGGCCTACCCAACCTCTGCCAAAACTCAATCAAAGAAGAAGCATGAACACAGGGACTATTCCAGACCCCCCACCAGAAATGCCAAATCTGGAGGGAGAAAGGGCATCGAAAAAACAAATGAGCTATGTCCTCCTCATTAGCGCCACACAAAACACAGATCGAGGGACCTTGGAAGCCTCGCTTTTGAATATTATCCCAGGTTAAACACTTGTTCCAAGCCAAAAGCCACACAAAACAATTACATTTTGGCCAGGAAGACTTGTTCCATATCTTCTTCCACCACTGAATTTCATCCCCATCCACCCTATGAGACAATAGCTCCCTGTAGCCAAAAGCAACAGTATATTCCCCTTTAGGATTGGGAGACCAGGCTAGCACATCATCATACTGAAGAGGGCTGCAACGTCTTCTGGAAAGAATACTATGTAGCTCAACACATTCTTCTGGCAACCCAACATCAGGCCATTCATCAGGAGACTTCCATCTAGCCACCTCCAGTTGACCACGAGAGGAAAGTGACTTAAAGTCACTTACCCGAGTCCAGCCATTCTCACAAAATCTCCGACAGAGATTTAACAGGTGAGGAAACTGAGAAATGATGGGGGGATATCCATCCCACGAATCTGACCAGAATTGAACCTCAATCCCCTTGTTACAAATCCAAAATAACCCATCCTTAATAAGAGTAGCCCCTTTCTTAAGCGTACTCCAGATCACCGAGCCCCTTCCAAGAAGGGGGTAACGAGGCATTTCCAACTGAGGGATTCCCTGAAGATACTTCTGAGAAAGAATCTTGGCCCAACTCTTGTCCTGCTCCTTACACCACCTCCAATATAGTTTTGCAGCCAAAGCCACACCAGTCAAAGCCATCTGCCGCAGACCCAAGCCACCATATTGCTTTGGGCTGCACACCACCTCCCAACTAACCAAACTCCATTTGGAAGACTCCAAGCACCCAGCCCATAAAAATTGTCGTGTCACAGAATCCAAATCCTTAACAAAACTCATAGGGGCAACCTGTAGCATGCATCTGTAAATGGGCAGAGCCTGTACCACCGACTTGATAAGTTGAACACGGCCAGCAAAGGATAACCACCGGTGAGTCCAGTGGTTAACCTTCGCCCTAAATTTATCTAAAATGCTCTGCCAAGACTCCCGAGGCAATCTTCCCACCGAGATAGGGAAGCCAAGATAGGTCAAGGGAAGTGTCCCTATTTGAAATCTCAGAGTTTGAACAATCCTCCTCTGAATGGGGCGCGGAGTGTTGAAGAAGAAAATAGAAGACTTATCCTCATTGATTTGTTGACCTGAGGCAACCAAGTAAACATCCAACACCCTACGTAAATTAGAAGCCTCGCGCATTGTAGCCATACCCATCAAAGCAGTATCATCCACAAATTGCAGATGAGACTGCGGAGGTAAATTGCCTCCCCACATCCAACCCTGTATGCTACCCATCTCCACATTCCTTCGAAGCAATCTCCCCAAACCTTCAGCAAGGAGGATAAACAGGTACGGAGAGAGAGGGTCCCCCTGACGAAGGCCCCTAGAAGCACCAAAAAGCTCAGAATGATTCCCATTAATAAGCACAGAGAAGGAGACTGAGGTGACACAACTCATAACCCATTGAATCCACTCCGCCGCAAACCCAAAAGCAGCAAGAACCTTCCACAAGAAGGACCATCGAACTCTGTCATAAGCCTTCGCCATATCCAATTTGATAAACATTGCCTTTTCCTTGGAGTTGGCCATAGAATGGATGACTTCATTTGCAATAACAATCCCATCCAGAATTTGTCTGCCAGCAACAAATCCACTCTGTTCCTCGGAAATCAGCTCCTCAAGACCCTTTTTCAACCTGTCAGCAATCACCTTAGAAATGATTTTATAGATGACATTGCAAAGAGAAATGGGTCGAAATTGGCTTAACCTATCCGCCCGCTCACACTTGGGAATAAGAGCAAGGAAAGTAGCATTTAAAGCCCTTAGCATCTGCTTGTTCCTTTGAGATTCTTGCACAACCTCCAGGAGATCCACATTGATAATATCCCAAAATTCTTGGAAAAACTCGATCGGGAAGCCATCAGGACCTGGCGCCTTCCCCTTCTGCATCTGGAACACAGTTCCTTCAAGCTCTTCCAGTGTGATATCATTCATAAGCTGTTGGTTCAGCTCCCTAGACACAAGATGAGGAATACAAGAAAGCACCTGAGCCTCCTCAGGAGACCCCCCTTGCGAGTCCTCCCTAAAGAGAGAAGCAAAGTATTGTCTTACCTCATTAGAAATTTCAGGGAAGGAAGATAGATGTTCTCCCCCATCGTTCACAAGACTAGAGATAGAATTCCCATGCCTCCGTGCTTTCACCGAATTGAAGAAAAAAGAAGTATTTTTGTCCCCTTCCTGCAGCCAAACTATCCGAGCCTTCTGTTTCCAATATATCTCTTCCCTCAGCTCCCATTCCTCCAAGGTTCTCACAGCCTGTGCTTCAGCCTGAAGAAGCTCAGACGTCACTCCAACCTCCCTTAACCTCCTTGTGATACTATCCAATTCTTCCTGAGCCACAGCCTTTTCCTGGAAGACATTCCCAAAACACTGAGAGTTCCAGCGCTTAAGTTGATATTTAACATGTTGAAGACGCTTGGAAAAGATATACATTGCTGTCCCATAGGCAGGTCTTCCACTCCTCCACCATTCTGCCACATAATCCTTCAGAGAAGGGTCACGCAACCACATGAGCTGGAACCTAAAAGAAGGCGTACGCGGAGCACAAGTCGAATCAATGACAAGCTTGATAGGCCAGTGATCTGAACCCTTCCAATCCAAGATCTCAGAGCGGGAAGACCACATCCCCCCAACCCAGTAGCAGGACACCAGAAAGCGATCCAGCCTTTCAGCGATGCAATAATCCCCAACTCGACGGTTGTTCCAAGTAAACTGGCCATTGCTAGGCTTGATATCAACAAGATTTAAAGAGTTAATGCTATCCCGAAGCAACAAAGCAGAGGGCTCCAGCCTCCCAGAGCCACCCCGCTTCTCAGCCAACTCGCAAATAGCATTGAAGTCACCCGCCATAATCCATGGATGGAGAGGTGCCAAAGATCGGACTAACCTGATGTGAGACCACAGAGCTTGCTTACCCCGGATATCAGTAGGAGCATAGATATTAGAAAAGAGAATAACCTCCCCTGTCTCAAAGCTAGAAGCAATCATAGACATAGTGGATTTAGAAGACACCCACCAAAGAGGTCGAATTTTCTGAGGATTCCAAAAACAGGCCACACCCCCAGAAGATCCATGAGCACCAATACATTGACAGTCCCCATACCTCCATAGCCTAGGTGCCAAGTCAAACATACTCTCAACAGATAACTTAGTTTCCTGAAGAAAAAACACATCAGGACCATGCTTTCGAACTAAATCATGAACCGCTTTTTGTCGAGGGCCGCTGTTCAAGCCCCTTACGTTCCATGAAAGAACTATCATTTCAAGGGGCTCGAAAAGTGGGAATCCAGAGTCTTTACTGACCCTGACTCAACCAAGTTCTCGCCTGTCAATTTGATCTTTTCCACATCCTTCTTTCTACCTGGTTTAGCAAGTTTCTCTGCCCCACCTTTCTTAATATCTTTTTGCAAAATACCTAGTTTTGGAGGCTTAGATTTCTTAGCAGAATCCAGATCTGCACTTCGCCCAAGAGGAGAAGAGTCCTCCCCCACTGCTGGAATAACGGCCAAGGAAACAGGAGCCTCTAGACCTCCTGTCGGCATAGCAGCATCCGTGAGCACACCAGAATCACCTTGTGGTTCCATAGAAGAATCGAGAGCAGATCCCTCTTGAACAAGCCCCTCAATCCCTTGCTCCAAGTTTACCAAACCTGGGTTAACTTCCTGGTGACTAAGATCGTCCAAAACCTCAAATCTGTTAAAAGTACCCTCTTCTTGCCTTTCGCTGAAAGGCCTCTTTTGCCCCCTGTTCTTATTCCGAGCCTTGACAGCAACAAAACCATCATTGTCGACCCCCGCAAAAGGACCGTTGCCCTTCCCCTTATCCGCCATGGGAGGCTCCCTAGAAGGCTGAGAAGGCTGGGAATCCATCGGCTTGTATCTTGGACACTTTCTCAGCAAGTGGCCATATTCACGACAGAGCCTGCAGTGGAAAGGAAGGGTCTCGTAGTCCAATTGCTGCACCCAAGAATAAGAGCCCGCACACATATCTATTGCATCGGGCAGAGGCTTACTTAGGTCTATTTCAACACAAATTCTTGCAAAAGTCATTACCTTTTTCCCCAAGGTCTCCGATGAAGCTCCAACTGGTTTTCCAAGCAGCGAAGCCAGCAAAAGCAACACATCCTCCCGACAGCATTCCACTGGGAGGCGAGGTAAGCGAACCCACACCGGGACGCGATTTGGAAGCTCCTCAGCAGGGTTAAATCCTGCATGCCACGGCTTGATAAACAACCCCACCTTATTATGAAAATAAGGTCCTCCCTCAAATACCTTGTTACGATCAGCTATACAATTAAAAGTAACCATGAAGTAGTTGTTAGCCAACATTATTATCTCCATTTCTCCCACCGGCTCCCAAGTTCTCTGAGCCCAAAGTTCCAAAAATTGAAGCGAAACCCTCATCCCCAAAAATTTGCAGTATAAGGAATGATTTGAGTAGTATTCGATATCATCAGCAATCATTTCAGGCGGGACAACAAATTTTGGTCTCACCTTGCACCGCTCTAGACAGCCATTAACCTTCGAGATCCGTGAACCAGAGGCTAATCCTGCACCATCCATCCCAGGATCCGCTGCAAATAGACTGTTATTAAATGTTGACATCCCATCCTTTGGGGACATCGAGTTAATTGAAGCATGCAAATTCAACCCAGGGGTAACCCCAGACGCCTCCCCCTTAGAAAAGGCCATCGCACCTTAGTCCAATAGACAAGCCCCAGAAAGAAATGAGGGAGCAAATCCCCCGCCACACCCTCCACCCAAACTCCGCAAAGCCCACCACTCGAACCCTACCAAAGCCGCCCCAGTCAGGGAGAGAGGCAGTCAAAACTAGAAGGGACCAGCCACGGATTTCTGCCCAACCCCACACAAAGTAATCCGCTCCAGACAGTCACAAGTCCCAGCCACGAGCCAAACACACAGACGCGTATAAGCGCGGCCCAGAACGCACCAAAAAGGCCCAAATCTTGAAATTCGAACCAGGCTTTCACCCCCAAGCCAGCCGCACCACATAAGCTAAAGATCCGCCCCCAGGAGAACAGAAAACACCCACCCACACTGCGCAGAAACAGAAGAAAGCTACCACGAGCTAGGGCTCGGGTGCCCTAGCTCGGCCCACGCAGGAGCGTACTCGTTCCATTCTCACACCAATTAAAATCGAATTATAATTACTTATTAAATTCAAAGTAAAAAATAATTTATATTGGTGGAAAGCTAAGAATCTACTTAAAAAACCCTTTTCATTTCATCAATTTTGGGTAAAAAGAAAGTCGTCAGCCACATACCCATCATATTGCCACTTTTTGGCCCATCATGATCATGCACATACCCCCTCATGAGTAAACTAATCATCTAATGACCTAAATGAAACTAGGTTTGATATTTAAAATTTACATATTATGTCAAATAATTTCTTACTATTCCACATGCAACTATTTTACTCCTTATTGTTAGAATTAAGGTGCCATCCATGTTATAAATCCTATATCATATGTCATGGTTCTGACATCCCTCCAAAGTGTTTCTAGGAACTTAGGGTGTATTGGGAAAATATTTTATAATATGTATTATCACCATTGTTTGTAATATACTCATAAGGGGTGATAGATCCATGATGCAGAGTGATTAGGGGAAGACCTAATCTTGGTGATGAACAATCCTCTTTTCACAGCTCTCTCAAATACTCTTTATGTGGACCTCTCAAATCCACTATTCACTCAAGAAGATAACCCAACCTTCCATAATGGATTTCAAAGGTAGATGTTTACACTAGCTTGAAAATGTTTTTAACACCACTATCATGACAAAAGATGACAAAAAACTCAAATTTGTATGAAGAACACTTCACTTTTCCATCACTTCCAAGACTAACCTAGAGATTCCTTATAGCCTTCCAATGTAGGACAGTCATAAAAAAACCTTCCTAGACACGCACTCCTATAATTAGATACATCCAAAAACTTGGAAAAACCATCAACAACACACCCATGATTGACCAACATCCAACAATAGGACTTAATGCTTTAGGAAAAACCAAACACTCCTCAACACAACAAATAGGCTTGTCTTCCTTGTAGCCATGTCAACTAGGATAGTCATCAATACCTCTTTGAAGACCCAAAAACAAGATATTTATCAGTAGTTTCAAACTCTTAAAATAGACCTTTTTCAAACCTAAAAGACTTTAGGGTGTGACCTTCAACCAAACACACCAAAATAGATCAATGTGTAACACCACAAGGAAGCCTATTTGGATTCTCCAAACAAGAACCAGGTTATCTAGGAACACCCCAACTCCCCTAAGCCATGAATATGGTTCTTAGAACATAAAATCACACATTTCAACCCCTTTTTGACATTCTCCTAAACAAGTATCACTGAAAAATTAACAAACTCAAATTTTGCACCAAAATTAGGCTTGTCACATGAGGATGCCAAGCCTAGGGTTTCCACAAAGTCACTCCAAACCCTCTACCATTCTCCAAAACCTCCAAAATTAGAAAATACATGTTGAAATCCACCATTCCACCAAAGATCTGTTGGAGTTAAAATGACACTGAGAGGGGGGGCTGAATTAATGTCTTAACAGATTTGACCAATATTCAAAAATTCAAAAACATAGCTCAGATTTGATCTCAATATTACTTTGATTAATGCATTCATGAGTTGAATGTAATCATTCATAAACAGAATTGAGAAAAGCAATAACCCAATATTGAATTGAAACAACAACAACATAGTAAAGCAGTGAGAACTCAAAAGAATAAAGAGATGCAAGATTTTGCTAAGTGGAAAACCCTCCTGGGGTATAAAAACCACTCCCAAAATGCCTTGCAGGCTTAATTAATCAACTGTTCACAATTCCTTATAGACCAGTTTTAGAGCACCCACTCAAGGAGCACCAACCCCTTGTTTTGATACATCCATCTCAAGGAGTACCAATCCCTCAAATTATGTTTTGAACAATAATAATAATAACTTAGAGGATTTCTCTATTTTCTCGTCTACAGAATACCCTAAAGATTCAATAATTAAATCCTTAAAATACTGTATAGAGAAGAAATTTATAATATCTCCACCTCTTGTTATTCAAATTTTTATTGCAGAGTTTATTCATACATTTTCATACAGCCAAGGAATGATAATCTCAGAATTACAACCAGAGTACTCATAGTGTTTTCAGCACTAGTTTTTATACAATATTTTTAGTATGTCTGTCAAAAGAAGGTCTTCAAAGATGCGTTATTTAGAGGGAATTGAAACTCTCTTATCATTTTAAGAATATGTGTCAGAAAAGTAGATGTCTGCAAGTGTAATGCCTTGAACAGCAGGCAATAAATAAACTTTGATAGGTTTATAAATGCTTTGACAAGAATAAGTCACAAAGCTTCTTCAAATCTACACTTATAATTGCAAAACCCTAAACAGATGCAATAATCATCAATAGAAACAACTTTTGGAATACCCAAATGATCAATCATATATTTCTGAATACCCAAATGTTGAAAGCATTAAATTCTGTGATGAAGAAGAGATCTCAAAATTGCATCTGATGCATTTTCATCAAAACCACAATTGCCCAAAACATAAAATTATAAGCTCTCAATGCTCAAAGAATATTCTCTCTTGTAACCATTTCATTTCTTGAAGATAATGAACACAATAATCATTGATTTCTTTTGCAAAAAAAAATCTGATCATGCAATGAAAAAACTTCTCCAACCATTAAGAGATTTCCAATAAAATAGTGCCCAAGGACTGCCATTTGCAAAAAGAAAACACCAAATAAAGATACCTGTATGTGCATCACTCAAAGACATAAATACCAAACAGTAATGCAGTTCCCACGAAATATTTTAACTTCTATCAATCTGAGAATGTCAGCCAATAGTATTTTAGTTTTTGTTAATCATCACTGGAATGGTCACTGAGACATCCCTGTAGTCCTATCGAAGTCCAACATTTCGCCAAGAAGTGTCCATTTGTCCATCGATGTAATGCTATGCTGAAGGAAACTTTATCGCCATTAGTCATCCCTCTATTTGTCACTGTGACATTTTTCTATTGGGGAGACGTTTCATAGATAATGCTTTGTTTTATTGAAATTCATCATTTCATTTGGTTTCGCTGAGACAATTCATAATTAGGGAGATGTCCCAAAGAATTCATTGAGTCATACCAAAACACCCTGCGATACATACTTGATCATCGAAACATTACCAACCTCTCACTAAAAGCCATTCATTAGACTTTGTTGGTAAGACTTGATGGGTTCGCTAAGACTCTACATCGAAACTTATGAGTCTTACTAAAATATATTTAATTCTCATGTGGGTCGCCATGACAAATTTTTATTGGGGAGACCATATGTAGATTTCATTATGTTTCACCGAAAGACTTTATCCATTGTGAGTCGCTGAAATAAAAAACACACTCTTGCCGAGATGTATCCTTCATTTTCTTTTGCTAAGACAATGCATAGTTGAGGTGACTTCTTGTAGAGCATCTTGTGTCTTACCAAAAGCCCACATGATCATTCTTGTTTGCCGAGACAACTCAATTCCTATGCTGACAAGGTCCATATGTATTCCATCAGTGAGACCCATAGAGTTTGCTATGACATTATATCGATGTCGTAACTCTTGCTGATGTGTTCCCATTCAACCTCCAGTCGGTGAGACATAACAATCTCGTTGTGACCCTATGCCGACGGTATAACTCCTGCCGATAGGGATCACCCTTTGTCACCGAAACTATGGAGAAGTCCTACCAAAAGCTGCCTTTAAGTAAAATTTGTCATGACATCAAAAACATCTTGCCAATAGGCAACACAAACATTTATAAAAAAAATGGATCTGGGAGACCCTGGCATTCTCACGCCAATATGTTCTTTTTCAATAGCCGAAACAATGTAAAAATAAGATAACCTGAGACAAGATAGAGCATGAGAAACCAATCTGAAACTATCAACAAGTAGAATCAACTAAAATGAATTTTTTCATCAAGGACAAACCAATCAGAACACAACTGAGAACAAACAAGATCATACCATGACCATGAAGGAATGGTAGGTTATGAGCATTTTTGTGACCCGACCTTGATTTTTGAGGTTTTTTGACCACTTTCAAAAGAATGTAGATAACTTCCTCAATTATTTATGGAATTGGACCAAACCATTGCCAAAAGGAAGCTATCTCACTCCCTTATCGAACCATAACAACCTTATGTTCATGTAGAGTGTACCCTATTTGTACCATGTGAGTTAGCATTAATTTGACACAAAAAATTAGAGAAAAAAAGAGTTATTTACATTTAATCTTCTTAAAAACTTAACAATCAACCTTTCCTCGACCAAGAGAGGCCTATTTAATCCTTTCCAACCTCATCCCAATATCCCTCAACTATATTTTGAATTAGAGGGTTGTTGGGAAACTAAAAACCTCCATTTAACCCCTAGTTGCCTAGTTAAGACAACTTAACACTACACCCATGAACCCAACTTCATTACAAACTCAAAATATGTCAAATACACCTCAAAACATATCAAATCATCAAGGTAACTCCCATATATTACCTATTTGAATCATGGCACCTTGATTCTTTATTTGGCCTAGATGCACCATGTTTACAAGGTGAGGAGGAGACCCATTACAATCAACGAAACTCATCACCAACCTTGAAATCCTATAAAAAATCATTGAATATGGTCCTTAGGACCTTATTACCTCACATACAACTTTAAAAACAAAAAAAATCCAATCAAAGCCTCATGGAGGCATGGAGACCCCAAGGTGCCCCTTTACCATGCACCTAGGGTGGAAGAGATCTCAAGTACCACCTGAGATCAGTCGCTACAAAGTAATACCATGTTTTTTGATATCTTCTTCACTCATCCAAGTGGCATCTTCAGGTGGAAGGCCCTTCCATTTAACCAAATATTCATTATGTACCTTCTTTCCTATCCTTTTCACCTCTTTAGTATCTAGAATGGATTCAACCTTCAAAGGTTCAGATGGTGGAAGGTCCTACACCCAATCTTCATCAACTTCAAGACCTACACCTACATCCAAAGATCCCTTAAAGGGATACAAGTTAGCCACATTAAAAATCAGGGAGATAGCCACTCTAGGAGGGAGTGCTATCTCATAGGAATTTTTCCCAAATTTGTGAATGATCTTGCAAGGGCCCATTTTCTTCATTTGTAGCTTTGTGTATGGGTATGTGTAGGACCATCATGGAAAAAATAGGCCCTTAAGTGGCAAAAATTTCAAAAAAATCAGTGTTAGGAAACTTGACGTAAAAATTTGAATCAGTTATTTATATTATTTAACAAATATGTAAGAATAGAATCTATAGAAAATTGAATATAGTTTCTAAACTACTAGGTTTATGAAAAAATAAATAAAATCTATTTGGTGAAAATTTGAAATTTCAATGTAGTAGTACTTAAATTTAAGGGAAAAACTAAGAAGTAGGTGTCTGTCTAACCACCCTAACCATAATAAAATGATAACAGTTTTTTATAAGATTTTATATATAAGTAGAGGACTCATGTCCAGATGTGATGCATATTTTTTTGTAATTTTTTTCCAAGTAAATAATTAATTATGATTTTTTTATTACAAATTTTAAAAAATATAAAAGCTCATATGTCTGACCACCTTAACTTGGTCAAAACTTCATGAAATTTAATTTATCTTTTTTTAATCCTATAGTATGTGAAGCATGGAATGTGACACATGTTTCAGATTCAAAAAATACGATACCGTTTGAAAGTTATAATTTTTTTCAATCAACCTATCGATCAGGACTTTAGTTGTAATTCTAATAGAAAATAAATAATAATTATTTATTAAATTCAAATTAAAGTATAATTTATATTGGTGGTAAGCTGAGAATATCCTCTAAAAACCCTTTTCGTTTCATCAATTTTTGGATTAAAAAAAAGTTGTCAACCACATACCCTACAAATACCCATAATATTGCCACTTTTTGGCCCATCATGATCCTGCACATAACTGTATTTTCCTTTCTAGGAAACCTCTCCTTCTTCAAGTATGCAAAAACTAGATCTCCCACATTATATTGAACATTCTTTCTTTTCAAATCTGCCCTCTCTTTGTATTGATCAACACTCTTCTTGAGATTTTCCTTCACTTGATCATGCAGTGATTTCATGGCTATGGAAAACTCCTCTCCTTCTACACTCCTCTTCTCCATTCCTTTTAGATCTCTTAGCTCAAAAATTCCCCTTGGGTTCATCCCATATACCACCTAAAAGGGAATTTTTCCTATGCTTCTATTGATGGAGTCATTATAAACATACTATGCTTCAGGAAACACCGTGTTCCTTTATCAAGTACATCAATAGATTAGCAGGTGATCTATTTACCAACTTTTTTGTCCATTCATTTGAGGATGGTAGGCTGAACTATACTACAAATTAGTCCCCAACTTTCTCCATAAAGTCCTCCAAAAATGACCTATGAACTTGGAGTCCCTATTAGATACAATGCTCATAGGAATTTCATGCATTCTCACAACGTCCTTGAAAAATAGACTTGCAATTTTAGAAGCACCACTAGTGCATATACAAGGAATAAAATGGGCCATCTTGCTGAATCTATCAACTACTACAAAGACACTATCAAATCCCCTTTATGTCTTAGGCATTCCTAAGAGAAAATCCATGCTTATACTCTCCCAAGGTTTATTTGGGATCGATAGAGGTTGATAAAGACCAATATTTGAAGTATTCCCCTTTTCTCTTTGACATATGGTGCAAGTTTCCACAAACTTTCTCACATCCATATGCATTTTAGGCCAAAAGTAGAATCTCCTAACCTGCTCCAAAGTTTTTTCAAGTCCAAAGTGTCCTCCAAGACTCCCACTATTCTTTTCTTTTATTATGTTCTCCCTCATAGAGCACTTGGGTATGCACAATTGAGCCCCTTTAAATAATATACCTTCTTGCAACACATAATCAACATAATCACTGTGAAAAGAATTTGAAAAATGAGAACAAACATCAAAAGCAGCCTTAAAATCTTCATCCTCCTTATACATACCTTTAAGAGCTTCTATGCCCACACTATGAAATTTAATTTCTTGAACCATCATTACCCTTCTACTAAGAGCATCTGCAACCTTATTTTCTTGTCCCTTCTTTTTCTTTATGGAGAATGTATATGCTTGTAGATATTCAACCCACTTCATGTGCCTTTGGTTCAATTTTTCCTGTCCATTCAAGAAACTAAGTGCATGGTTTTCAGTGAATACTATAAACTCCTTTGGTAACAAGTAGTGCCTCCATTTCTTTAAATCTTGGACCATAGCATACAATTCAAGATCATATGAGGAGTATTTTCTCTTAGCCTCATTTAACTTTTCACTAAAGAATGCAACTGGTCTTCCTTCTTGACTTGAGACAACACCTATTGCTTGACCACTTGTATCACACTGAAGAGTAAAAACTTTATTAAAATCAGGGAGAGAAAGGATAGACTGCTATGATACCTTTCTTTTCAAGTACTTAAGCATTTCATTTGCTTCATTGGTCCATTGAAACTTACTCTTCTTTTATCCTTTGATTTTTTCTATGATAGGTGCACAAATTTGGTTGAAGCTCTTGATGAACTTCCTGTAGAAGCTCACAAGGCCATGAAATCTCCTCACATCACCCACTAACTTAGGTGTTGGCTAATTAAGAATAGCCTCAACCTTTGATGGATCCATTTTCAAACTACCTTGTGAGATGACAAATCCAAGGTAGACCAATTCTTCTTTCATAAACTCACATTTTTGTAAGTTGATCAACATCTTCTCTTCATATAACCTTCTCAAGACCTATCCAAGATTCTCCAAATGCTCCTCCTTGGTCTTGCTAAAGACAAGAATTCCATCCAAATAAACCACATCAAATTTTCCAATATAAAAGTTTCAATAGCTCATTCATTAGCCTTATGAAGGTACTAGGAGTATTATACAAGCCAAAGGGCATCACCATCCACTCATAAAGACCTTCACTAGTCTTTAATGTTGTTTTCCATTCATCCCCTTCATGGATCATGATTTGATGATACCCACTTTTCAAATCAATCTTTGAAAAGTAGCGAGCTCCTGCTAGGAAATCCATAATATCCTCCATCCTTGACATAGGAAACCTATATCTAATGGTTATCCTATTTATGTCTCTTGAATCAATGCATAATCTCCATTTACCATCCTTCCTTGGAGCTAACATGGTTGGAACAACACAAGGGCTTAAACTCTTCCTCACTAGGCCCTTATCCAACAACTCTTGCACTTGTTTTGCTATCTCTTCATTTTGGGTTGGCGTCCTCTTGTAGGCAGCCTTATTAGGCAATGTAGCACCTGGTATTAGGTCAATATGGTGACTGATATATCTAATTGGAGGCAGGGACTAGGAAATTCATCCACCACAATCTCCTTATACTTCTCCAACAAGGTTTGGACTTCACTAGGTATAGGTTCTTTGTTTAAGGAAAAAATAGACCTGCATTTTGGCTTAACAACTAAGGAAAACCCTAGACCTCTCTCCTCCTTTAAGATCTTCAAAAAATCCTTCTCTCCTACCACCATAATGCTAGATCCATTTTTTTTATCTATTCCCTCATCTGGTAAGGGATTCATGGTGAAATTTTTCCCATATTTTATTATCATGAAGGTGTTTTTATGCCCATCATATTGGGCTTTCCTATCATACTGCCAAGGGTGACCTAAGAGAAAATGGAAAGCATCCATGGGGGTAACATCATGTAAAATTCTATACTTATACTTTCCAATCTGAAATTCTACCCAACATTGCTCATTGACAAGAACTTGTTGACCTTTATTCAACCAAGACACCTTATATGGTGTAGCGTGAGGAATATTTTTCAGTTTCAATTTCTCAACCATTCCTAAAGACACTAAATTATCAATAGAGCCTGAGTCTACAATTAGCTTGCATACCTTCCCATGAGATTTGCATGTAGTCCTAAACAAGGACTTCCTCTGTGGTGGCTCCTTAGCACTTGGCACTTTGAGAAGTTTTCTCCTCATCATCAAGCTCTCTCCAAATTTAGGATCAATAGGTCTAGAAGGTGAATTTACACTTTGAGCATCCTCCTCTTGCACCAATTGGTTTCTCCTATCCTCACTATGAGAGGTTGAAGCTTGCTTCTCAAGGAACTTGAAGGTCAGGTGTCCAAATTGGTTACAATTGTAGCACCTTCCAAAGAATGAATTGGAACCTCTTCCATTAAATTTTCCCCTTCCATTAGACCTCCTACCTTTGAATCCTCCTCTTGTCTCTTGAATTTGTTCCTCTTTTCCATTTGACTCCCCTTGTTACCCTTTTGATTGGTTTCTACCAACAAATTTTCCTCTTCCCTTGGAGTTTCTACCTCTACCCCTTCCTTGTTGCTCTTTCTTTTCAACTTCTTCTTTACCTTGCATGCTACTTGGAAGCACTCTTCCACTATCTTAGGAGTCATTAGACTTATTTAATCTTGGATTGCAAACCTTAGGCCATTCAAATATCTGGTCACCTTCTCCTTGTCATTCTCTACATGGCCACACCTCATACTAAGTTTGTGAAACTCCTTAGTATAGGTTGCCACATCCATATCCTTTTTTTTTAGGATTTTTAGCCTTCTAAACACGTCAACTTCAAGATATGCAGATAGAAATTGGGCCTTCAATCTACTCACCATTCTATCCCATGACGAAATCATATTCTTACCCTCTTTCACTCTTTCTCCTTGGTAGTAATTCCACCAATTCAAATCAGCCCTATTCAAATTAAAAATTTTTATCTTCTACCATCTCCTTATATTCAAAGTACTTGTTCAAGGAATCCACCCATTCTAGTAGTGCCTCAACATTCATCTTTCCCCCATACATTGGATTTTCCATCTTTACTTCAATGGCTTCTTCTTTAATGGTCTTCAAGGCTCGAATTAACCTTTTCTCTTCAAGAGGCATCTCCTCTTCTACATGGCCTTCATCTCCACCCTATATCTCCTCTTTTGAGGTGCTCTCTTCCTCAAAATTTCCCTTCCTCCTCTCTAAGGCCTCTATCCTATCTCTTAAGGCCTTCATTTCCCTTGCAACTATAGACCCACCTTTTGGAGACATCTTCCTTTATTCACCACAACCCCAAATTCTCTTCACAACTTTCCCAATCAAATCTTGGCTCTAATACCACTCTAATGCAAATTAAGCAGGGGAAGACCTAATCTTGGTGACAAACAATCCTCTTTTCACAGCTCTCTCAAATACTCGTTATGTGGACCTCTCAAATCCACTATTCACTCAAGAAAATAACACAACCTTCTGCAAGGCTTTTAAAAGGAAGATGTTTACACTGAATTGGAAATGTTTGTAACACCCCTCTCCTGACAAAACATGACAAGCAACTCAAATTTTTAGGCATAACACTTCATTTTTCCATCGCTTCCAAGACTGACCTAGAGATTCCTTATAGCTTTCCAATGTAGGACAATCATAACAAAGCTTCCTTGAAACACATTCCTACAACTAAAAACATCCAAAAACTTGGAAATACCATAAAAAACACACCCATGATTGACCAACATCCAACAACATGACTTAATGCTTTAGGAACAACCAAACACTCTCCAACACAAGAAATAGGCATGTCTTCCTTGTAGCCCTATCAACTAGGACAGTTATCAATACAACCTCTTTAAAGACCCAAAACTAGATAGTTTACACTAGTTTTAGACTCTTAATACAAACCTTTTCAAACCACAAAAACTTTAGGGTGTGACCTTCAACCAAACTCACCTAAATGGATTAATGTGCAATGCCACAAGGAAGCCTATTTGGATGCTCCAAATAAGAACTAGGTTATCTAGGCACACCCGAACTCCCCTAAGCCATGAATATGGTTCTTACAACATAAAATCACACATTTAAACCTCTTTTTAACATTCTCCTAAACAAATTTCACTCACAAATTAACAAACTCAGATTTTGCACCACAATTAGGCTTGTCACATGAGGATGCCAAGCCTAGGGTTTCCACAAAGTCACTCCAAACCCTATTCCATTCTCCAAAACCTATAGAATCAGAAAATACATGTTTAACTCCACCATTCTACCAAAAATCAGACCATGACCTTTAAGGAATGGCAGGTTATGAGCATTTTTGTGACCCAACCTTGATTTTTGAGGGTTTTTGATCACTTTCAAAAGAATGAAGATATCTTCCTCAATTCTTTATGTAATTGGACCAAACCACCACCAAAAGGAATATATATCACTCTCATATTGAGCCATAATAGTCTTGTTTATGTACAGAGCATACCTTGTCCGTACCACACGAGTTAGCAAAAATTTCACATAGAAAAATAGAGAAAAATAGAATTCTTTACATCCATTCTTCTTCAAAACTTAACAATAAAACTGTCCTCTACCAAGATAGGCATATTTAATCCTTTCCAACCTCCTCCCAATGTTCCTCAATTATATTTTTAATTAGAGGGCCATTGGGAAACTAACAAACTCCATTTAACCCCTAGTTGCCTAGTTAAGACAACTTAACACTACACCCATGAACCTGAATTAATTAAAAACTCAAAAGATGTCAAAGAAACATCAAAACATATCAAATAATCAAGGAAACTCCCCTCTATTACCTGGTTACATCATGGCACCTTGATTCTTTATTTGGCCTAGATGCACCAAGTTTACAAGGTGAGGAGGAGACCCATTAAAATTAGCAAAACTCATCACCAACCTTGAATCATATAACAAATCATTGAATATGGTCCTTAGGACTATATTACATCACAATAAAAAATTAAAAAAAAAAAAAATCCAATCAAAGCCTCATGGAGGCATGGAGACCCCAAGGCACCCCTGTACCAATCCACTAGCAGTGATAAAGGTGGGTTGTGGACATAAATATTCAATATTGTTTTCCCCACATGTGGACACCTAAAAAAGGGAGAATAAAAGGTATAGGAAAATGATAAATGAGTTATACTATTGGGATTATTCAATTGGGTTCTTGGAAAGAGGCAATAGGTGTATGTTGAACACTAAAAAGACTAAGAGGGTAGGTGATTAGTATTCTCTTAAAACATTCAAACATCAAAATCCAATTACTAATGCGTATTCAACTACAATACGTAAAGAAAGAATGAAACATTCAAAGCATCACATAACACATTAACACCAATATTTTATTTGGAAAACCTAAAATGGAAAAAACCATAGTGAGGGTTAGCTCACAATATATTATAACCAGTTATAGTATATTAGAGAAATACTCACTAGAGGTGGTCTCGTTGTCCAAGAGGACTCACTATCCACAAAGAAAATAATAGAAGAGAGATGGTGGTTCACACCATATATTGAACTATTACAATTGCATCTTATGCATGCATGAATTAAAGTTCCATTGAAGCACAATAATAGACTTTATCTGATTTTAGGTCAACACTATTCCTCACTCTTTATTCACATAATTTTGATCTTCAACTTAACATTCATAACCTAACTTCACATTTCTCTACTCAATTTTCCATCGCATACATTACATGTCACATTCCATCATCAATACATAAAAAAAAAATCCAAATTTTATATTTGTATCAAGTATAACATCAACTAGGCCAGCCTAATTAGATGTAATACCCAAATTACAACTTGTCGACTCCAAAGCTTATCATCCATAATACTTGCCACAATTAAAAACTAAAAATTTCCAAAGATAGGTTGACATGGACCTATAATAGATCCCACATAAGATAGCAACACATATTTATCTTTCTCCTACCTTCAAACTTATTAGAACGACTCCATATAAGACCTAAAATAAAAAACCTTCATCCTTGTATCCACATCTAAACATGAGGACCTCAAAACTCAATACCATCTAGAATTCATGCTCAACTAACATTTGGAAACTTATCTTCAACACTGCATGGCCAAAAAATTGTCTATGGAGAAGTGTAGAATATCCCTCGTAAAAATATTGTACAAAAAGATAATTATGAATTGCCAGGTCAAACTTTATTACTCATATATCTCAAATTGTTTGTCCATATCAAATGAAATATTTCATTTAATACATATTACATCTAGAAAAGTTATGTTAGAAGCATAGAGTGATATCTTTATTTGTGGAATGGTGTAGACCCAAAAACTAGGGCACTATTAACTAAACTAGTAGTTTTGACAATTAGTCAAATTTCTACACATCTAAATTTTTCAAACCAAGTCAACTTGAACAAATGTATTTGTTAACATCTCCAAAACCTATTAGAAAGGATCAAAATGATTTGAAACAATGTTAACAACAATGAAAACACTATAACATAATGTTGTGTACCTTCCATGCTCATCTTAGAAAACATCATCAATAACAAACTTCAGCAATCTATGCAAACTTTCAACAATATCTCTCTTTTTCATTAATGGCAACATCGCCCCTACTTTGACATAAAGGAAAAAGGGTGCATATATGGTTTTTTTTTATTCATAGAAAAACTCCTTTTGAATCATATATATAGTTTTAAAATCATAAATTGACTCCCCCTAAGTCATATACCAAAGAAAAATATTAGAAAGGTACTTGAAAATTTCTCTATAAGGTCCACAAATATACAAAAAATATAAAATTAAAATAGGATAAATAGAAACATAAATAATTTGTCAACTAGAGGTGTTTGATGCCTCTAACTTCTATAACTGGTCTTTCCAGGCCTACCTTCCATCTTCACATTCACGCTTAGCCTCTGTAAGTAGCCTACTTGGTGTTTAAAACTCAAGTAAAAGTTATCCACATTCTTTTAGTGTAGAAATTACTAGATTCATGTTCTTTTTTTTTTAGAACTAAGAAGATATTTCAAAGCAAGTAGCAATTTGGGATTGAACAAATCCCTTACCTCTCCAAACTATAACATCATATGTTCTTTTTGTTCTTTTAGTTGGAAAAAATTCTTCTAAAGATCTTAAATCTTGATCCTTGTTATACTGGTATAGTCAATAGCCAGGTCATATACACTGGAGGCACCATCAATTTGAGACTCAATAGATTCCATCTCCTTTATGCATTTTTTGGTTTTGGGCCACTTCATTCCATACTATATAGTAGTTCCTTAGCCTCATCGATACACCTTTCAATAACCCTCAATAACTCATAAAATTTTGTATGTTTGGAGGTAAATTTCTCCATTATTTCAATCAGTCTCTCATAATTTATTCTCTTCTCTATTTATTTCTCTACTTCTTCCTTTAAACCAAATCTATATGAATTAAAGGAATCAATTAGAAGTTTAAAATTTTCTATATTGGATAAAGTGGTGTTGACATTTGGTCCTAGTATTTTTTCTTAAAAATATTTTACTATCTCATCCATTAACTCTCTTCTCTTTTGATGAGTTTCTATAATTATCTCTTTCCTTGTGGATGCATAGAACATGTCTCCTAGTTGTAGCTTGTGAATAGGAGAGATCATGTTTAAATCAACGATTCCTTGTTAGATTTGAAATTTCAATAATTGTGACGACACAACTAGTTGAAAGGTAGGATATATTTTCAATAAGTTCTTTAAAGAATCTCTAGAGGATCTAAAAGATTCACCAAGAGTCATCAATTTCATCCTTTTATGCATCTCCAAATGCATCCTTATCCTTGTCATCATGCTCTTCTTCCTTCTCTTCTTTCTTTTATTCTTCATTATCATCTTTATTTGTTTTGACTTCCTCTACAAGGTTTTCATTATTTTTTAGAGTGACTTCTTCTTGAATAGGGGGATGAGTAGTATCTTATTATATCAGAGAAGGATTGATACTTCTCTTTGCAATATCTTCTCTAATCATTGCATCTGTATCATCCAATTTTTCATGTCCTACACTTCCTAAGGAGTGTTTTTTATTGTAGCTTCATCATTAGTATCATGATCATGTTGAGAAACATCTTTCAGTACTTTTGTATTTTATTTCAAAGTAGTGGTTTTAGCATTTATCCCTTCTTGAACCACTAGAAGAAAACCTATTTTTGTATAATTTTGATGAAGGGTACTCCCCTTACAATCTAAAACTCAAAAAAAAAGAAATAATGGCACAAACAAAATGGAAGGAAATAAAATATTTCTATTATCACTTAAATGAAAATAAAATTACAAAATTATATTTTCCATCACATGGGATTTTTTTTTACATCAGTCTACAAATTTGTAAATCAGAGCCACCATCTACTATGCTCTATCCTCCTTTTGTAGTCCCCCTTTAAATCCTTTATTTGGAAGGTGTAACCACCCTAGAATCTTCTGGAAAGTGTAAATTCCTTAAGAAGATATTTTGAAATTTTATTCATCTTGGTAGTACAAATTTGTGGCATCATAACTTTTGAACCGATGGTCAAGTTTTCTATTATAATACCTTTTTAGAAAGATATCAAGAAATATTTTTTGGGAAAGTATGGCGTAAAGGCCAGCTAATTTTGTTTTCCACTAGTTTTCAAGCCCAACCGAAGCCTCTAAGTGCCTCAAAATTGACGTGGAAGATTTTACTAGGATTTTTTAAAATTAAAATTTTAATATCTCTCAAATTACAAATGGTATTGAAGTGATTTCTTCACCATTAGATTCAATTTACCATTTTGGAGGACTGTGTAATATTTCATGTCCAACCATGCATAAATGAAAACTTACTAAAATAGTAACCCTTCCAAGTCTAGCCCTTATTGAAAAGAAACAACATTTCTTTTGGGTGATGCAAGATTTCTCTTACGCACTAGATTCTCTTGCATCAAATTTCCTCACCTTTATCATTGCTCTCCTTTTTGACCCTCTTAAGGTCATCATTTTCTTTTCCCATGAGGGCAGTAAACATTATTTTTTTCCTCATCTCCTTGCTAAATATAATAGCCAATGTGCCTATGCCATCCTCTTATAATGGATCATTTACTCTCTCTAAAGCCTCTTCCTTAATCTTCTCATGCTCTTTTATTGTCTCTTTTATTCTCTTCAACAAAATGTTCCAGAAATTATTAGGAATGTCCTTGATATTTTACATGTCAACTTCCAACACAAAAATATACTTGATTATGGATTCAATAATGGTGGCCTTATCCACCTCATTGGCAACCTTATAAAAAAATTTAGTCTCTTTTAATGTTTCATTTAACACAATACTATTATATAATTCCTCAAGTTTCATTGAGGGATGAGGCCTTACTAGTTAAGCTTGTTTCTACTTTTTGACTTTAATAGAAGTCTTCTTTGTTTCCTTTTCTTTCTTCTCTGGAGAAGCCTTCTTGGCTTCCTCCTTCTCTCTTATGTGAATTTTAAATGCCTCTTTCTCTTTTTCTATTTCTTCTTTAGTTTCATTGTCAATGACATCATGTATTTTCCTATTTCCACTAGCTTCACCTTGTGAAGCCTAATTTCTTCCTCTTTGGACCAACAATGGTCCTTCTTATAACCCTTCCTCATCTTTAACAAAATTGATGCCAATATTCTTCTCTCTTATAGATTTTTATTTCATTCTTCTCTTTGTAGGGGCAGCAAGAGGTGTAGTGTTAACAATCTTCTTCTTCTCTTCCCTGGTATCATTCACAACTAGAGGGGATTTCTCCCTTATCAAAAGACTCATGGTAGACTTTCTATCTTCTTCAAAAGAGGGTAAATACTCAGAGGAATTTTGAATAGATTGTGGTGTTTTAGTTTTTCTTCTTGATCTCCTTGAGCTATTTGAAGCTTCACAAATACTCATTTATGCTCTAGGTTTTTTCCTTGTATACTACACTTTCTCCTTAAAAAGTCCCATTTATTTTGCATATATGACCACCATGGCATCAAAATTATTCCTAATGATAGCTTCCTTTTATTTCATATGTATTTCCATGTATTTTTATTCATAATTCCTATATCTTGTTGTGTGGTATACTTTGGGCTCTTCAGCAAGCTATAAGCATAACTTGTTATCTCTTGTTCATTGATCTCATATCTAAGTGTAGAGATCCATATATTTCTTGGTTCAACTACTTTCATCATGTATTCATTTGCAGATACAAGAAAAGTGATACAATTTTTACACTTTTTAGCCCTTATCCTTGAGATCCTCTCTCTCTCTCTCTCATGCATTCTTTTCTAGAACACCACAAAGAAAGAAGGGAATTATCATGTTCTTTGACATCTCTAAGGTTCCTCATATTCTCTACAATTTTATGTACAATAGTTCTCCCACTTATCAAGTTTACCTATCCAACTATGGGAAGCTCCTTCAAAAATTAGAAAAGTAGGCACATAACCAAAGTGCCATAACTAAACGCATATTTCTTTTTCTTTGTCCACTTAAAATTTTTCATTAGTAGTTTCCTAAGCAACTCACAGAGGTCATAGTTTGCACCATTCTCTACCATCTCATGTGTTACATTGACTATGGTGGAAGATATGGATTTTTCGCTATTTTTTTAATAATTTTAATAGCCAGTAACCATAACTAATAGATGTGTTTTTGATAGGATTGACAACAAGAGCTATCCTATCATAAGTAGCACCAATTTTCTCCATAACCACTTCATTTTTGATGGATTTCAACATGGGAACTAGTTTATGCTCACCTCTCTTATCACTTCCTTTCTTATATTGTAAGGTAAATCACTCCAAATAAACTAATCATGAACTATGTTCAATTCCATTCTAATACACTTGACATCATAGAAGAAATTGGGCAACCGCTATCATATATCTCGTTTCTTCTCAACAAGGTTTTTATACTCTAGTTTTAGGGTGAAATCCTCACTCATTAACTCATTTTCACATACATCACTGATCTTATTGGTGGAATTATCTTCCATTTTTCCATGAATGTAAGCCCTAATATTCTTATTCCGTAGAAGCTCATATGGAATGTGTGAGAATGTTCCTAGTGCTTCATCTTCTATGGATTTTGTAGGGTGTCTCTTAAATTTTGGTTTTGGTTTCTCTATAACCTCTATGACCCTTGGTGTATCCATTGCAAACTATATTTAAACTACTTTCAAAAAAATATTTCTATAAACTAGGCTAGGAAAGATTCATAAAATACCTTTTTACCATTGAACTAGGGTTCTGATGCTTTGAATCTCAATTTTCTTTATGCACTTAGAATTCTCTTTTTGTAGCTCTACTCCTCCTTGAATTCTTGTGTGAAATTAATTTTCCTTAGTAAATTTTCTTATAACATTTTGAGTTGACCTAACTTTGCATTAAATGCTTCAACATAGAATGCTAGCAACACTTAATCTGTATGCACAGTCAACTTCTAAAGCTCCACAAACTTTTGCAGTGATATAATTTCTTTTGCAATCTTTACCAATAGATCAAGAATATTGATCTATGTCATAAATATTTATGTTGCAACCTAAGCACCACTTTTCTATTGGGGATAAAATATATTCATTAAAGCTCCCCCTAAGCCATATCTCTTGGCTTAGTTTTCGAAGGAAAAATATGCATTAGAGGATTGTACAAATTCTCACTTGTTTTATGTATCTTCCCTATTTCTATAAATATTTTCCATTTCCTTCTTTACTTCAACTAGATTCACCTTGCCAATTGGTTCATTCCACTTTACTTGATTATCCTTCCTTGTATTTCTACTTAGACTACAAAACTTAGAAATATGTCTAGGTCTGTTGTAATTGTGACATGTGATATTCTTATAAACAAAATTTCTTCCATTCATTCTAGAATTTTATTGATTATCTTTGTTTCTAAACCCATAACATGTATAATAGTAACCGTTGAAAGATTGAATCATTATATCATTAATATATGCATTCATCATTTTAATTTTTCTTTCACATGCTCTACGACTAAATATTTTGCATGTAAATCATTGACCAGTAAAGGATGGAACATTCTGATTCATTCTTTTTCCATATTCCATTTCTCTCTATCAAACTTTATTGCAAGAGTAACAAACACCATTGAAGGATGGGTACCTTTGAGAATTTGGATTTCTAATAAGAGGTCTTCTACCTTCATTTCTTTGATTTCATATATTTCCATTGTTCTCCTTCTCCTTCAGTATTTCCTGGTTCATTGATCTTATTTTTTGAATTAGGTGTTTGATCTATTTTTTAGCTCTCACCTTTTTCAAATCCTAAGCTACCATTGATTTTGGAATTTTTCTGACCTATAATCATCTCATAAATAATTGTAGAACTCACCTTGATTTATTTCTTCATGACTTCTTCATTTCTCTAGATCTAATTGTATATTTACCACTTCTTGTTCAAGAAATATGCATTCATCATATTTTCTTTCACCATTGCATTTAAGCAATCTCCAATCCTTGTCTTTTCCTCAACTTACACTTTTAGTCCTATGATGTTTTCATTTTATTATTTCAACTATTCACTAACTTCCTTATTCCTTTCTCTAAACTTCTTGATTGTCTCTCTCAATTTTCTTACACATTCATTTTCTTCTTTGAAATTTTCCTTCATATCTCTATTTTCACCTTTAGTTATTTCTAGATCTTCAATAGTAGCATTGAGTTCCCCATATTTATCAAGAATGCAATCTTATTATTTAAAATTAAAATTAGGAATCTCTTCAAAAGGAATAGGAAACTTTTTTAAAGTGATGTGTTCAATCTCCAAGACCTTTCCAAAGTGGTTAAGCTCCTTCCAAGGAACCAAGATCTGATACCAATTGTTGAACACCCTAAATACTGAGAGGGGAGGTGAATAAGTATTATCTTAAACCATTCAAACATTAAACATCCAATTAATAATGCATATTCAACTGCAGTAAGGAAATAAAGCATGAAACATTCACAACATCATATAACACATGAACACAAGGAATTTTACGTGGAAAACCCAAAATGGGAAAAACCATGGTGAGGGTTAGCTCACAATATATTATAACCAATTATAGTATATTACATAAATGCTCAATATAGGTGGAATCATTGTCCAAATGGACTCACTATTCATAGAAAAAAAGATAGAAGAGAGATGGTGGATCACATCCTATTTTGAACTATTAAAATTGCATCTTAAGTATGCATGATTTAAAGTCCCATTGAAGCATTATAATAGACTTTATCTTATTTTGGTTCAAAACTATACCTCACTCTTCATTCACACAATTCTAATCTTCAATTTAATATTCATAACCTAACTTTGCATGGATCTACTTGAATTCCTATCAAATACATTACATGTCACATTCTATCTTGAAAAAATTGAAAACAATGAAACTTATGTGTCCACATCAGTAACATCAATTAGGTCAATCCAATTAGAAGTCATACAAAAATTACAACTTATCAGCTCCAAAGCTTATCATACATAATACACACCACAATTCAAAACTCAAAATTTCTTATGATAGGTCAACATGGACCTATAATAGATCCCACATAAGATAGAAATAAATATTTATCCTTTTCATACCTTCAAACTTATTAGGTAAGCTCCATATAGGACCTAAAAGAAAAAACCTTCATCTTTGTATCCATATCTCAACACATGGACCTCAAAACTTGATACTATTAGGAATTCATACTCAAATGACATCTAGAAACTTATCTTCAACATTACAAGGCCAAAAAATTATCCAAAAAGAAGTTCAAACTCTCCCCCATAAACACCCTATAAAAAAAGATAACTATGAATTGCGAAGCCAAACTCTATTACTCATATCTATCAAACTATTTTTTCAAACATGATGAAATATTGGATTTAGATAAATCTAATATTAAAAAAAAATTGATGTTAGAAGTGAAGAGTTATAAATTTATTTTTGGAGTGGTGTAGACCCAAAAATCAAGGCACTATTACACCGAAGTGGCAGTTTTGACATTTAGTCAAATCTCCACACATTTGAACTTTTTGAACCAAATTAATTTGCACAAATGTGGTGCAAGGGCACCCTAATTCACTTGTTGAGGAAAACTATTACAAATGTTGATTAACTTTTGTTTTTGGTTTCATTGGAGTCAAAAAGGTCATTTGAGACCATTTTGAGTCATTTGGAGCCATTTCATGTTGTTCTATGGCGTTTTAGAGTCATATTGCAAAAGTCGCAAAACTTGCACAATGTTATCAAAATGTTGTCAAAATGATGTAAAAGTTGTCATTAGAGTTAACTAAGAGGTTTTTGGTCAGATTTTTAGTTGGAAAAAATAATTGGGAAATGATAAATAGGCCTTGTAACATTGACCTCAAAGGATAGGATGAAGTTTGAATGAGAATAACATCATTTGACCTTGCCCCATATTGCATTTTTCTATGAACATCGATGGTAATTCACGTGCTATAGAATGGCATGGATAGGTACAATCCTACAACCACTTGGAGAAGTTTTGAATTTTTATAGTTTTGATTTTTTTTGGATATATTAATGGAGTACTTTTGGTATGTTTCCCCCATGTTTTAGGCTTGGGAATAGATTGTTTAGTATGAAAAAATGTGCATATTTCCAGCCCTAGTGTTGAAATCTGTTTGAAGGTGTTTGGAATGATGTTTTGAGTCCTTGCCCTCTACATAAAATTGTCTTCCTTAACATCTCTAAAACCTTTTAGAGTGGATCAAAATGATCCACAACAATTTTTACATCAATTACAACACTATAACATAAGTTTGTGTACCTTCCATTCTCATTTTTCCAAACATCATCAATGACACACTTCAACAATGTCTTGAAACTTACAATAATGTCACTTTATTTTCCATCAAGAAGACTGAGGAGCCTACACCTTGTTTTGGATGTGAATCCATTATGTTCTTAAAGAGAATATTTTCATTTGAAAATCATGTATCCCACTCTTGGTCTACTCGATAGTAGATTGTTCTGAGAGGTATTACCCATATGATTATCAAATGCATTATTTATATTTGTATCTTGCTTTCTCATATGTGTTAGTATTGAACATAAAGATTATGAGGACTTCTAAATAAGATGCATGATTTATGGATTTTTTTTTTTCTCCTTGTTTTGGTCTTGAGCTATGGATTTAGTTTTGAGGACTTACATAGAGAGCTACTTGAAATGGCTTGTTCCTTTGGGAATATTCTCTTTGTTGTGTAAATGATTGGTTGGTTTTATCTACCTTCGGTATGAGAGGTTTATATCTAATTTTTTTCATATTTTCATTTTATTTGAATGTTAGATGTTGATTTCCTTTCTGTTTGGGAATGGTGAAGGAGATCTTATATTACATAGTTTGGTACATTTTAGTGTGGAACAATGATATGCTTTGATTTTTAAATTCTCTCTTTGGTCATGGTATTGTTCCTAGATGTTTGGTTTCACATTGTTGAGTGTGAAGAACTTGGGAGAAATACAAATACTAATGGTGAGAGAGATATTGCAAAATATTTAGTTGCAAGATTTGCATATCATTGTATGTTTCCTTAACACTGTGTAATAGAGGAGTTAGCCACATCCTCTATGTGATGTACTATAAATAGAATTTGTGTTCCTTGATCTATTTTTAGATCTAACATTGCTCATGCAATAAGAGTTTTTAGACATATTTCTTGTTATCCTCTATGATATATTGGTTTTATGGTTACTAATGTGATGATGAATTTGCAAGTTTAGTTGGATTTGTATCTACGATTTATGTAGGTTATGATTAGCTACCAATTTTTTTTGTAGTAGGATGACTCAGATGTGGACTATCTATCCACAAAATTGTTTTAGTGTTAATGTAGACTTTTTTAGTTGGCCTTGTCTATGGTCATTTGTATATTGGTTTATTTTATTGAGATAGAGGAGGGATATATAGAGACTTAATTACAAATTTTGGTTGGATTTTTTATGGCATGAAGTTGTATCTATGTTTGTATACCTTGGTTTGAGGTATGTTTAGCTTGGATGAGTTGAAATTTATTATGGTTTCTATTCAACATGGTATGATTAAGGCATCTACTTAGAGCCTTTTTTATAATTTAAATTTGATGCTTGTGTTTATGTAAATATTGGTGTAGATTTCATTGATAGTTGATATGTTTCACCTTGGCATGTTCCCTTTCTCTTCCAAAGGTGGCATGATGGAGGATATGAAGGAGTTTCTTCCTTGATGGTGGTTATCATGTTTTCTTTTGTAAGTATCTTGTTAGAGAATGAGAGAATGGTGAAGATTTAGATGGTACATCTTTGGGAAAGGGATGAATTTCCCTTGTTTGTAATTCATATGGGTGTATTTACAATGTTGATGTCAAGTGGGATAATGTTAGGTTTAAGGTGTCATCCACCTTATAAATCCTATATCATATGTCACTGTTCCAACATCCTTGGAAAGTGTCTTTAGGAACTTAGGGTATATTGTGAAAATATTTTGTAATATTAATTCTCACCATTGTTTGTAATATACTCACAAGGGGTGATGGGTTCACTGGCAATGATAAAGGTTGGTTGTGGACATAAATATTTAATATTTTTTTCTGCACGCGTGGATTCCTAGAATGGGATAATAAAAGATAAAGAAAAAGATAAATGAGTGATAGTTGGGATTCTCCAAGTGGATGCTTGGAAAGAGGCAATATGTATCACTTGGTTTTTCATCATTTATTATATTTAATGAAGCACCATAAAAATCTGCAAAACTCTATTCCCGCAAACATGGGTTAGTCATATGCAAATTCCTCAAATGCTCCTATGAAATAACATGTAAATGCTTGACAAAATTTAACCAATAAAAGGATTAAAAGATATATAAAAGCATAACATGTACCTATTCCATATTGGATTAGTGTCAAATATGCCAATGACCCTTTCCCAATCCTTGCTAAAACTCAAATGATGAAATGCAATGGTGAAGAGAAAAATTAGTTCTCAATTTAAGAGAGTAACTTTGCATGAGAGTGTAGATGATTTGATGAAGAATCAACCCCTTTATTTATAGATTTTCAAATTGGAAGAGAGCTCAAAATAGAGAAATATGGGATAAATATTGGACCAATGAGATGAGGCCACTTGTCACATTATGATAGGTTGGGGAATGTGCAAGTTTTGGCCAATGTGCCCAAGAGAGGGAGATTCAAATTTGAATTTGTGAATTAAATGTTGAGAGGGGGAAATGAAAGAGAGAATTTATTGCAATGTTGGAAGGGACAAGTCAACTTGTCTTCATATTCAAACTTGAGGGAATATTCCATTTTTATGCCAAGTTGAAAGAAAATGATGAATTTATAAATGAATTAAAATGATTTATTGGTGCAAGTGGGAAAAGCTAGAGGATGTGATGGGTGGTTAGGTTAGGTTAATTAGGATTAGATTAGCTTAGATGATGTTTAGGTGATTTTGACCATTTTGACTTAAATATTTTGATTTATTTAAATAGAAAAGGGATGGAATATGAATTTGGATTTCAATTAAATAAATTTTGGTTTATTTAATTAAAGGGATGATGCAAGACTTTGATTTATTTAATTTAAATGAATAACCTTAGGAGTGAATTAAATAGTCTTGATTTATCTAATGAATAGATTTAATGAACCTAATTAATTTAATGAGTGGATGAACGTGATCTTGGTTTACTTGATGAATCAGATGAATATGACCTAATTAAATGCATGATGCCAACTTTGCGTGTCTACATTTAATATAATGTTTATATCTCAAGGTTGGGAGCCAAAGTTAGAGGTAAATTATTGTTGTTAGGTAAGTGCATGGATCTGTGACACAATTTTGGCTCTTAAGATGCCACTTTTTTCCTAAACTCAACAAAATTTGATTTGCATGAGAAATTGAAGATAGTTACGATCAAAATTTCAAGATCTAGCAAGAAAAAAAGTTAAAGTGCTCTGAGTCTAGTTTCTAAGCTACTATTTTTTTTTAAATTAATGAAGATTAAGGGTCTCAAAAAGGGGGGGCCCAAAATAAGTCCATTTTTTATGAAAAAAATAGCATAGCACCTGAGGGCTCCCCCCTTTTTGATTTACCTTTTTTAGAATTTCAAAAATCCCAATGGAGAGAAATTAACTAACACCGTGTAGTTTATCCTCATTCTTTCGGATAATTTTTTTAATGGATATATAATATTTTATGAATATTCAAAGTGGACACATCCTGAAAAGCTAAAATTTAAGCATGCTCCTCCCTAAAAATTTTGAAAACTAATCGAAAATTGATTATTTTCTTTTTCATCATGTGTAGAATGGAGTCTAGTTTCAAAAAATGTAATTTGTTTCACATTTTGATAAACGAGTAAAAAACTATCCTAAAACTAGCACATGTTGATTTTTGACCAAAAGCAAAGGCATTTACAATAGAAGCCACAGATCAAAACCTTAACTAAATCAAAATAAATAAAAAATTGTATACTTAGATAGCTAAGAGAGAGGTTAATGCTATCACTATTTATTTTATAAACTTGCATTGAAAGATGTACAAATGAGATGGGGAGCACAGATAAAATATGAGGAAATTTGGAAAATCCTGTCAATTAACACATCCAAAGTAGGTCATTTTGTGAGCGCTAAATTTGGCACTCACCAAATGGTACATCACATTTGGAGAGCACAACGCTAAATATGGCACTCACCAAATGGTACATCACATTTGGCAAGTGCCAAATGTGATGTGTCATTTGGAGAGCACCAAATTTGGTACTCGCCAAATGACCTACTTTGAACAAAACTTGAATTTCCCCTCTTTGGTTGACAACTTTAATAATTCTTAGAGTGCATAGTTTATGATTGTAGATGGATAGTTGAGGTTGTACCTTTCATAGGCTCTCTAACTCGTTACCCTAACTAGATAGCTCTTTATCCCTCTAAAGTCTCTCTCTCTTAGGTCTCACTCCCTCCCTCATGACCTAGACTACTCTCTCTAAGTCCAATCCCCTCTCTCAGGTCTCTTTCCCTCTCACCTAAGTACCTAAATAAATCTATCTCACTCTAGCCCCATTTCTCACTCTCCCTCTCTCTCTCCCCCTTTGGTCTTTTTGTCTCACTCCATCTCCCTCTCTTAGGTCATTATCTATCTATCTCTATCTCTCTCTCTCAAGTATCTCCCTCCTACCCCCTCTCCCTCTCTTAGACTTCTCAATCCCTCTATCTCTCTCCAACTCCCTCTCTCTCACTCACTCTATCTCTCTCCCTTTCTCTCTCTCACTCTC
>VDFB02000017.1:189200876-189351609 GCA_007258455.2 Sequoia sempervirens
CATATTATATAAAAATAAATTTTATAATTGTAATTATCTCATCTAAAACTGAAAAAATAGTCAAATATACCATCAAATTCCAAGCCCCTCGAAGCACTTCTCAACAGATACTAGGTATGGTTATTTTTCCTTTCAAAGGTCTTCATTAAAAGAATCCTTTCATTTGCATTTTTTTTTGAATGAAATTAAGGGATTAACATTAAATTATGGTAGATTATATCTGCATTCTGAAAGTAACTCAGAATAGCCATGGCAGCTAATTAAGTGTTAGCATAGGGTAACTGTTACTTTAGATCTTGAATTCAATTATTGATATAAATCCCTTATCTAAAGAGGTCTTATTCATGGGTCCCAAGCCTAATTCCAACTCTAATGGAAATGTAATAGATCAAATTTCATTTTGAACATAGAATGATAAAATTATATTCATAACACCCAAATGGTTAATACATACATTTATACTCACATTATGCAAGAATGTAGCAATTCAAATAAGACTAATATGAAATCCATTCAAGGACTATGAGAAAAATAATGATAGGGTTTGATCATTTTCTTTGATGGAGGTATATTACTTTTAAGGGTATTCACACAAGTTGCCGAAGATTAGATCAAGAAAATTTATATATTAAATGTCATGAATTTATGACTTAATAGAGACACTCACATGCAACTAATGTGGTAATTTCTTTCACATCTCATGATGATAAAATTAAGATAAAATTTTATTCTCTTGTATGAGAATAAAAACAAAAAATTAAAACATAGAATTTGTAAGTTGATTCTAAAAGCTTGTAATTGAAATGGAGTTGAGTCATAATTTTTCAAAGTTCTTTCAATTGTTCAAGGCTTCTATGTAATGAAGTAATATGAAATTCATTTAATGTCTCTAATTTCTGACTAGTTGATCAAATCATGTAAATAGAATTTGATGAGCGACATTCAAAACTTATAGAATTTTAATCATTTTATCAAATAATGTAATCATTGTTGTAGCAATTTTTGTGAACTGTAATTCTCTCAATTGATATTAGAGCAGAATATTAAGGGACAAATGATGTTGAAATTATCATAGGTTTGCCTAGGCACCATGGATTCATTAAACCACTACAAAAGTGTTCAAAGTTGAGAAAGGTTGGAGATCAAATGAAGAAAGATAGGATCATAGTTTTTTAATTGTATATTGTGTTGTTTCCTTGAAAGGAGAGATCATAACTGATTGGAAAAGCAACAAAGCATATCATAGCTCTTCTAATTTAGCTTGCATGTGTTTCATTGTTAAGAGGCCAGTATTGTATGATCACAAATTTTAAGCATTGTTGTCTAAAAAATCTTATATATAGAGAGAAGTGTAGTAGAATTTTAATATTATAGCTATCATTTTATTCAGTTTTGTTGTTTGCACTATTTTATGAGAAAAAGTATTCTTTTTTATTAGCTTAGTTTTGAGTGTTAATTTTCTTAGAGCCCATATCAAGTTACTATTCCAATAAATATTTTATACTCAGATTTTATGCACAGAAAATAAAATTTTCAGATCTAAAATTTGTGAACAGCAATACACTGAGCTCTTTGTAACATAGAACTATGTAGTGGAAATAAAAGAATCAAGCCACAAAAATTGAAACAAATAATTTACCCTAGAAATCCCACAAGGGGAAAAAACCCAACAAAGAAGAATTTTATTAATTTCATGCTCATAGAAGAATCTAAAAATTATAGTAGAAAGTATAGCAGTTTATGATTGCCTCTACTTCTCACACTAAAATTCTCTTACTCTTTCTTCCTCAGCTTCTCTATGAAGTTCTCTTCTTTTTGATATATCTAACTCTTCCTCCACACTCCAATTAATAATCCTCGGTAACTCAACACCTCCAAACTAAACATAGCTATTAACTAAAAGTAAAACTAAAGTTCTTTTTTGGGGTTACTGAAGATTACAAATCTTTCATTGAGTGCATGGAAAATATTACTCCAGATGAATTATACATGCATAGACACCACACATGCAAAAGTACCTTTCTAAGCTATAGCAAACTCAACACTCCCTCTTAGCGAGTAAGGTGTTCTGCAAAACACCCAACTTATCCCTGAAGAACAAAAAATTCCCCTTGATCAAAGCCTTAGTCAAGATGTTTTCTAGTTGCTCATTTGTAGGAATGTACTTCAGCTTCACTGTCCCCTTCTACACACAATCTCTGATGAAGTGGTACTTGATCTCAATGTGCTTTGACTTGTCATTAAACACTAGATTCTTAGAGAGTTTGATGCAACTCTAATTATCGTGCAATAAATTATAGCTAGATCGAGCTCCTGATCAAAAAGACCAACTTAAAGTTTTCAAAGCTAGATTTCCTCACATGTAGCCATAATGGTTGCCATATACTCGACCTCCATAGAACTCAGTGCAACTGACTTCTATTTCCTATTATACCAAGAGACTGCTCCTGATCCCAAACTAAAATTGTACCTTGAAGTGGTCTTTCTATCAGCTGTACGACCTACCAATCTACATCAGTGAACTCCTTGAGCTTCACTCCATCCTGCTAAAACATACCTCAGCCCACAATCAACTGTGCCTTGGAGATACCTCAAAACATGCTTCATAGCTATCTAGTGCACAAGTTTAGGTTCCACCATAAATTTACTAAGAGAGTTCACTACAAAACAAATGTCTTGTTTGGAGTTGACCAAATACATAAGAGATCCTATCAACTTTTTGTATAAAGTTGGGTCCAGTGCCTCTTATCTGGAAGCATCAATCTTCTTCTAGTTGGTCACAAGTGGTGTGGACATTGGCTTATAGTCCTCCATCTTGAATCACTTCAAGATCTCAACTATATACTTCCCTTGTCTAATGAAGATTTCTCCCTCTTTTTTCCACAACTCCAATCCCAAAAATTAGTGCATCAACCCCAAGTCCTTCATCTTGAACTCTCCTACAAGATCCTACTTGCAGTGTGCTATGAGCTCCTCTAACCCTATGAGTAACAAATCATCAACAAAAAACACCAATATGAGAGGCTCTCCCTTCACCTGAATGTAATATAGGTTTGGGTCTGCCTCACTCTTGGTGAAGCCCACATTCTATAAGCAACCATCAATGTGTGCATACCAAGCCATAGGAGCCTGCTTGAACCCATACAGTGCTCTTCAACCTATATACATGGGAATCCCTCCCATGCACCTCAAAACCCTCTAGCTACTCTATGTATATATCTTCCTCAATTACTCCAATGAGGAATGTTGTCTTCTAATCCATCTATGTTGCTATAGAAATGATAGCCCTTATGGATGAGTACTTGGCTACTAGAGCAAAGGTCTCATCATAGTCAATACTTTCCTTTTGAAAAAATACCTTAGCCACAAACCAGGCTTTGAAATTTTCCACACTACCATCTGCATCATGCTTAATCTTATACAACCATATCAAGCCTACCAAAAAGTTACCTTTTGGTTGTGGTACCATCTCCCACACGTTGTTCTTCATGATGGAAGAATACTCTTCCAGCATGGCATCTCTCCACACTTGGTGCTTGGATGTCTCTTGAAATTTGGAAGGATCTACTTCAATTAATTCACTCATAAGTGCCACATACTCAAAATAATGTCTGGGAGCCTTTCTTTGTCTGACTAAATCATGAGGATCACCTACATATTCTTGAGCCTCTCTCAGTGTCTGAGCAACTTCCCTATTTCTCCTCTTCTCAATAATAGGAATTTGAGGCTGAGGAATTCTTTGTTCCTCCTTCTGATCAACCTGATCAATTTGCTTGTTCTTCTCTCTAGCTTGCATGACTGAAGTTTGAGGAATTTGTGCTACCTCAACTGTGGACGATTGCTCCTCCTCATTCATCAAGTTGCTAGACTTTTGAAGAGCCATCTCTTCCTTGAACTTCATATCTCTACAAACCTTTGTTTTCCTAAGAGTCGAAATGTAAACCTGATAAGTCTTATAAGTTTCACTATACCCAACAAGGATACCCTCTTACTAGTAGGTTCCAACTTGGTTTTCTTCTTAGCAAGAATGTGACAATACACAAGGCATCCAAAGATGTGAATGTGCCACAAATCTAGTTTCTTACCAGTGAACGCCTCTTCTGGAGTGAACTTTCCCAAAACTTTCTAAGGGATCTTATTCTACAAATACACAGTTTTATTGCAAGATTCTACTCATAATAACCAAGGTAGATCCTGATCATGAAGCATGGCCTTGCTTGCTCTAAGTATAGCTCTATTTTTCTATTCAACAACCCCATTCTATTGAGGGTTGTACGGAACTGTCAACTGTTTCTTGATACCTTCTTGAGAAAAGAAATATTTGAAGGCATTCAAGGTATACTCACCTCCATTATCAGACCTCAGTATCTTTATCTTCCTCCCTATTTGGTTCTCCACAATATCCTTAAACTCTTTTAACCTACTGAAGACCTCATTTTTACTCTTCATGAGATATATCCATGTCTTCCTAGACAAATAATCAATGAAAGTAACATAATACTTATATCCATTCAAGGATATTGTTGACATAGGTCCACACACATCTGAGTGTACAAGATCCAAAATACCTTTGGATCTAATGTTGTTGCTTGGAAAATTGGTCTTGACATATTTCCCAAGTGCACAACCTTTGCACACCTCATGCTTTTTTTTCCTCATCTTAGGCAGCCCCATCACTATTTCCTTAAGAATATTAAGTGCTCCATGGTGAAGGTGATCCATCCTCTTGTGCCACAATTCTCCTAGCCCTTTATAGCTACTAACCAATGCATGTGCTGGCTCAAACTATAATAAAAAAAAGTTTCCATTCCTGACTCCAATGACTCTTGCAACTTTGGAATCCTTGGGGAAAATATAGACTTTTCCCTTCTCAAAGGTCATGATGTAACTCTTGTCTTCCAAAGTAGAAATTGAGATTAAATTCTTTGTATACCAAGGAAATACAACATAGCCTCCACCAACAATGGATTTCTAGACTCCCTCTAAAACTTGATGATGCCAATACCAGTTGCATTATACTTGGTAGTCTCTGAGCTTAATATAGAAATCCAACATCTTCTTCTCCAACTTGGTGAAACATTCTCTGACTGTTGTCATGTGGCAAGAAGCCCCACTGTCATTATACCATACCCTGTTGGAAATTGAAATTGAGAGATAGAAAATAAGTAAAAAATCATTCTCAAATCATGACGCAAACTCATCCACCTATGTTGTAGCAGAAACTTGCTTCTTTTGCTTGTCTTTATTTTTCTTATTCAAACATTGAATGGCATAGTGACCCATCTGATGGCAGCAAAAACATTTTATCTTGCTCAGATATTTCTTCTTCCCACTCTTGAAAGAAGAACCTTTTGTTTTATTTTTATTGGACTTCTTACCTTTGCTTGCAAGAGCAATATTTTCTTCACCTTGACCCTTATTCTTTTGATCTCCTCAATGAGCACCTTCATGAATCTCCTCCTAAACAAAATCATCCCAAAGCCTCACCCAATTAGGTAGTCGATCTCTACCAACAACACACTTGAAAAACACTTTCTAATGCTTAGTAAAACCATTCAAGGCTATATGCACCAACTCATCTTCATCAATCATCTCTCCAATAGTAGCTAACTCATGCCTGACCCATGCCAACATGGAAAAGCAAGAGGTCACACTCTTGCCTTTGGACATCTTGGTATTATGTAATTTTTCCTTGAGCATCATCTTATGACTCTGATAGTTGCTCTAATAAAGTCTTGTGAGCATATCCCACATCTCCTTGGTGGTGCCTTTCCCCAATAAATGAGGAATTAAATGATCTCTTACTCCATCCAAGATAATCCTTTGAGCCTTGGCCTCTTTGATTTCATGTGAATCTAAGGAAATAAGATCATTTGTTGGTGGTGTCACTTTTTTACTACCATAGATTCACACCTGTTCTCCTTGAGAACATATGTAATATAAACCTTCCACTGCAAGAACTTAGATGCACCTTCAAACCTGTCCTCATATCAAACACTAGTTGCCATAGTCACCAAAAGAATTATAAACAAAAATATGAGTTTTTTTCTTTAAATCTATGTCACAAATATTTTCTTTGTATTTAGAGTTTATAGGTCTGATACCATGTTAATTTTTTTAAAGCCTAGATCAGATTACTATTCCAATAAATATTTTATAATTAGATTTTATGCACAAAAAATAAAAAATTTCAGATCTGAAATTTATGAACAACAATACTTTGAGCTCTCTAACTTAGAATTGTGCAGCGGAAATAAAAGAATCAAGCCATGAAAATTGACAGATAATTTTCCTTGGAAATCCCACAAGGGGAAAAAACCAGCAAAGAAGAATTTTATTAATTTTGTGCTCACATAAGAATCTAAAAATTATAGCAGAAAGTATAGCAGTTTGTGATTTCCTCCACTTCTCACACCAAAGTTCTCTTACTCTTTCTTCCTCACCTTCTCTACGAAATTCTCTTCTTTTCGATATATCAAACTCTTCCTCCACACTCCAATTAATAATCCTCAGTGACTTAATACCTCTAAACTAAAAATATCTATTAACTAAAAGTAAAACTAAAGTGCTTTATTGGCTTTACTGAAGATTAATAATCTTTCTTTGAGTGCATGAAAAATATTACTAGATGACTTATGCATGTGTAGACACCACACATGCAAAAGTACTTGTCTGAGCTACAAAAAAATCAACATTGAGTATAGTGCAATAACTTTAGCATTATATCTTTCAATTGGTATTAGAGAAAAAGATGTAGAATGAGTTGTGAAATTGCAATTAAGAGATCTTGCAATCCAGCTAGGAAAAGAAGTCACTAAGGAAGCCAACCATTTCATTCAAGGTCGATGAGATCACAAGATTGTTGTTTGCAAGAAATTAGTCTAAGCCAATAATGTAAAATTGTGTTAGGAAAACAAATCCCAGCCTTTGAAAAGGCCACAATCCTTTGTCAATAGAACTTAAGCCCACTATAGGAGGAGAGAAAGCATGGACCCATGAAAGAGTCATAGCTAAGTAGAGCACAATTCAAAAGAAGAACACCACACGCCATGTTATGAGGGAAGTCCGCAAAAGTTGAAAAAAAAATGAATTCAGCCATAGATGTTATTCACTGAAGATTTGAAGATCACAATCATAATTAGTTCAGTCTCAATACAATTAATGATTGAAATTGAAAAGGAGTGGTGGAATATGTGGTCATTTCTTCCATATTTCTTTAGGATAAAGTTAAGTTAGAACTGCAATCTTGCATGAGAATAAAAATAGAATTTTTAAATATAGAATTTGCATAATTTCCATGCAATTGCATGATAAATTTCCATCAATCTTTTAGATTGCTCACAACCTCTATATAATGAGATAATAATTAATTCATTTACTATCTTTGATCAGTTGATTAAAACATGTAATCATGAATAGAATTTGACAAAGGCAATGTCTATGCAAACCAAAAAATGGGCTTGATTTGACCATTTGATGCTATTTATTAATTAATTAAAAATAAAGAATGCCATTGTATTCTTTATTTTTTATTAATTAATAAACACCATCAAATGATCAAATGAATCCCTTTTGTAGGTTGCATAGCCAATTCCTTTGAAAAATACCATAACATTCAAGATTTATATATTTGTAATCATTTTATCATAATTGAATAAAGTAATCATTGTTCTAGCACTTTATGTGCATTTTTATTCTCAAAATTGGTTTTAGAGCAGAAGAACAAGGACTGATGATGTTGAAATTATCATAGGAGTTCCCAACCACCATAGTTTGGTTAAGCTGCTACAAAAGTGTTAGCACTTGAGAAAGTTGGAGATTAAAGGAATAAGGACAGGATCATAGATTTTGAGTTGATGTTGTGTTGCTTCCTTGAGATGAGATATTGTAGCTGATTGGAGAAGCAACAATGCATATCGAAGCTCTTCCAATAGTTCTTGGAATGAAAGAGTGACAAAGAAACATGAACAAAAGACAACTTTCAATTCATTCATTTAAAAACAATTACATTCATACATCGTTGTTGCTACAACAAGTACAAGATTTTGCACATTATAGTCATTCTTACAAACACCTTATGAGCTATTCATTCGCAAGGGATGCACCTGAATGGGGAGTGATCAAATGCTATTACCTGAACCTTTTCTGTTACAATGGTCAAGGGTAATCATAGTTGCAACATCATTGCTCAGGATTCTAGATAAATCTTTTTAGTTGTTGCTTGGCAGCGGTGGGAGGCTTACTATATATACTGATCTCTGCTTCTAATGATGGGTTCCAAGTTCGAAGATTAAATGCTATATGGTTTTCAAGTTCCACTAGTTTTAAGAATTATGGGATTTTTGGAGAGACACTAGGCCTTTTTATTATTTAGATTATTGCAAGAACTCACAGATTGTGCCATTGTTTGACCTTTCTATTTTCTTATGTTATTGATAAACTTTACATCAAGTTCCATTATTGTTTGAATGGTTTATTTGTTGTACTTCTATAATTTGAATGCAAGTTTATATGTTTTGATCATGTCTTTTGACTTTTCTTTTCAAATAATGGGTGTGATAATCATTTTATGTCATTGAATGAGTTGTTCATGCTACAATCTTTAATTTCCTTTATTCTAGGACATGGTAAATTGCTAAGCAGGCCCTTAGACCACATCCAAAAGATAGGTTTATTATGCTTTTTATCTAAATTTTGGCACATCACCTTAGTTAGATTCTTTATTTTTATATCTTCTTCCTAAATTCCCATTCCAAAACCCCAATTATCGAAGAAGCCAGTTGATGAGAGCTTTTTGTGTCTCATTTTATGCTAAATTTTATGTCATTTTCACATATTTTCATATCAATTTCTATATTCCATTTCTATTCCATTTTCATAGCATTCTCTCATTTACATTGCATATGATTAAATATATCTAAGAGGTATTTAATATAGTTTTGAGATTAAATTATGGAAAACAATTATTGGTTGAGTTTACTAATGAGCATTCTGATTTCTAGCCTTGGAAAATATAGCTAGCTCGTAGCATACAAAACTTCCTATCATCTACTATGCAGGAACCATCTTGTCTTCCATCATTTCTACGTGGACTCTCGCCACATCATCTTGACAGGGCATGTGCGGGATCATGGTATGCCAAAGCAGCCCTTAAATGGCAAAAATTCAGAAAAATCGATGTTAGGCAACTTGACATAAATATTTGAATAAGTTATCTATATTATTTCAAAAATATGTAAGAATATAATTTGTAGAAAATTGAATGTAGTTTCTAAAATACTAGGTTTATTTAAAATAAATAAAATCTATTTGGTGAAAATTTGAAATTTCAATGCGGTATAAATTTTAGGAAAAAATAAAGTAGGTGTCATGCACCACCCTAACCATAATAAAATGATAATATTTTTTGTAAGATTTTATATATAAGTAGAGGACTCATGTCGGATGTGATGCATATTTTTTTTGTAATTTTTTCCAAGTAAATAATTAATTATGAATTTTTATTACAACTTTTAGAAAATATAAAAACTCGTATGTCGACCACCTTAACTTGGTCAAAATTCATCAAATTTAAATTTTCTTTTTTTAATCCTATAGTATGTAAAGCATAGAATGTGACATGTTTTGGATTCAAAAATATGATACCATTTGAAAGCTATAGATGTTTTTCAATCAGCCTATCGATAAGGACTTTAGTAAGTAATTCTAATAGAAAATGAATAATAATTATTTATTAAATTCAAATTAAATCATAATTTATATTTTTGGAAAGCTGAGAATCTTCTCTAAAAACCCTTTTCGTTTCATTAATTTTGGGTGAAAAAAAGTCGTCACCACATACCCTACAAATATTGCCACTTTTGGCATACCATGATCCTGCACATATCCCTCGGTGCATTCTTTCTTCTAGTGACCATATTTACCAACACATTCATGAGGTGTCAAATCTTTCATGCATGGATATGTACACATCAACATTTGATTGGATATTCCAAACATGGATTTTCACCTTAATTTTTGTAGTTAACAAAAGACATGTCCTATATTTATTTTGTATTGTTTATGCCACTTCAACGCATAGACATGACTTCCAATTGCCTCATTATTTCCATGTGAAAAGAGGTTTTCATCTATGAAAACTAATTGAGGAGAATAACATGTGATAGAGATGTGCTTGGAGGAAACCAATAATATACCTATTTTTTATTTTCACTTGCTATTGTAACAAAAAAAAAATTAATATATGGCTAGAAAACACATGAAAAAGTCATCTCCAGTTTATTGGTTCCAGGAAAAAAAAAATCTATTATTGCATGTAGAAGTTTTAGACTGTATTTTTATATATATTAGCTCAAAAGGTAGATTTTCAATACACACAAAATATTGTAAAGAGATTTATGTACAAAGAATTTGTAGTGATTTTTTGATAAATAAAATGACAGTGTTTCTTTTGACAACGTAGAAGGATATCCTTGTTCTCTTCACTTGCAAGCCATTGAGCAAGGGCCCACTCACTAGTGACACATGGTTAAATTTATTTCTTTTTATTGTTAACATGTTTTTGTGTTATTTCCTTTTAGCTTAGTTCAATTACAATAGATTTAAAACTTTAATAGCTGCATAATTTAAATTCTCGTACCTTTATAATTTAATTATGATTTATGTAGTTTAATAGTGTGTTTATTTCAGTTCTTGATTGATTTTTTTTTTGTATTATTTGTAAGTGTGGTTTGTAGTTCATTTAAATTCTATAATTCTTGTGAGTTGTTCCTATCGCAAGGAAGTGGCAGTTCCTATCATTAGAATAAATCTTCATTTTTTTTGGTTGTAGGTTTATTTCCATAGCTACATTCATAATTGTTCATCTCATGGCTCTCACCCCTTTGATTGGCATACAAGAATGACACCTCTCACAAGTCTATGCCCCCGGATTGACACGTATAGACCAAACTGAAATTTGTTATAAAGCATTAAATATTTCTTATTATTTGTACCCAATGTTGCCCTATCATTTTGGCATCATTTTTGGGGAGAGGTTTTAAAGGCAAGTTAGCTTAGTGTGTTGAGTTAGGACCATTGCACCTTGGTGAAAATCTATGCAACTATTGACCTTGTTTAGATGATTAACCTTGGTTTTCTTTGTTTTAAATCATAATAGATGCATTTTTTTAGTTTGTAGGTATATCTTAAAGAACCATTTATATATTATTACCATTTGTTGTGAGTAAATTGAAAGGTAAGAATTAATTTTGAAGAAACAACACAAAATCATAAAAATGTTGCATTTCCAATGTAATTTGAATACATCAATTTTCAAAGAAAGATACTTCAAAAATGAAGAAATTGGTGGGGAAATCATCTTGACACAAGGTGATGTTTTTAATACCCCCTTTATTTAATGAATGCAACATAGATTATCTTGATCTTCCATTCTCATAGACATCTACAAATTTTATTTCTATAAATGAGAAAGAATATAATTGATGAGTATTTAACCTTGTGTTGTTCTAATTGTTCTAAGGAGGAAGCTAAGTGCACATTCGAAGTTGATCAATAGGATGAGCTAATAGATATCCAAGTTATAAGTGAGCCTCATCACAATAAAGGGGAATGTGAACTAGTCTCCTCCGTGTCTCAAGGACAACTTCATCCATTAAATTGGGAAGATCAAGGCATGATTAATGATGTGAACATGTCTTATCATACAAGATTAGAAAGACAATATGTTTCTTCACAAAATGATTCTTCATCTAGTAGATATGGTGAATGGAAATAATCTCCATACTACCAAGAATGGAATAAATAATGCTCAAAGGAACCCCAATATCCATCATACCCATCCTACTTCATCTCACTTACTTTATATCCACAACAACTTCTACCATTTTCATTATCACATTCATATCATATACTATTCATTTCACCATATCCAGCAAAGGAAGTCACGATGCCTAATAAGATATTACATAATAAGGTTGTTGAAAATACATATAATAATGCAAATTCATGGATCCCTTTACATTTTGATAATGTGCTTCAAATTGATGAATCATGATTAATTGAAATAACTAAGGGGTGTGATTTTTATTTTCTTGAATTAGAAGAACAAAATGAAAATTTATCCAATATTCAAACATGCTCCTCTTACTTAACAAATCACAACTTTTAGAGGGAATTCACACACATGAGGGAACAACTAAAAATGTTTTTTTTAACTTTATTATGGAACTCATGAATGTGTGTATTGAAATTAGTCATGCAATAAGAAATGTTGAACTAAATGCATTGATTATTCAAGATTTGTGTGAGATAACAAATAAAAGCCTATGAGATCTAGCATTGATAAATGTTTTTATATTCAAACATATAGATCTTTTGAGGCTCAACATAAAAATGCATATTCCTCACATATTTGTTGATTTAGGACCATTGAAATTTTCTTTTATGATTAAGCACAACTAGATGGGATTGCAAGCATTAAATGACCATACTAAAAATGCTCTAGAGGATGAACATTCATTAACCAAGGATCATGATATTAGTATATACATCTTTTTCATTCTTGATTTTTTTTTGGATTAGCTTAAGATGACCATTCATTAAGAAGGCTCAAGGTGTTATAATATCTTTGTATTTCTTGATTCTTTGGATTATCCTAACACCCTCATGATTTTGTAGTATGAAATTAAGTTGGGGGGAAAAGGAAATCCATTGAATTTTGGAAATAATGAGTTCATTCTTGATAAAGTCTTCATCGATTGTTCATTGGTACTTTTAGACCACACGTGTGAGTTTTTGACCAAATCAAGATATACATTCTTGTGTTGGTTAGCATTCCATTTCTATTATGTTTACACAAGAATTAATTATAATTATTCCATATTATTCTTATCAAGTAATTATTCATATTAATAACTCTACCCTTCATTTGAATAAATGAATACAATATTTATTAATGGTAGAGTTATTAAATGGATGATACTATATATTACTATACTTGATTTACTTGGTCTTGAGAATATGATTAAAGGTTTCTTATCGTGGTTACTCAACACTTTTGCACCAGTACCAAGTTGATAACGCTTCTCTACATAAGCATCCAATGACACATTTTGTAAGACTTTCTAACTAGATGGTGAAATTTACGTGTCTTCTGTGCTATAATTTTGGCACCCATACAAGGATTTTTCTGTCATATGTTCTACATAACTTCTCTTTTTCACCATCCTTGATGCTAGATCATGTGGAGGAAAAATTATAACCTGGTGTGACCATGACTCTTCTTGTACCATGTTCTTGGTCATTCTTCATAAGCCACACATCCAATGACAACTTGAAGGCATACAAGGAGCTTGAGCATCATCTAATTTTGATCACTTCACTTCCTCATGAAGATTGCTTCATCCGCCTATCAAAAGCTATATGGATAAGTTGAGAGACTCCATTGGTTTTTCACTACATTTCCTTCTCTTTGGAAAATTGCTTCTCTTGTGAGTAATTCTTCCAACCACATGATTGGGCATGTATTCCAAACTTCTATCATTAACTTTCAGATATGGTGGCATGTGCTACATGGGATCATATTATGCAATTTTTTTATGCACTCTTCTTGACGTATATTTCTTGCCATTGGTCATCATTTCAAGCTCTGCATCATGTAACTAGTTTCAAAGGTGACATTCATTAAAGGGATTCTTATGGAACTCTATGCTTTGGATGGTATCATTTTCATCATCCATATAGGGGTTTCTTTTTCTTTGGTCATTATATGTAGTTATTCAAAAATGGAAAATGAAAACAAAAATGAAAAATGAGAAAAGAGGAAAAAAAGGGGAAAACACAATAAAAGATCCAACAAGGAAAACCTTTGAGCATTGTTGGCCAATTAATATCTAAAAATTGGATTTTGGCATATACTAACTCCAAAATAAGATTAGAGGTGAAAACCAAATTTTTGGTGCCTCTAGGCAGCGACAGATTGAAAATTAGGATACTAGCAATCTGTTGTTGTTATCAAAATTGAGAAAAGAAAAAAAATAAAAAAATGAAACAAATATGCAATAATTTGATCTTTCTATGAGTTACTTCTTTTTAGGTACTCAGTCACTTCCATGATTTCCCTCTATTTGAGTGTCTCTAGCACCTCCTGCTGCTCACTTGTGCACTATGCTCTAGTTTGTTGTGTTCTCCACAATTTTGATCACCTATGTCATGACTTATGCATTCAGTTGAGGTGCTCAAAAATTCAAGAAAGAATCAACTACCAGCAGTATGTTCTACAATGCTTCTATCATATGGAGATCTTTTTGTGATATTGCATTTCTTGGTGTAGTATTTGGTTCCTTCCTTGCTGGAGATCCATAGTTGTTGAGCTACATTGGCTACCAGACCTTGGCATAAAAGGACATGTGAGTTGGTAAAATATTCAATTTTATTTTTCATTATTTTATCTCTTAACTTTATTAATATTTCTTATTATATTAATCATATATGTAGAATCCATTCCTACCTTCTCCTTGTTTCCTGAGGACGACCAACCCTTTAAGTTGGGGGGAGGCTCATCATACTTATTACCTGACTTTTCATCCATTATTTATCATTATCCTTAGTATCCCATCCATTATTTCAACCTTGAAAAATCATTCATACTACCTATCATTATATTCATCCTTCATCTTGCCTATCATTTCAACTATTTCACATAGCTAGAAGTGGAGATAATTTTTCATGATACCTCCTATATATATCATTTGAAAAAAATGAATGTTATAAAAAATTGAAAAGTAAAAAAAAGAAATAATAGAAAAAAAACCACAAAAGTTGGTAGAGGATTGAATAAATTGAAAAATAAAGAAAAAACATGAAGCTTGTTATGATGAGATTGTGAAAAATAATTGAAAGTAAATTCATGAGGTTTTCTATGAAGAGGAATTGATAAAAAAATGTGATGAGATCTAGATGGCCACAAGTTCAAATCAAAGACCTCTCGATCATAATGATTGCACGAGGACATGCAATATACTAAGTTGGGGGGAATGATGAGAGCTATTTGTGTCTCATTTTATGCTACATTTTATGTCATTTTCACATACGTTCATATCCATTTCCATATTCCATTTCCATTCCATTTTCATAAAATTATATCATTTACATTACATATGATTAAATATATCAAAGAGGTATTTAATATAGTTTTGAGATTAAATTATGGAAAACAATTATTGGTTGAGTTTACTAATGAGCATTTTGATTTCTAGCCTTGGAAAATATAGCTAGCTTGCAGCATATAGAACTTCTTGTCATCTTTTGTGCAGGAACCATCTTGTCTTCCATCATTTCTATGTGGAATCTTGCCACATCATCTCAGTGCATTCTTTCTTCTAGTGACCATATTTACCAACACATTCATGAGGCATCAAATCTATCATACGTGGTTGTGTACACATCAACATTTGATTGGATATTTCAAACATGGATTTTCACCTTAATAGCTGCAGTTAATAAAAGACACATCCTATATTTATTTTGTATTGTTTATGACACTTCAATGCATAGACATGACTTCCAATTGCCTCATTATTTCCATGTCAAAATAGGTTTTCATCTACCAAAACTAACTAAGGAGAATAACATGTGATAGAGATGTGCTTGGAGGAAACCAATAATATACCTATTTTCTATTTTCACTTGTTGTAACAAAGTCATTTTAATATATGGCTAGCAAACATGTGAACGAGTCATCTCCAATTTGTTTTTCTAGGCCAAACAAACTATTTATTATTGTGCGTAGAAGTTTTAGATTTGAGTTGTATATATATATATATATATATATATATATATATATCAGCTCGAAAGGTAGATCTTCAGTACACGCAGAATATTGCAAAGAGATTTATGTATGCAAAATTTCATGTAGTGACTTTTTGATAAATAAAATGACAGTGTTTATTTTGACTACGTAGAAGAACATCCTCATTCTGTTCACCTATAATCCATGGATCAAGGGCCCACTCCATAGTGACACATGGTGAAATTTATTTATTTTTATTGCTAATATGTTTATGTGTTATTTCCTGTTAGCTTGGTTCAATTACAATAGATTTAAAACTTTAATAGTTGCATAATTTAAATTCTCATACCTTTATTTCATTATGATTTCTATAGCTTAGTAGTGTGTTTGTTTTAGTTCTTGATTGAATGTTGTTTTTGTATTATTTGCAAGTGTGGTTTGTGGTTCATTTAAATTCTGTAATTCTTGTGAGTTTTTTTTCTTGTTGCCATGAAGTGACAGTTCCTATTGCTGAAATTGATCTTCATTTTTATTTGTTGTATGTCTATTTCTATAGCTAAATTCATAACCACTCATCTCACAAATTTCACCCCTATGATTGGCATACAACCATGACACCTCTCGCAAGTCTATGCCCCCAGATTGACATGCATAGAACAAACTAAAATTGATTATAAAGTGTTAAATCTTTCTAATTATTTATACCTAGTGTTGGGTTATCACTGACTTCTTTAAAAATTTGGAGGTTACTCAATTTAGTGCAACAAGTCCCCCATAAACTGAGTTTACCACAAATGGTTCTTACCTTGCCAATTTTTTGTATCAACAATTTTTTTATTTTCCTGGCATGCCCAGTGGGACTTCTGCTTAAATGAATCTAATTTTTAGAAGGGTGTATGAGCCGTCGAACTATTACTAGGTCCCAAATAGCAAATAATCCTGGTTTATTAGTACCACAATTAGGGACAGTATAGCATGTGATTCAATTGGTGAACATTTCACTTCCTTCACACTTTCTGCTCTCCATGTTGCCTTTTGCTAACCAAAATTATGTGCCATGGGACACCAAAATTCCTCTTGTTATACCAGTAGTACCTGTCGTTTGGGCTGCTATCTCAGTTTTTGCTCTAAAATCTATACCCAAATTCATTAGAAGATGGCTCAAGAACACACTTTGAACATCTACAAGATGTTGCAGACATATTTTTGGTACATGGTGTTACAAACCAAAATATAGTGCTAAGGTTGTTCACCGCCTCATTTTAAGGTAAGGCACTAGATTGGCACCACACATTGTAAGCAAACACTATCAGTACTCGAGATGAGCTTAGAGATCCTTTTTACCAGAGATTCTCAAACAAAGGAGACCAATCTTCACTATATTATCAATTATCAATTATAAAGTTGGCCCCGTATGAATCCATGGCTAATTTCAATGCCTAATTCCATACAAGGTAGAAGAGAATTCAAGTTGATATCTAACCTTTGCTTGATCTAACATTTATGTTCTATTTGAACTCTATCAACCGAGTATGTGCAGGATCATTATGGAAAAAATAGGCCCTTAAGTGGCAAAAAAATTAGAAAAATCAGAGTTAGGTAACTTGACATAATAATTTGAATAAGTTATCTATATTAGTTCAAAATTATGTAAGAATATAATTTGTAGAAAATTGAATTTAGTTTCTAAACTACTAGGTTTGTTTAAAGAAAAAAATCTATTTGGTGAAAATTTGAAATTTGAATACAGTGGTATTTAAATTTCAGAGAAAAAATAAGAAGTAGGTGTCTTTCTAACCACCCTAACCACGATAAAATGATAATATTTTTTATAAGATTTTAGATATAAGTAGAAGACTCATGTCCCGATGTGATGCATATTTTTTTATAATTCTTTTCCAAGTAAATAATTAATTATGATTTTTTTATTACAAATTTTAGAAAATATAAAAAACTCGTATGTCAGACCATCTTAACTTGGTAAAAACTTAATGAAATTCAATTTTTATTTTTTTAATCCTATAGTATGTGAAGCATAGAATGTGACTCATGTTTTGGATTCAAAAAATGTGATATTGTTTGAAAGCTATAGATGTTTTTCAATCAGTCTATGAATAGGACTTTAGTTGTAATTTGAATAGAAAATGAATAATAATTACTTATTAAATTCAAAGTAAAGCATAATTTATATTGGTGGAAAGATGAGAATCTCCTTTAAAAACCCTTTTCGTTTCATCAATTTTGGATTAAAAAAAGTCAAGAGCCACATACCCATCATATTGCCACTTTTTTTCCCATCATGATCCTACACATACCCAACCTTGACATTTCCATGATGATCCTGTCTCTCAGCGGAACTACACTGTCAAGTGCATATAGTGTTGCTGTCAAGGTGAATAACAATTTGATAGACATTGGAAAGTTTCCACCTCTGCTCATCATTCCTATATTTCTATAAATATTGGTTCCCACTCAAGAGATTCCTTCTATTAGCACATTGAATCCTCCTCAATCTAGGTGCACATGTCTGATCATGCCACATAATGTTTCCTCTACTTCTAGTTCTCCCAAGGAGGATATGAGTGATGTCAAGGAAATGTTGCAACATATGGCCAATTAGATAACTATTATCAAGCACAACCAGGGAGTATAGCCGAAGCTAACCTACCAAAATTATCAAGGTGGAAGGTCCTCTTACCAGAAAAACTAGTTCCAAGGAGGCTCCCATACAAATCTGTAGGTGAAAATGATGAATTAGATAGTGTCGGTACCCACTCCACTGCAAAGCACCAACCTAAGTTCAAGCAGAGAGTTGACCATGAGGAAAAACAATTTAGTGGATGACACCAAACCTTGGTGATTCCTATAAGGTGATTCACACATGCCTTGAAACTACCTATGGGGCAACCTACAACAAAAGGTGGCAGAGCAACATAGCCCAGACATAGCATTTGATCTTTGAAGCTATGTGTATGCTTCTTCACAAATAGACAATGCGGTGCTCACCACATAAATGCAAGGGATGTCACTAGAACAAGAAGCAAACATCACTCCTGATAACACACTCTTCTCATGGATGGAAGATGAAGAAGCAGTGTTTTCCAATGATGCGTCCATATCTAAAACACCACAAGTACAATCCAATTATAATACTCACTCAAAGAGGATATTCATAGGTGAACCAATTGTTCCACAACTAGTCAATCCGCAACCTAAAAGTGCTTCCAACCAAATTCCTAGTACCTCCGTAGTGATGCCACAATGTTCGTTGTGGAGGGAAATCATCATAACAAGAGAAAAAGAGAAAAATTATCCTAATCCACCACCCTTCAACATGGTGGAATAGTTAATGAAATCATCCACTAATGTGTCTCTTTGGGATATGTTAGCAATCCCAGAACAAAAGACATTACTACAGAAGGCACTCTAAGAGGATCTAATCATTGAACCAAAGGAGAAATTACTCAAAGGAAAGGCTATTGATCAATCACCTCCAAAAAAAATTCTCACAAATAGCACAGTGGAAGCCCTCATTGAGGTAAGAGATAACCTAAAATACAAACCCTTCTTTCTAATGCTTATTATGGAAGAGAAGTTATTACACAATGCCATGATTGAATATGGTGTTAGGACCATAGTTATGCCTAAATAGATAGCTAAATCTTTAGGGCTTAGTTATGAACCTTTAAAAAATGGATTCACGCAGCTTGATGGAACTAGAGTTGAAACTATCGATCTCATCAAGGATCTTCCCTTGACTCTATTTTTCTTCCCTAGTATCACTATACCATAAGATACTATGATCATAGATCTCCTCCCCATGTTTGGCCTCTGCCTATCCCAAGAATTTACTTGAAAGGTGGGTTGATACCTATCACTGGATTGGTCGCACATCATTCTCAGGACCAAGCACGGTGCTGAAATGAAGATATAATTTGAAGCTCTACATTCAGAGCATGTGGCCAATGAGGCCATGATCAACTTTGAGGTTGCTCATACTTTTATTACCAAGAAAGAAATGTATTGCATCAAGCTACTAGAAGATGAAAAGGTGACCAATGATTGGACTGATCAAGAAGATGTTTTATTGAGCAAACATATGGATATTGATCCTTTTGAAAACTACCATGCCACCAGGTTGGGCACCTATGTCATCTATGATGAAGATCTAGTGCTCCCAAAGGTCATCAGAAAACAAAAGAATGGTCAAACCTTAGAGTTATGGACACTAAATTTTGATGGAGCACCATGCAAGAATGGCCTAGGAGCTAGGATATGTTTAATGTACCCACAAAATTAAAATAAATTGAGGTCTTTCCACTTCAATTTCACTTGCTTGAAAAATGAAGCTAAATATGGACTTGTACAAGGTATTAGCCTTACAAAATGGATGGGCATTTATCAATTAATGGTGTTTGTAGATTCCAAACTAGTAGTAAATCAAGTTCAAGGAATTTATGTGGCCAAGAATTTCTACATGTGATCCTATAAACATTGAGTTTGGGACCTGATTGAGGGTTTGAAGCCTTCAACATATAGATAGTTCCCCAAGAATAGAATACAAATGTGGATCACATGGCATCAATCGGATCCCAGTTTGATCCCGCCTTCAATCTCATTTACAAAAAATGCTCTGTATGAGTGATAGTATGACTAGTGATTCTAGATAATGACCAAAGCTAGAAATTGTTTGACAGTGATGAACACATTGCCTCATTTATCTAGCAGTTAGGAGAATTTGTTCATTAGCTCCAACTGAGGATTATCAAATCATATGAGAGATAAATCATTCAACTGAAATATAACAAGCTTTTGAAGTGATTGGCCACTCTTGAGAATCTTTTTTATTGTGATGATGTAAGAAACAAAAAATGGAAGTCCATAGCATACAAAGGTGACTATGTGGACCTTTAGGTCAGAGATGGAAGAAAGCTCAAATTTGGGAAGGATGTCCCACATCATGATAAAGAAAGGCTTATTGTATTTTTTCAAAAATATGAGGGAGTGGTGGCTTGGCCATATAATGAGCTCAAGGGATATGATCCCAATGTCATCCAAAATACAATAGAGTTGGTGGAAGGTGCCAAACCATCCAGTCAAAGATAGAGAGTAGTGAATCCTAATATTGAAGCACTAATGGCACAAGAATTAACAAAGATAATCCAATCCCAGATTGTTTTCTCAGTCAAGCACAACATATGGGTATCCAATCTGGTCCTAGTTTGAAAGAAGAATGGAGATATTTGTCTGTGTGTACTTTCAAGACCTAAATAGAGCATCCCTAAAGGATCTTTACCCACTACCTTCGATGGAGTCAATCCTACAAAAAATGGCAAGATTAGAGATTTTTTCTTGTTAGATGGCTTCTTCAGCTATAATCAGATTTGGGTTAAAGAAGAGGATCAACATAAGACAATGTTCACTACCAAGTGGGGAACTTCCACATACGCCAAGATGCCATTTCAACTCTACAATGCAAGAGCCACCTTCCAATGAGCAATAGATATCACTTTTAGCAAACTAATAAACAAGATTGTCTTGATCTATTTGGATGATTTGATGATGTTCTTCAAATCCAAAGATGATCATTTTGATTACCTTCAAATGGTTTTCAAGAAATGTCAGGAGTTCAGGATATCCCTGAACCCAAAAAAGTGTGTATTTAGATTTCTACAAGGAACGCTATTGGGGCACGTGGTGTCCAAAGAACCTAGAGGAGCCTTTGGGAGAGTCAAGGATGCTATTTTATTCAATCCTATTTTGGTAATCCAAACTTATCAAAATATTTCATAATTTATGTATTCAGTAGCAAGTCCAACATTGCTACTGTCTTGACTTAGAAATTTGATGAGGGCAAGGGAGAACATCCAATACCATTTCACTCCTAGAACCTATAGGAATATGAGACAAACTACAACATTGTAGAGAGGCAAATGTTTGCAATTGTTAAGGGGCTCAAGAAGTTCCAACACTTAATATCATGCAATAAGGTGATTGTCTATGTTGTGCATTCTAACGTGCACAAATACATCATGGAAGGAGGGATCACTAAGAAAAGATCCAATTGGATCACCAAGATCCTCGAATATGACATTGAGGTTAAGCATACCAAGACTATTCAGGGAAGAGGGTTGTGTGAATACCTTGTGCACGATGAAGAAATGGCCACCAAAGAAGAGTAGCCAGAGTTAGTCATAATGAACGAGTCAGATTCTAAAGGTTGTTGGTTGACAAATATAGTAAGATTTATGCACATAGGAAAGTATCCATTGGGCCTTCCTTCTTAGAAGAAGAGATTCTACCAACTACAAAATAGCAGATATACGCTCATTGAAGGGATCATGTCCAAAAGAAATTTTAATGGCATTCTATTGTTGTGTGTTACCACAGAGTAGGCAAAGAGGATCCTCGGTACTTACCACACTAGTTTTGCGGGTAGATATTTCTCCATAAAGACAACCACCATAAAAATCATGTGCACAAGATAATTTTTTCCAACACTCTTCAAAGATTCCTACTCGTTGGTGAAAACCTACAAGGAATGCTAGTTCTTCATAGGAAGAAGAAAGAATTTTGCAATGCCCCTCAATCCGATAGTGGTTAGTAGCCATTTGTGCAATGGGGTTTGGAATTCATTGGAATGATCAACCTAGCATTCAGTGTAGGACATAAATGGATCTTGATGTCCACTGACTACTTTACCAAGTGGATCGAAGTCGTGCCAATTAAAAATGTGACAGAAGTAGAGAGAGTGGATTTCCTAGAAGAGTTGGTGACAAGATTCAGCCTACCTAAAAATATAATCTCTGACAATGCTAAAGATTTACTAGGCTTTAAGGTAAGTCAATCCAAACTTACACATGAAATATTCCTTAGAACATCATCAAACTACTACCTACAAGGGAACAACTTAGCCAAGTTGATAAACAAAAATTTGGCCTGAATCCTTAAAAGAATTGGGTCTAAATACCAAAAGGAGTGGCATAAAAACCTCCAAAAAATTCTCTAGATAGACCACATCACTCCTAAGAAAGTCCTCAAGACTTCACCATATGAGCTAGTATATGGAAAAGAGGCATTATTACCTATATCTATGGAGATGCTGACACTACAATTGCTAAAATCTCTCGAGGTGGAAAAAAACAACACAATTTGGAGGTGCAGTTAGCTAAGTTGCCAACAAGTGGTTAAAAGGTGGTTTGATAAGAAAGCATCCAATCAAGGTCTAAAGTGCGAAGACGTAGTGCTAAAATTTAATGAAAGGGCTACACAGCCAAGTCAACATGAGAAGTTTGATAGATTTTGGGAAGGCCTGTTCTAGATAATTCAATGCAAAGAACATAACACATATGAGTTAGAAACTATGGAAAAAGAAGTGTTGGAAATTCCAATCAACATAATTCACTTGAAAATATTTAATTAAGCTTGCTTCCCTACCAATGTGAATATTTCTATAATGTTTTTCCCTTCTTTCCTTTTTGTTTTGTTGGTCAGTCTCTTTTATTTATCCTATGGTTTGATGTGGAAAAGAGCGAGTAACCCATTACTGCAGAAAAGTAGAAAAATAAACTCATAGCTAAAAGGAACGAGAAATTCATTAGACACCCACATGTAGAATTGATACATATATGCTAAAAAAGGAAAAGATGACCTAGTTGCAGAATATGAAAGCAGACAATGAGATGATTTTATAAAAATATATTTTTATTATATATATGCTTTGATATTTACATTATCAAAATGGCTTAAATCCATGCTTCTAAATAGCATATAGTTCCATTTTTCTTCTTTTATATATCTTATAGAAAGCCTTTTTCAGGCATGTATACAAAAAACAAGCTAATTGCTATGAGTTTTTTTTCAAGGAAAAAAGAAAGGTACATAATTCTTCAGTCTGTAGCATGGGCAGCAACAAGGGAGGCATCAATAATAGTGTACACAACATCTTCGTCCACAGGGACATCATCACTAGCAACAATATAATTAACTGGAGAAACAACCAGAGGGAGAGGGAACATAAGGTTCCTGAAGTCTGTATACCAGTCAATGTCATAAAATGACACCACATTATATAGATATAGAAATGGGAGGCTTGAGTGACCCTCTGGTTGTTCTCATCTTGTGACTAGAGGTAGAAGCCACTCAGAAATGGCAGCCACCGCACAACAACATCCTCTTCTATGAACCTCCATAGGTTGCTCATGGTCGGTATGCCTCCACCAAATGAAACATTTGCCACTACCTCTCTAAGGCCATTCAGGTACTTAGGGAATGTCCCTGTATTCGATCCAATCCTGTCCAAAAACCCATTTCATGGCTATAATAGCCAGTGAATGCTTGTTCTTCATCATCCTTTTCAAACACTTAGTGGAAATTTCACCTAAAAAGTTAGTCTGATACTTGTGACACACTAACCTAATTGGGGTGTTCATACTAGAAACCACTCTGCAACTAGCCTAAAATTATCTCTGCAAAGTACCTAAGTCTAACCTATGAAAACACTACGCACTTCCAATGCTAAAATCCTAAACCAATTTCCTACTACCAAATTTTCTCTAATCGCTAAGTATGATTTTACTACTGCTTAGATGCCTATTTATAGAAAAATTAAGGAAATGTGTGGTAATCTACTTACCATAAATGTGATTCTAATCTAGTAACAACTTGAAAGTTATGCCTGAGCTTAGCTCAAATTTCTCACCTAGTTGTGTCTATTGAGTACAACTTGCTACATGCAAAACTAGTAAGGGCTAATTAATTAGCCTAAGCTGGTGGTAGCAATTAGTGGTGTTATGCACGACCAAGGACTAAGGTGTCATTCTCTAGGTTTTTTTTTTACTCCAAGGAATAGCTCATATCTTTTAAAATGTTCATCACATATTTGGCTTAACCATTCCTTTTGAGATATTAATTACCAATGCATATGAATGCTTAAGCTGCTAGAAAAGTATCAGCTCAAGTTCTAAGAAAATTTGCATTGTACAATATAGTTTCCATTTGCAATTATGAATTCTCATCACATCAAAATGGCAAGTGATTCATCTTGCACAAGCCAAGGGTTGGCAGTACATGCTAAATTAAATGCAAAAGGTAACTCCAGTCTACCACCTTGAGGAAAAATAGATAAGTATTGCATGTGAAGTCTTTGAGCAATTAAAATTTCATTTCAAATATGTTGCCTAGAGCAAGAATGATTTCTAGTGCAGAACTAGAGCCAAGATAAAATTACAGAAAGTGAGATAAAATTATAGAAAGTTTCAAGTTAGAAAAAGTTTCCCACAAAGCAAAAATGGCAGAAAGTTCAAGCCAAGAATTACAGGGAGGTGCAACAAAAAGTTTATTTAGAGCCATATGAGGGGCACTAATTGTTGATATTTAAAAAAAAAATCTTAGGCCACACCAAGTATTCCTAACAAGACAAGGTGGGAAAACACAAAAAGAGCTAGACATGCTCAAAAGCTACAGAGACTAGAGCTTAATTCAGGGAGATGAGAAAAATATTCATGATCCTTTTCTTGCAAAGAACCCTAAAGGATTAAGGGAAGCAACCTACAAAAGAATGAAGGTGTCCAGAAAGGCAATTTCAATGGTAAAAAAAGTATGGTCCAATGAACTTCCTCAATATATGGTCCCTTTTGTGCACTACTACCCTGAATTGGTTGATGCAACCATTAGTCATTTTAGCTCAGGCACCAACACCATCAAGGGTCGGACCTTGTTGGTTAATATCACTCTGGTAGCCATCTAGAATATGTTGTGTATTCCTAATCATAAGAGTAGAGGGATAGCAATGGAGACATTCACTCCTACACAGGGGAATAATATATGGAGCACCGGGAATAAGGCTATGGATTTTTATAACAAGAAATCCAAAGGATCGAAGCAAAGCAAGGGAAGCCACCAAGAATTCTGATGTAGCATGGCACTTTCCTACAAGACCTACAAGATTCCTTTTCAATTATGGATTTTTTCTTCAGTCTAGACACTAACAAGGAGGTGCACACATTTCAATTGGGCCCAGGTTTCTAGCTTTGTAGGCAAAAATCTTATGTCTAGTATGATTTTGAAGAGCACCTTGCAAAGAAAATGATAGAGAAAATCAACAAATATCAAACTAAATGGAAGTTCATATTTATTTCCTATCTTTCCCTTATATTTTTGCATTAGAACCCAGATTTCTTTGATAAGCAGGTGAATTTTTCTATTTTTGATTAAAGGAACAAAGAAAATTTAGTTTCAAGTCTATAATCCTCTCCTCTCTTCCACTTTTGATTACTATGCTTTTTTCGATTATTTATTGACTCTGATTTTACAATATTTAGTAGAAGAGGAGAGTATTAATTGGCTCACTCTGATGCATATATAGTATATCTAGAATTTCATTCCCCGATGTGACTAGTTTTTCATAGTAGATTTCACATTCATTCGGATGTGAGGCTTCATCAAGGATACATTCCTCCTTCCAATGTGTGTTAAAAATTGAGTGCTATCCCTTGAGATGTTCTGGCAGGCGTGCATTATTGATATTACTTTCTCTAGCAAAAAGGCCAAGAGGAACAGATTCTTCACCTTCCTGCAAAGTTTCAAAATAGTAGCCAATACAAAGAAGCAAACACACCCATTGTTGCAAGATAAGCTAGCTCATCTAGGGTTGTCGATGATCTATGATAAATGGAATTATAACCCTTTCAATGATCTTCCATATGATCATCTCAAGGTAACTCATAGCCATCGGCCTTCCTGGGAGAGGAGGTACAGCTCACTAGAGGATGAAGATGAGTTATTAGTCAACCTGATTCATAGTCACACAAAAGACAATAGGCTGCCATGGCATAAGTTCTGTTTCATCAAGGCGGATTATGATGAGAACACCAAAATAGGAAAATCCATGTTTAATAAGCTGAGAAATGAAGAAGAATGGACTATTGAAAGGATCAAAACCTTCTGGATATATCACTAAGAGACAAAACAACTTGACACACCTTATGAAAGCGTGTAGGATGATGAAGAGCTTGATAGGCTATGGGATGAGGAGCATCTTGCTTCTAACTCAAGCGCCAATAGTGGCAATGACCCAGATGAAGAAGAAGAGCAAGTATAGGAGGAAGCCGACACATCAACATCCTTTGCTTAGCAAAAGAGGAAGTCCACAGGGTCATCTACCTATGTCACTTCAAATGTGTGACTAAATATATCAAGAGCTTCGTAGACACTTACCTAGGCCTCAAAAGCAACAAGGGGGTCCCAACTGCAATAACCAAAAATTGTAAACACATAAAAATGACCTAAGCCTACAAGCTCTATTTTTTTACCACTTTCATCCTAGCATAATTATGAAATTTAATTATTTCCTTGGTCTATTTTCCACTATTAATTGAATAATTCATTATTATTTAATTAAATCATGTCTCTTGTATTCTTCATGATTATTAAATAAATAAATTACATTTATTTATTCAATACGTCACTAAGGGTCTATTGTCTTCTTACAATTAAATAAATTTCTTAATTCATTTAATTTCCATTATTCATTGTCTTCTTGATTATTAAATGAATGAATTTTATTTATTTATTTAATATGTCACTAATTCTCATAATTAAATGAATTAATTAACTTATTTAATTATCAATCATTATCTTCTAAATTAAATAATTATGTTTAAATATTTAATTGCCTAAATTAACATTTTCCTCATTTTAAATCAATTTATTACTTAAAATAATCTCAAATTATTAACTGTCACTTCATTTTAGTAAATAATATGAAAAGATTATTTACTATCACACAAAATCCATATTTTGAATTAATTTATTCAAAAAGATAATCTTCTTCCAAAAATTAAGTAATTGAGCAAATTCTTGATTTTCCAAATCTGCTATTCAATTTAGCTCTTATCTTCTTGATTTTTTGAATCTTACAAATCAAGCAGTCTTTATCTTCTTGATTTTCAAAAAATCTTTATCTTTTTGGCTAATTATCACATTTATTCTCGACCGCTGATTTGATTTTCTCAAAAGGAATCTTGACCACTCATTTAATATTTTTTCCCTAACCCTAATCATGGGTTGTCACATACAATCTTGACTATTGATTTTAGGCTTTCATCTGTTGTTAACCTCGTTTGTCTGTCCAAAATTGCATTTTCTAGAAAATGCCAATTTTGCTCACATTTTAGGCTAACCCATTTATGCTTAGATTTTACGCAAGCGTACTTTGCACTTGGCATATTTAATTTATATACTTACTCTTAAGCATAGTCATTTTGTCATAGGCATAAGCATGTATATAATTTGTCATTTAAATCCTTCAAAACTTGCATAGGGCATAGTCATAATCATTTGCTCACACACACAAATCTGAGAGCAATAATAATACATTCATTGTGAGCTAGAAGGTGTTATGGAGATGAATCATGGAGGCTTCGAAGAATAACTGGTATAATCATTTTTGTTTTTATCTTTCATTGTACTCGATAGCTCTTTGGGTTTTATTTTATATACTTTAATCTACTAATCTGCTAACCCAGAAAATTACCCATTGTTACATTAGTGAACCTAGCTATTTTATTTTCTATTTCTATATGGTTTTCTATTTTCTATCATTTTTGTAGGTACAAGTATAGAACGATGCATTTGTGTTTTCTTGAGCCACATCCACTACATCATGACACATTCACCAGCCAAAATGCTACAATTGATCTGTTGCACCACAATCATAGTCCAAAATGCCACATTTGATAGACTGAGCCACATTCGATCATTCAAATGATGCATTTGTTTTCCAAATTGCACTGGCCTGTCAGAATCTTGAACAAAACATCAAGCCGCATTTTCAACACAAAGTGACACATTCGCTCTGTTGTGACACATTTTCCTAGTAATATTTATTTTCAAGTTCTGCATTTAGGTTTTTCATTTTTTCATTCTGGTTTTCTTTTTTCATTCTTCCTAGCATAGGTGTTCTTGTGTTACTAAACTTTGTTCACAGTGTGTGGTGGTTACATTTCGAGGGTCCAAGACTATTGGATATGACTCCTAACATGTGATTTTGTAGATTCGAGTGTCCAAGACTCACTTCTAAACATTGTGCTTGTTATTTTTAGAATAGAAAAAATTTCATTTAGTTCACATAAAATGAACATGTTTTCAATTCTACCTGATTGTGTTTGAAGGTGGTAGGTGACTATGCTATAACCTTGTGCAAACTAGGTGATCAGAAAGCCAAACCCACCTTGTTTCTATGTAAACTTGACTCAATAATCATAGTATCCCCCCTCCTTGCACACTTGTGCGATCCTGTGTGTAAGAGAAATGGTTATTGACTCTAGAAATTGGGCCTTCTAGGGGATTTCATCACCCCAAAGTGACTCAAACTAGCAACAAAGATTTTTTGCCAAACTACCCCTGACTGGTATATAAATGTGAATCTTAAGGGAAAACCTAAGATTAAGAGTGTGGATGTGTCATACAGACCAAGTAGTACTCCCAAAAAATCTATTGAGTGTAAGCCCTTTAGGATAGAGTGCCTCCTAAATAGAGATTAATCTTGTGCCGCATGTATGGACACTCGAACGGGGGTCCCAAATTAAAAACCATTGTGTAGTAGCCAAAAACCTTCTATTTTCTAGTACAACACCAGTCGGTGTGAATCCTTCCACATCTTCACAATCTTTAGTAGAGGTGATCAATCTTCCATGGGAGTTTCATGGGGGTTGGAAGCTTGGTTGACCTAAGAAGAGAGTGCACTATAAGGGGGAGCCTGTGTAGCCAAGCTTTTGGATTCACACACTACTGATATGCGGCTGGGGAAACCCATGTGGAGTCTAGTGAATATTGTCCTGACTTAACCATAGGATTGTACATATTCTCTTTTGTGTTTGATTACATTCAAAATAGTGTGTTTTCTAAGTGTTTTCTAGATACTAAAATGAAACAAACAAAATTCAAACATCTGGACACAAAATAGTCAAACTTTAAACAATTCAGGTTTTTGACCAAAACATCAAAAAATTTGACTTTTTTACATTTTGCACCACATCTGTTAAACCAAATTCACTTTGTCACACCACACACAACATTCTTTCCAATGCATTTTCTTTGCTAAAACAATTTTTTTTATCCAAACACCACATTCATATATCTTGCACCGCATTTGAAATTTGAAAAGCCACATCTGATAAATTAAGCCGCAAATGCAATCTATAAAGTTGTATTTGAAAATTTGCACCACATTTTCCATCTGTAGAGCCACATTTGATCACTATAACACATTCAATACCTACAATGACGCATTCAATTAACACAAAATTAAACTCTATCACAGGCTAGAATCTAAGTCCAAACATTTTAGCCTACTGTCAAATATCTTTTTCAAAAAGTCTCTGTCAGAAACTAGAACTGAAATTGCTCAAAACATCCATCATTTTCATTCAATATCTTTCATTTTTCCCATAGGTTTACAAATTTTAGTTGCATTCCCTAGGCATCATAATCGTCACTTCTAGCATAAACTTGTCCTTAGGGTTTCATCTTGGTAGATTTTGGATTAGGTTAACTCACCACCCTTTGCAAAACCATTGTTTTCAAAACTAGGTTATCTTGGGACATAGTCATCACTACTCTTTTTCAGTCATTTTCCTTTTTGTGAGAACTTCCAACTCAATAGTTTAGTTCAGAAAGATCACTTGCCATTTTGACCTTGTCACTTAGGCCCCTTAGCAAGTCCTTTGATAATCAAAATTGAGACATAAGTCAAGCTTAGAGTGGTTAGGAAAACCTTTCTCCAAATATTGTCCATTTTAGTCCTCATTTTGAACTTAGACTTTGCATTTTTTATCTTAGTCCTCATTTTGCATCTAGACTTTGCATTAATGTTGTTCATCCTAGTCCTCATTTTGAACCTAGATTTTACATTAATCATCTTAGTTCTCATTTGGCACTTTGGCCTTGACAACCTTGTCCTCTTGCATTAATCATTTCCTTAGAAAAACATCATCATCATCTTTCATTGTCATTCTTTATTCCAAAATACAAAAAAAATAAAAAAATAGTGTCATAACTTGTCATCCTAGTCGTCATTTTACATTAGTCATTTTCTTTAGACAACATCATCTCATTTCCATCCCTTATTATCAAAAATCCAAAAACATAGTCTTTCATTATCATTCTTTTATCACAAATATATATATAGGCTAGCATCATCCTTGCATTTAGCTATCATTCTCATCACTCTCATTTGAGTAATTCCCTTTTATGGTGGAAACTAGACTCCAAATAAGGAAAAGGCAAATGGAAAACTTTGGACAAGATTCCAATTCCAATATTAACAATCACACTTATGACACAAATTGGACTTTTGATGATCCCTTTAACAACACAAACACCCAACCTCTAATGAGCATGCCATCCTCATCAAACAACTCCTTTGAACCATTCTTATAAAAGGATGAGTACAAAAAAATACTTGAGGAAAACCTAGAGGTAGTAGCATAAGATCCAGAGGAATCCTCCTTTGTAGAACAAATGGTCTTATATGATAGAGATAGATATTTGATACTTTTAAGTCAAGGAGCTAAATTACCACATGGCTTTGACATCAATACTTTGAGACCGAAATCACTTGACCCTAATGTTAACAATGCCAAGAACATGACTAATAATAGTCAACCTCAAAACAACACAAGCAATACCTTTTTCGATGCCACCTCGCAAACTATCACAAACACCACTAGTGCTACCTCCACCAATCAAAAAAATTCCAATACAATCAATGCAACATCCATTGGAGTAACACCACTCATCTCACAATCCTTGCCAATAATGTCAAAAATATCATCACAATCAGTGGGCTCCACTTTTAGATCCTAGGAAATGTGGGAAAGTTATTCAAATCCTCTGTTTACCACATTTGTTAATCCGATGGGTGCATCATCAAGTTATTTGGATCCTTTACTTACAACTATAACTTGTACCATGAGTGAACCCTCATTAAATCCTCTCATTGGTACTTCATTCAATCCCTTGGGAGGAAGCAAATGGCATGTCTTTATTCAAGGACCATAGCCAAATGTTAACATATCAACATGATTTAATACCAATCCCTCCCAAGGACAAAACACAAACATTCCTCTTGGACAATTTCAACAACTCAGACAAGGAAATCAAAATGCACAACATAGGGTATCCTTTGGACACCAAAATATTCAAGGTCACCATATTCCCCAAATTATGACTCAAATAGTTGGAGGACACATTCTGACATATTCATCCCATATTCACATCTACCAACATGTTCTGAATCCAAACTTTCAGTACCAACAACATGCAAACCAAAACACATCATACATTCCACAACAACACATCCCTCAAAAAAACACCAACATATACTCACAACAAATGGGAACCCATGGTGTACCAATAACTCCAAGGTATGGTGCTAAAAATAACCCTATAATTGATTCCCCGCAAGCTAAGCTAATGGGTTTAGAGAAGACTATATAAAATCTGCAAATGTCCGACAAGAAATCTCAAGTTTCATATGACTTCTCCGTATATCCTATTCACACAAACTTATACATTTTTCCATTTCCTCTAGGCTATATGTCACCAAACTTTACCAAATATAAAGGAAATACAAATCCTATTGAACATGTCTGAGAATTCGTGACCACCTGTATGGACATTTCCTATGAAAAAACATACTTGATGTGAATCTTTTCTAAAAGTCTCACAAGTCCTGCCCTTGAATGGTTCTCCACTCAAAAAGATATCAAAATATGGGATGAAATTAAACACAAATTCATAAAAAATCATTCGTATAACATCAACATATAAACCTCCATCACTAGCTTATGCACTCTCTCACAAGAGGATGCAAGTGAAACATTTATCTCATTCTTCCAAAAATGGAGAGGTTTAGCTAGTCATTGTCACATCAACATACCTGAAAAAGAAAAGGTTGACATGTTCATTAAAACACTTCTTGGCCCCTTGAAATATGAATTACAGGTTCATTGTTGTACAACATTCATGGACCTAGTCGAAAAGGGTGTCTAGGTTTAGAAAGCTCTTGTTGCAAAAGGAGAGCTAAAATATGTTCCTAAAAACACAAACACAAACCCACCTGCCGACAAAAATAAATATTGGGTCAAAAATAAACATGTTAACAATGACGGTGTGGTCAATGCTAAAGTTGTTAGCACCATGGGTCCAGTCCTAACTCCAAAAGGGGTTCAACTAAAAAACAAACCAACAATGATATTGACACCCCCCACAAATGTCACTCCAACTAACCAAAGCATTCAAAATAGTCAAAGTCAAGGACAACCCCACGAGATAAGACAATTCCTAAAAAGTCAAACATACATCACTTTGGGGGAACCAATTGAGGATGTCCTTAAGAAACTCCTCCAAACTGGTATCATCACACTATAGGAACCTAAGCCATCTAAACTAGGGAAATTTAAACCATCATGGTGGGATGATAATGCTTTTTGTGATTACCACCAGGCCAAAGGGCATAAGGTATCCTCTTGTTGGCAACTCAAAAATGTGGTGCAAGACTTCATTTAGAGTCGAATAATAAAATTGGGTGGGCCACAATTTCCATCAAATGTTGACCATACCATTCATAAGAACCCACTGCAAGACCATGGTTATAATAAAGCTTCAATGTCAGGTCCTAGGACAAACAAAAATCAAGCCAATTATGCCCATGCCACATATGACTATTCTGATGGATCTACTATAAACAATTTCTGAATTGATAATGAGTGTGTCAATACTATAATAGTCAAAATAGAACCTCAATGCATTGCTACCACTCGAAGTGGGAAGGTCACCATAGTTGGTCCGCCTCCTGCTAGACAACCTAAAATCACAATACTAGGTCCATCTGTTAAGCAATTTCAAATTGTATTGACCACAACGAAATGGCAATATAAGAGTCACTTTAACCTTATAGACCAGCTCGGAAAAACTCCTACATATATTTCCATACTCGAGTTACTTTGCATTTCCCCTGCACATAAAGATATACTCGATAACCCTTACAAGAGTCCTTCGTCCGATAAGACATGGATGTCAACCAATTTTAGACCATGGTGTGATACCTCACTACACCTCACCATATAACATTCTCTGATCAAGACTATTCGTCACCCAAGACCAACCATAATGATGCATTACACATCAAAACTTTCATCCATAAGCACAAGGTTAGAAGAGTTTTAGTAGATGGCAGAGCAAAATTGAACATATGCTCCCTAAAACTGGTTAAGTCTCTATGATTTTTTGATGCGTGCATGGACCCTACAAAGAGCATAGTCATAAAGGCATATAATGATGAAGAATGTTCTTCTTGAGGCATTATTTATCTTCCTATCAAAGTTGGGCCAATCATTCTAGACACAACTTGCTAGGTCCTAGATCTAGAATTACCTTACAACATCTTGCTCGGCTTCCCATGGATTCACACTCTAAAGGTTGTTCCCTCCACATATCACCAGTGCTTGAAATTCCTCTTTGACAACACAAAAATCACCATATATGGAGACCCAAACCCCTTTCAGTATTGTACCAATCTTAGGGGTATTTATGAAAACTGAGTACCCATCAACCAAGAAGGTCCTAGCTCTTCTTCTTCAAAATACATTAACCCATCCACACTCGCATCATCATCCATGTCCATTCCTTCCACATCATTCATCACACTGTCATCTTCCTCACTTCCCAAGGATGAGTCCACCGTCAAGGTCCAGGACCTAGGCTATGGAGAATTCAAATTGAATGTGGCATATAGCATCACAACAATACCCAAGTCTCCTAAGGTCTATAGTTGGTTGTGTTTTAGAATGGAACCAAAGGAAACCTTCAAAGTTCCACCAAAACTAGTTTTCTTAAAATGGGGATACATTAGTAAAGAAGGCCTTGCCAATATAACCAAATGGCTCTATAAATAAATGGAAGGCTTATCCCTATTACCAGTTAAGATATATTTTAAAGGATATGACATCATGAAGGCTAAAGGCTATGATGAGACTAGTGGCCTTGGGAGAAATCAAACTAGGCAAAGAGAGCCCATAAAAACTTTCAAACAACTGAAGTATCTTGGGTTAGGGTATGGTCCACCTGACAATGATGATCGATGTACTAATGGAATTTTGAGTGAGTGTGTGAATGCTTCATAAAGTTTTGAGACTTTTGAGGAATACCTTACTAAAACTGACTCCCATGAATAGAATTTAGCTCCCAATGATCCCTAAGTGACTGTTGTCTTGATGACTTGTTCATTGAACCTGGAGAGCTTACCTTTGAATAAATTTTTTGGCAAACATTCAAACTTGATCAAGCATTGGATAATGACAATCCTAAGATTCTTAGAGAACAAGAAAACTAGGATAGATCCTTTTTCCCAAGGAACAATGACAAGCCAAAATCCTCTCCCAATCCCATTGAACCTCATCATGACATGCCAACCCAACTATCTAAACCTAATAACCATTAGTCGGGTTCATCTGAATTTCCACGTGACACTGACATCCATGACTCTGATTCCTTCGTCCCCTACTTTGATAATGAATATGAGACAAAACCAAATATTAAATAAATATTATCTATTTGCATTCATAGGAATCTATTTATGTCTAGAAATGTTCTTGATAAAATGAATATCACATGAACGTATTCAGGACTACCCTTTTGGGTTTCACAAATCCCAAAGTGAATAAGTATGGACATTAGAATCCTTAATTATGTGTTGGCCAATCCTTACCCTTTTACAATAATTGAATTATGTCATATTCATAGGGAATTGGTAAGAATAAGTTTGGTTCATAAAAATAACCAACAAAAATGGTGAATCCACTGGGAAATATCCTAAGAAAATTCTGATAGAAGATCATCTTGCTTTAAAGAGTCAAATATTTGTTAGAAAATTATATTGCTAAGCACAACTTTGTTTCAATGAATCAATTCTCTGAGATATTGTAGGAGTTTGTTGTGTCCCCTTTGAAAATTTGTAAATATTGTCAAGATCTACTTCAATTCCATGAGTAATCTTGGAAATTCTCACTAGATGTGGGTGGTGACTCCAAAGAGCTTTGTTCCAGTGTGAATTATTTGAGAGAGTTGAATAAAATGGAATGAAAAGCTGTTGGAGACAAAATAATTCTGTATAAAGGACTTGTATGTGACTTTGTTGATTAAGGAAGCTTAAAGTAAAGGAAACATGTGAAGGAAACTTCATATTGTTGAAGTTATTCCTCTATAAAGGAGGTGGAGACTATATGAAAATAACCTAATGAAGACATGAATAAAGTTTCAGCTTTGCAAGGTTTCCCAATCATAGGTACAATTTAGAATAGTTGCAGTATATCTAGGCATTTTTCCCCTATTTTGGTTTTCAAGAAGAAATACATCTATGTGAAAACTATATTGCAATGATTTGGAGAAATTTTTTTTTCCTTATTATGTGATTTAATCACAAATAGAGGGAATGGTAGTCATTTTACACACTTCTAAGGTGAAATTTATAATATCTTAGTTGGGTTAAAGAAGTATGCTTATCTCTGAAAACTACCTTTTAGAAATTTTTAAAGCATGAAAATGTGCAAATTATGCATTTTAAAACCATGATTAAATTAACGAATGAGGTAGTGGAAAACAAACTATGAAATTGATATGTAAAGATTGAATAGGGATACAAGAAAAATGCAGTGTTCCCATGTATCACCTGGTAGAACATCCAATAACAATATGTAGGATATGTAACCTTTATCATACCCTCAAAGAAAATTCTCTATCATGAGATACATGCCATTAAGTTTTAATAGTATTCAAGGTTTCCCTAACAAGATTCCTAATGATATTTGGAAACATTTTCCTAACTTTAAATGGGAAAATTCTGAGTTAGCTTCCAAATATCTAAATGGATTCATGGATTTGATGTTTGATTTTGTGATAGATCACAAGGATGTTGTCATGAAGCTTTTTCCCCAGTCTTTGAAATAAAATGATAGAGACTGGTTCTCATATTTATCATTATATTCTATAGCTTCATGGAATGACTTCATGATAGCATTTATGGAACAATTTGGTGAAAGGGTTAGTCCTAATGAGATAAGAAATTTTTTTATGGAAATTTAGAGGGATGGAGAATAGTTGGTCCCTGATTTTAATCTGATATTTTTTAAAATGGTGAGGGATATTCCTGAACACTTGAGACCTAGTGATGTATAATTCTTGATTGTGTATCTAGATGCATTTGATAATGAGATGAGTTATTTGATAAGGGATAAGGAACAAAAAACATTACATCATACATGTCAAATTACTATGGATATTGAAAATACTATGAAATACTCAATGATGAGGGGATATATGGTTGCAAGTGTTTGTTGTCCTAATGCACATCATATAAATGGCATAAATAAGGATGAACGAGATAATAAAAGTAATGATGTTTTTTATTCCTTATCTAGTTCAACTTCACAACATATTAATCATGAACAAATTCAAGATGAACTTCAACAAAGTTTGAGTGACAATGATAAGGTATTGTTTAGTCTATCTAGTATGAAGAGACATGAAGGTGAATTGCCATATGAGTTGCTAGGAAGGTTCTAGGATTCCTTGTTAGGAATCCCTAAAATGTTAGGAACTAAATATTTAGGGTGTATTGACTTATTCTGTGACATTTATGAGCTAGAGCTTAGTACCTTTCCCAAGGAATTAAAACCTCAAGATTTTGATCAAATAATTAGTTGGATCATAATTGTTGAGGAGGCTAAATGTGAATATATTCAAAAAAAGATGTCCTAGGATGACATGGGTGCTGATCCTATTTTCAAACATCAAGGGTTTATCCAAGAAATTGATCTTCCTTAAACAAATTACTATCTCTTGCAAGGAATAAAAGGGTACTTTAGATTGGTACATTTGTAGTTGAAAGTTTTTAAATGATTTTAATTCTCATTTCAAGCCCTTGGTCAAGTGAACAACTGACTCATCTATCCTTAGAGTAACCAAATGAAAATACCAGTGCCTCATCTACTAGGAAAATGGAGTCACATTTGCAATAACTAATAATACTATAGAAATTTAACTCAACAAGTGAAGGGCTATTGGCATACTGCTTTGCAGTATTCAACTCATTGTGTCTAAAACACAACTACTCACCAAATCCTATGCTCTTTCCTCACAAATGTGTGACATTATTCGAGCATTTAATCAATTATTTGAATTGAAGAAAAAAAAATCTCACACATTCAATTAAAACAATTGAAGATAAGTGAAAAGATTATTAATAATTTCATTCATAATTTGGAAGAAAAGTACACAAGAGAGCATATGTTTTAGAACTGATATTTTCTTATACTAATGGTGCTATTGTAAAACTAGTTTAAGACCATTATAGACATAACTCCTACCCTAGATCCCATTTTGATATATTCATCATTATTTACAATTTTCTCCTCCTTTAGCTTCATTTGTTCAACCTAGACCATTTTTAGACTCAAAACTTGAACCCTTGTTATCAGCCCTGAAATCTATTTTATAAAATAAGGGAGCAATAAGCAATAGGCTAAATTATGATTACATTTCATTTCACACCCATTTTATTTCAAATTTAGAAACCTCCAGATGGTTACACTTAATCATTTTAGCATAGGGAAGAGAAAAAGACAAAACCCCACATAATTCAATTGAAGTATACTGACCAACCTTCCAAAAGGTGTAGTTCATTGCTATACTAGCACCAAAACACCTTTTCCTTGTTGAGTTGGTCAATTTCTTTTCATTTATATTGGTGTAGTACAAGAAGCAAGCATTTGAAGAGAATGTTCCCTAAGACATGCCATTGTGTGTCATGGATTTAGCCCACCCTTCCAGGGTTCAATCAGTGATGAGAGCATTGGAATAATGAAATTCAGACCATTGGATCACTATTCCTTTTGGAAATCTGCATCATACATCACATGTTGCTGATTTATGTTTCATGTTCTAAACCATATCAGCAAATGTTGAAAAATAGTGATGGAACCAAATGAAGCCACATGCATCATCCATGGTTACCAACATATCACTTATTACCAATTTGATCAAGGAAAGTACACAACTATCTATGATGAGTGATGGAAAGATATACAAAGAGCCCAATTTTTATCACCCATGGCTAATTCAAAATTCAAAACTCTCAAGCAATAGCGATATGAAAGAAGCTCATGATACAAAGAGAGAATTAAGCATCACACATCACTAATTTGAATCACAAGTTCTCAACACTATCCATGGTGCAAAAAACAAAGGAAATACTACTCATCACCAATCGCTAATTCAAATGTGCATCCATAAAGCTATTCACAATGAGCGATAAAGGGAAGCGGTAGAAAAGACTTAAATAATAATTAAGCACATGCTCACAAGTTGTTATGAGAAACAGGATCTTCTAGGACAATGTATAAAAGGACTCAAAGGGCTTAAAATATATTTCAAGATCAAAGGATGTAAAGGCCAAACGAGGTCAATTGATAATCCCTATAAAATAAAAGAATGTTAGACCTAGGTGTGAGGGGCCAGTTACTCGATGAGCTCAAATGCCTCAAGATGTTTTAGGATGACTAGAAACAAATGATAAAAGGTCAACAATAGATTATATCATTGATGAGGGGGTGCTATCATAATAGTGGTTTACAATTCCTGAGAGGAACGAATTTTAGCTAAAATCACATATTTTCAAAAAATATAATGATTTAAGCCTTAAAAATTTTCATTTTAAGGATTCCAATTGAAAAGGGTTTGATCAAATCACCTTAGATCAAACCCCCTTGGATAGAACCTCTCTAGTTTTAAACCATACCTATAAATGTGTCTCCTTTACACCTATGAAAATGCTGATAAACAATCACTTTTGATTTAGCTTTTGGGGGATCAAATGAATTTATTTAAAATTTATTTCAAATGATTATGGTATTCCTCAGAACAAGCTATCCAATGAATATAATTTTAATATGTTTTGGTTTTGTTATGTATTTGTTTTTAAGTTTTATTAAACATAGGTTTTCCATCGAAAATGAATTTCTTTGTTCTTCACATGTGGAAAAATAGAAGATTATAAAAAAAAATAATTGAAAAATATGAGTGCACCAGATATTGAAGTCCTTGATCCAACAAAAAAAAATAATTTTTTTTTTTGACATATACAACAAAAGTTACAGTTACTGAATTGTAATTCATTTAACTTTGAAAATTGATTAAGGAAAAAATATTCAATAAAAAACTATCTAATCAAATGGAAGCACTAGATATCAAAGTTCTAAATTTTAAAGAATTAGAATTTTATCCTTCATAGAAAAAAAGTTATGCGTTATTGTGGTCACTTTTTAAAAATGTTGTTTTCTGAAAAAATTCAATTTTCGTGGGAGATGGAAAAGAAGTGCAATTTGATTCTAAAAATTTTGAAAAAAATAGAATCTACAAACAAAATTTGATGAGACTCTAGTTTTCACCATCTTCAAATTCCTCATAGTTTAGCCACTATAGGTGCCCAAATGTGAAGATTCAGTTAAAAATAATAATTTCAGTGTCCAGTTTGGCCAAAAATTGTAAACCACTATTATGGGATCACCCTAGGGATTTGATTTATGGGTTTCTTGCATGATATTTTGACAGTGAAATCCCCAGGAAATATTAGTGAGAAAAACCCTAAGTCTAGACGTTTGAAACTAACTAAAATTTGCAAAGTTAGGAATGGAACCAAGATTTTTTCAAGGGTTCCATCACACTAGATTCCACCTTGTAGTTTATTCTCTTTCTAAACTCTCTGTACAGGGTTAGGAATTCCTCAATATGGAAGAATATTGGGGAAGTGTAAGCTTCATGGTTGGGTGGTAAAGCGCTTCAGCCATGTTCTTGTCCACTAGTGGAGGAAAGTGATGAAGAAGAACCTTAAGTAATGTTCACCAAACTAATATAGTCTATGTTGTAACTTGATGTAACTTGTTGGGAGATTGTTGGATGTTGTGGATATGTTGCTAATCTGTGATTGTCATTGATGTCAACACTATTAGCATTTGGTATATCAATTGTTGTATATGTTGAGGATATTGAGAAAATTATAAGAAAATATGTTCCAAGTTCCTAGTGGAACTGTGCAGGTCATGAAGATGTTTTGTTTTTTACATTAAATATTATATGATGTGGATTAAAGGGTTTATTTTTTATTATGTCTAGATCATCTACCAGAAGTTTTAGTGGTTCATTTGAAGTTTTGTGTGAGTTGTGGTCTGACAGTATTTCTATTGTCTCTGTTAGTGTTCCTGAATAAAGATTGTATGATTCTAGTTATCTCAATTGTTGTGGATGCTTCTCTATTGTTTCTTAGTGTTATCAGATGTATCTAGTTCATTCTCTATCTTTGTGGTACATCCACTTGATCTGGTGAGCTCGTGATTGAAAATATTTTCTTGGGCTTGTTTAGTTTTTCATGTTCTTGGTCCACATGATGATAACATGTTGTAGACGTTCGAGGAGAAATTAATTAAAGTATTTTTATGTTGGAGATGTTAATTTGGGTCTCCACTATGTTGTGGCCGACCTTGGTGGGTTTGCATTAAAGATTTAGTTGTTAATCTAGGCCGATATTGCAAATATAATTTATTTTTCTTGGCCAACCATGTTGTGATGAAATCTCCTGTAGCAGATATATAAGAGTGATTGTGTCATCGGTGGAATGTATGCTTCATGCGCTCCTATGTGCATATGTGTGAATATCATTGCAAAGTAGAGTGTGAAGAATATTGTGTCAATTATGAAGAAGTGTTGAGCTTAATTGGAACTATAATCAAGCTTGAGCAGAAGCTATTTTCTTAGTTCATACCCTCTAGTTTTTTAATCCAACTTTGTGTTGGAAAATGTACCTCAAGCTTACTGACATGAAACTCGTAAAAGATCGAAATCAGTGAGAAACTCAAAATGTCTTACCAACCAGAAACTGTGTTCAAAAGTTCAAAGCTGTTGAGACTTTGGTTTTTTCTTACCAATGGGAGTCATCGGCAAGACATGGCTATTTCTGTGAATGTTGTAAATCTTTCTGTTTGGGCAGACCTCTTTCCGATGAGTTGATTCATGGTAATTATCGGGGAGAATCTTGGTGATAGGTGGCATCAGGGAGAGGCATGAACCTTTGGAGTGACTCATTCTGATAGAGTATGTCTCACCGACGGTTTTACACAAGAATGTCATCGGGGTGACATGAAGGCTCAATAAGAGTCTATGCGATAGTGGAGGTGTTGACAATAGGTATAAGTTCCATATGAACTCTCGGTGATGGCGTTTCCTCGCTGATAGTTTTTATTTGGTATGATCTCTCATCGATAGTGTTGGTCTCGTCGACAGGTCTGTGTTCGATGAGAACTTTTGCCGATGGATGTGGTCTTGCCAATAGATTTGTATTTGGTGTGAGCTCTTTCCAACAGTGTTTCTCTCACTAACAAGATGGATTTGCGTTCAGTATGATGTCTCACCAATAGTGATGGTCTTGCCATTAGTTCTGTAGTGGACATCGGTGAGATGTCTTAGCTATAGAGTGAGTCTGGGTGACAGGTTTGAACTTGATATGACTCTTGCCAATGGTGGTGACTCTTGCTGATAAGGACAATCAGGAATTATGGTATCAAGGCGACATGGTCTAGTGTCTCACTAACATGTGATTCAGTTGAACATTTGGACCAAACGTTTGTCCTACGTGGTGTGTTTTGAGCCAATGAGAGAAGCAGAATGTGAACCATTGGTAGTTGGCCTATTGTCACTGTTCATGTGTGGAAAGTGAATAGACTATGAGGAAAATGATTACACTTGGTAATGGTCGATAATGGTGAATAGTTTTTTATGGAGTAGAGTATTTTGATTCTAAACACAATTTGATCAATGTGAATGAATTCAATTCAAAGAGCATTGTGAGATTAATGTTGTTGTTGCTAATTTGAAATCAGAAAGTGAAGTTGATCTCTGTATGTAATTTTATTTACTATAATACAAAGAGACTTTTCTTGGTGTGGTGGGTTTTTCTCCCGTAAGGGTTTTTCCATGTAAATCTAGTGTCCAATTGTATATGTGTCCATTTCTCTATTTTTTATTCTTTTCAAGTGTATCTTAATGAACTATAATTACAAATTTAAAGTCACCTCTTCATTCTTCCTAGAGGTTTTGGTGTTACGAGAGTTTTTTTCGCACCTAATCTTTCCTTACAAGTGGTTTCAGAGCTTGGCCAATTGTGTTATCCTTGTGGCTACATTGGGTTTTTTGAGTCAATTCTATTCAATGGGAGTCTTGTAGAAGTCTAGTAATTCAAATTATAGATTAAGATGGGAAGCATGTGAGGAAAGATTGAAATTGAGAAATTCAATGGCAGTAATTTTGAGTTGTGGAAACTCAAAATGGAAGATTTGTTGGTTGATCGTGATCTTTGGCTTGTTGTGTCTGGAACGAAGGATACAAGCATGAAGCAAGAGGATTGGGACCTTTCTGATCAAAAATCAAAGGGGCTGATAAGGCTCTGTTTAGCAGACTCTGTTCTTCTAAATGTTCATGAAGGAAATAAAGAATCCTCTTTGTGGAAAAGACTGGGAGCTATTTATTAGGGCAAGTCCTTAGTGAATAAGTTTTTCTTGAGGAAGAAGTACTCTTTGAAAATGTAGAAAGGAATTTTTGTTGTTAATCATTTGAATGCTTTCAACATCCTGATTACTTAGTTAGCATCTGTGGGTGTGAAGATTGATGAAGAATATCATTGCATGCTACTGCTATATTTTTTGTCAAATTATGGGGATCACTTGGTGATGGCTATTGGGAGTACTACTTCCTCTTTGAAGATGGAAGATATTGTTGCTTCTTTGTTATCAAAAGAGATGAGAAGAAAATCTTCTAAGATGGTGAAGGAGGCTCTTGTTTTTTGAGGCAGATTGAAAGAAAAAGGCAAGAAGAAGGATAAGAAGTCAAAATCCAAATTAGAGGGGAGATCAAAGTCTCCTAGTAAGAAGTCCAAGGTAAAGTGCTATAATTGTGGGCAACCTGGTCATGTCTAAAAGGATTAACAAGAGGAGAAAAAGAAGAAGAAGATGTATTCTTCCAACAATGATTCTTCTTAGAGTGATGCAGATGCTTTCATTGCAGCATTGGCAACTCATGCATGCAGATGATGTCTAGCTGATTGATTCTGGAGCATATTTCCACATGACATCTCATAAAGACCGGTTCACTAAGTATGAAAAATACGATGGTGGAAGGGTGTATTTGGCAAGTGATTCATCTCTGGAAATAGTTGGTCATGGAAGAGTTAGAGTTCAATTCCCTGATGGAAGAGTGAAGGGAATCAATGATGTAATGCATATACTAGGTCTAACTAAAAATTTACTTTTTGTTAGTAAGTTGAATGATATTGGAGTGCAAGTCACGTTCTTTGGAAATGGTTGCAAGATCACTAGAGGATCAATGGTGCTAGCTAGGGGTGCTCATATTGGTACCTTGTATAAGCTGGATGCACATGTTGTGTAATGCAATAGTGTCTCTGTAAAGTCATAGAAGGCTACTCATGGAGAAAAGGAGAAAAATTTTCCTGATAGTGAAAACTCTATGGAAGTTAAGCTTCCAACAGAAAAGAATATGCTCTGGCATCATAGGCTTGGCCACATTGGAGAAAAAGCTTAAAAACTCTTGAAAAATAAAAACCTAGTTGAAGGGCTTGATGATTATAACCTTGAATTCAAGTTTGGTGAACATTGTATATATGGTAAACAACATAGTGCTTCATTTTACTCCAGTCCTCACAAATCTTCTAGTTTACTTGATTATATACATTTTGATGTTTTTGTTCTAGTAAATGTTCCTTCTTTGTCTAAATCAAGATATTATGTATCATTCATTGATGATTATTCAAGAAGGGCATTTGTTTATTTTTTGAAAAGTAAAGCATAAGTGTTCAATCATTTTAAGAAATTTAAAAACCTTGTTGAAAATTAGAATGGAAGAAAAATAAAATTTTTAAGGACTGACAATGGCAGCGAGTTTTGTTCTACTGGGTTCAAAAGGTATTGTAAAGATCATAGGATTAAAAGACATAAAACTACACCCTACACTCTGCTACAAAATGGAGTTACTGAAATGTTCAATAGGACAGTGATGGAAAGAGTACAAAGTATGCTAAGTAGTGTTGGCTTGGAGGAGAAGTTCTGGGCTGAGGCAGTTGCAACAACATGTCATTTAATAAATTGTTCTCCTAATTCCACTCTTGTTAAGAAAACACCTTTGGAAGCATGGTCTGGAAAGAAGCCCTCTCTGAGACATATTTGTGTCTTTGGCTATGAGGCATATGCATATGTGCCAAACAAAAAAAGGTCTAAATTGAAAAAAAAGGTTGTTAAATGTATTTTTATTGGTTATAGTGTTGGCATAAAAGGATACAAGCTTTGGAATCTTGATACAAAGAAGGTTCTATACAACAAAAGTGTTATTTTTCATGAGCTGAAGCCTTCTACTTTAGATCTCCAATCAAAGACAAAATTAGAAAATAAAAAGGATATAGTTGAAATTCCTCTGACACCAAATAAAGAGGAATTGAAAATTCAAAATGTACCTGAAATTGACAAGAGCTCAAGTAGTTATCAGAGTTCTGAAGAAGAAGATCAACCTTAGCCTCAGCCTGTGAGGAGGTGAGGTGAAAGAAAGCAACTTGATAGGTATGGGTTTTCTTTGGTAGATTCTACTTGTTCCTATGCTTTAATTTCTAGCACTGATGAGCCTAGGACTATGAAAGAGGCATTTATAATGTCTGATTCAAACTCTTGGTTGGAAGCCATGAATGAAGAAATGGCATCATTAGAAAAGAATGATACTTGGAGTAAGAATGATACTTGGAGTTTGGTGCCCTTGCCTAAAGGCAGAAAAGCTATTGGTTGCAAATGGGTATTTAAAAAGAAAATAGGTCTGGATGGCAGTGTGGAAAAGTATAAGGCGAGGTTGGTTACGAAGGGGTATTCCTAGGTAGAGGGAATTGATTATGGAGAAATATTTTCTCTTGTAGCTAAGCTGATGTCTATCAAATTTCTTTTGTCACTTGCAACAATTTATGACAGAGATTGAACAAATGGATGTAAAGACAAAATTTCTTCATGGTGACCTTGAGGAAGAAATTTACATGTCCCAGCATGAGCACTTTGTGGAAAAAGGTAAAGAAAAACTAGTTTGAGAGTTGAAAAAATATTTGTATGGATTAAAACAATCTAGTAGAATGTGGTACCAGAAGTTTGACACATTTTTTTTCATTGGGATTTGTAAGATAGAAATTTGATCAGTGTGTGTACTTCAAAGCTAAAAATGATCATGTTCTTATTATTGCTCTTTATGTTGATGATATGTTGTTCATAGGCAATAGTAAGTTAATGATTTCTGATCTAAAATATCAGTTGTTTGCAAAGTTCAAAATGAAAGATCTTAGTACAGCCAGGTATATTTTGGGAATGGAAATAACTAGGGACAGGAAGAGTAGAAAACTTTGGCTTAGTCAGAGTAAGTATATTAATACTATTCTAGAGAGATTTTGTATGACTGATTGCAAGTAGCTAGTTGTTCCAGTTTTGCAGGGAATGAAGCTATATGTTGAAGACTATCCAAAATCTCCTACTGAGATAGAGGACATGACTAGAGTGCCTTATGCCAGTGTAGTTGGAATTTTAATGTATGCAATGGTTTGTACAAGGCCAAAAATTACCCGAGCAATGGGATTACTTAGTCATTTTATGGAAAATCCTAGAAGGACACTTTGGGATGTTGTGAAAAGAGTGTTTAGATATCTAAAGGGCACTTCAGAATATGCTTTGTATTACCATGGGAATTTGGTTGAATCACAGAGGACTCTCAACATTCGAGGCTATGTGGATTTTGATTTGATAAGGGACATTGACAGTAGAAGATCCACCAGTGGATATATTTTCATAATAAATAGTGGTGTAGTTATTCGGATGAGTAAGCAGTAGGCTGTAGTCACTTTGTACACTACAAAGGCAGAGCACATGGCAGCAACACGCACCTGTAAAGAAGTAATCTGGTTAAAACATTTTTGTTCTAACATTGGGTTTAATGCAGAGAAAATTACAATTTACTGTGACAGTCAAAGTGCTATTTGTTTGGAAAAAAATCCTACTTTCCATGCTAGGATGAAACATATTGATGTGTAGTATCATTTTGTAGGAGATATAGTGGAGGATGGAAATGTCTCTTTAGAAAAAGTGGATACTCTAGAAAATGTTGCAGATGCATTGACTAAACCAATAAGCACAAATAAGTTTAGGTGGTGTGCTAGTTCGATGGACCTTAGTTCCCATGAATTTCAATAGTTTTTTTGTGCTATGGATGTGGCAGTAAGATATTTGTCAAGTGGGAGATTATTGGAAAATGTGCCTCAAGCTTACTAACATGAAACTCCTGAAAGAGAAAAATTAGTGAGACCCTCAAAATCTCTTACCGACTAGCAACTATGTTCAAAAGTTCAAAGTCATTGAGACTTTGGTTTTGTCTTGCCGATGGGAGTCATTGGAAAGACATGGCTATCACTATGAATTTTCTAACTCTTTCCATCTGGGAAGACCTCTTGCCAATGACTTGATTCCTGGTGATTATTGGAGAGACTCTTGGAAATGAGTGGCATCGGGGAGAGGCATGAACCTTCTGAGTGACTCATTTTGATAGAGTATGTCTTGTCAATGGTTTTGCACAATAATTTCATCAGTGTGACATGAAGGTTTAATAAGATTCTATGCAATAGTGGAGGCTTCGCCAACAGGTATAACTTTGGTATGAACTATTGGCGATGGTGTTTCTCTCATCGATAGTTTGCATTTGGTATGATCTCTCACTGATAGTGTTGGTCTCGTCGATAGGTCTATGTTCAGTGAGAACTCTTTCTGATGGATGTGGTCTCGCTAAAAGATTTGCATTCGATTTGAGCTCTTGTTGATAGTGTTTCTCTTGCTAACAAGATGAATTTTTGTTTGGTATGATGTCTTGTTGATAGCGATGGTCTTGTCGATGGTTCTGCAGTGGACATCGGTGAGATGTCTTAGTGATAGAGTGAGTCTGGGCAACAGGTTTGAAATCGATATGACTCTTGGCAATGGTGGTGACTCTTTCCAATAAGGATAGTCAGGAATTCTAGCATTGGGGAGACACAGTCTAGTGTCTCACTGACATGCAATTTAGTTGAAAATTTTGACTGAATATTTGTCCTACGTGGTGTGTTCTGAGCCAATGAGAGAAGCAGAATGTGAATTGTTGGCACTTGGACTATTGTGACCATTCCTATGTGGAAGAGGAACAGACTATGAGGAAAACGATTACGCTTGGTAATGGTCAAAAATGGTGAATAGTTTTTGATGGAGTAGAGTTCTTTGATTTTAAACATGATTTGATTAGTGTGAATAAATTCAATTCAGAGAGCATTGTGAGATTAATGTTGTTGTTGTTAATTTGACATCAGAAAGTGAAGTTGATCTCTGTATGTAATTTTCTTTAGTATAATACAAAGAGACTTTTCTTGGTGTGGTGGATTTTTCTTTCATAAGGGTTTTCCCACATAAATATGGTGTCTGATTGTGTATGTTTCCATTTCTCTATTCTATTATTCTTTTCAAGTGTATGTTAATGAACTGTAATTACAAAATTTAAAGTCACCTTTGCATTCTTCCCTGAGGTGTTGGCGTTGGGATAGTTTGTTCCACACCTAAGCTTTCCTTACACTTTGTTAGGTAGTGAGCCCCTTTTGTAATTGAGCAATGAGCTCTAGAAAATGTTCCTAAATGCATATGCATTCCCCTTTATTATTTTTAATTATACTTTTAGTAGGGTATAATCTTGTGGACTAACATCCACCATGGTTTTTCCCCTAACAAGGTTTCAACGTAAAAAAATCTTTGTGTTTTTTTGTCTCTTTGATGTGTTAATTGCTTATGGTTAATTGTTTATTCATCATATCTAAGATTAAAGTTAAGTTATAAAATTTTAAAATCTTTGTGACAACTAATTCATCCCCCCTCTTAGTTGGCTGTCCCTATTTTTCCAACAATTGGTATCAAAGCAGGTTCCTCTGAAGATGCCTAATAGCTTGAGGTGATCCAGGATAGCAACATTCAAGAAGAATAGTCCTAGATTTGATGACACTAACTACTCACTTTGGAAAGTTAGGATACAATTTCACCTATAGTGCATTGGTGATGCTTACTGGAAGATTACAAGGAAAGTATGAGAATCTGAAGATGGGTGAAGATTAAAATATCACTTCTTTTATGCAGAGAGTAAATGAAATAGTGCTAGGTATTAAATTTTTCGGTGGCTCCATGAGTGAGGTTGAAATTTTGGCTAAGATATTAAGATATTTTCCTCCCTCTTACAAAATGAAGGCCCGTGCTATTAAATAATTTATGTCCGTAAACAAGATGACAAGAGATACACTAATAGGGAAGCTTGCTATTTTGAAATAAGTGAATTTGTTGAATCTACATCAAAAATTGAATCTACTTTCAAAGATATTGTATCTAGAAGTTACATACAAAGATACAGCCTGGGAGAGAGCTCTAGAAAGATATCAAAATATGATGAAGAACTAAAACAACGCAAAGACAAAGAAAGAGAAGTACAAGAACTAGAAGCACTGATTGCAAAGCAAGAAGGAAGAGGAAAAGGTAAGTATGAAGATGTATTTCCTATTAAATGTTTTTCATGTAGTAAAATAGGTCATTTTGCATCAAGATGTCATGAAAGAGTTCCTAGGTCTAAGCCTAGAAATCCTAGATTCCAAAAGAGATACCACTTTGCTAAAGAAGCAATAACTCATGACGAGTCTGATAAAGATAATGGAGATGAAGATGAATGGGCTTTCATTGCTACCATTGAAAATAATCCTATGGTTACTAAATCTATTGGAGATGAGAAAGATCTTACAACTCAAATTGAAGAAAAATATGAGTGGGTCATTGACGGTGGATGCTCACATCATATGACTAGTGATAAATGTAAGTTTTTGAGTCTAGAGAAGTATGACAATGGGGTTGTAAGATTTGGATATAACAATGTTGGTGTGATTCATGGAAGAGGATCTATTTTCCTTGGTGGTAAAGATAATACTAATGATCTCCTATATGTTGAAGGCCTAAAACACAACTTGTTAAGTTTTGGACAAATGGTACACAAGGGGTTTGATTTGTAGTTCAAGAATGGAAAGTGCAAGATTTATGGAAATTCTAGAAACATGATTGCTACTGTATGCAAAATAAAGGTAATATTTTTCACTTGAATACTGCTAGTGGAAGTTTCTTAATTGCTCAAGTACATGAAAGTTGGTTGTGGCATAGGAGGTTGTGTCATGTAAACTTTGACAACATTATTAAGATAAGTTCTACTCAAGCAATAAGAGATCTGCCTAGGTCAGTAATGCTTGCTAATGTAACCTCCAAAGAATGTCAAATGGGTAAACAAACTAGAGTCTCTTTCTGGAGAAAATAAATTCATTCAAATAATGTGTTGGAACTGCTACATACTGATCTTTGTGGTCCCTCTAGAGTTAGAAATATTCATGGAGAAAGGTATTTTATGCTGGTCATTGATGATTACTCTAGAATGATTTGGGTTTCCATTTTAAGAGAAAAGTGTGAAGCATTAGATAAGTTCAAAAGTTTCAAGGCCATAGAAAAAAATGAAAAAGGTTTGAGAATATAGTGCCTAAGATCTAACAGAGGTGGTGAATTCATTTAAAAAGAGTTCAACTCTTATTGTGAAGAACATGGAATTAAAAGACAGTTATCTACTTCCTGAACCCCTCAACAGAATGGAGTTGCAAAAAGAAAGAATAGAACAATTATGGATATTTCCAGAACAATAATGATGGAAGGGAATGTGTCTGAGATGTATTGGAGTGAAGCGATAAGCATTTCTATATATACTTTGAATCGGGTAAATGTGAATGGTAATTCTGGAAAGATCCCTTATGAATTATGGTTTGGTCACAAGCCTACTATTACGCATTTCAAGATCTTTGGAAGAAAATGTTATATTAGGAGAGATGATGATATAGGAAAATTTAATGCTAGAAGTGATGAAGGGATCTTCCTAGGTTACTCTAGTAAGAGCAAGGAATACTGATGCTACAACAAAAGACTAAGATTGTTGAGAGTGCAAATGTCAGAATTGATGAGGACACTGTCAAATCATCTAGATGATGTAGCTATGATTTAGATGAAGAAAAAAAAATAAAGGGAAGAACACTCAAACATCAAATCTACTTCAAATTATTCCATATGTTTTGGTGAAGCAACCACAAGTTGTTCTGGTAAATCAAGTTAGTCAGGAAGCACAAACAAGTGCAAGTGTAGAAGAAAGTTCAGAAGACACAAAAGTCTAAGAAAGTCCCAAGACTTCAAGGTATGTAGAGTTGAATCACTTTGAAAGTCAAATCATAGGATATAAGAACAAAGGAGTACAAACTAGAAGAATATTGTCTGATTTCCAAAATTAAACCTAATAGTGTCACTGAAGCCTATCAAGATGAACACTGGTTGGAAGCCATGAAAGAAGAACTAACACAAATTGAAAAGATGACACATGGACAATAGTTCCTAGGCCCAAAGACAAGAATGTGATTGGTACTAAGTGGGTATTCTGAAAAATCTAAATGAAGAAGGTGAAGTGGTCTGAAATAAAGCATGACTGGTATGTAAAGGGTACTCTCAAATGGAAGGTATTGATTTTGAAGAAACCTTTGCCCTTGTTACTAGAATTGAAGTAGTAAGATTATTTATTTCTTATACTACTTATAAGAATTACAAATTATATTAAATGGATGTAAAGTCTACATTTCTGAATGGGGAACTAGAAGAAGTGAACATTGAACAGTCGGATGGATTTTAGCTAACAGATAAGGAAGATATGGTTTGAAAATTGAAGAAAGCTCTATATGGACTTAAACAAGCTCCCAGAGCCTATTACGCCAAATTAGACAAATACCTACTGAAGCTTGGATTCAATAAAGGTATTGTTAATAGTAACTTATATTTCAAATTAGATCATGATAAGGAGTTAATCATAGAATTCTTTGTTAATGACATCATTTTTAGTGGAGATGATAATCTATGAAGAATTTTTCTGATGAGATGAAGAGTGAATTTGAGATGAGCATGATTCATGAAATGAAGTTCTTTCTGGGATTGCAAATTACACAGTTGGACCAAGGGATTTTCATATCTCAATCAAAATATGTGAGAACTATTGAAGAAGTTTGGAATGGAAGACTCCAAACCTATTGGTACTCCCATGGTGATCGGATGTAATTTGACACAAAATGATGATTCTCCTAAGGCAAATCAAACTAGGTACATGTCAATGATCAGTGGATTGCTCTACTTGAATTAGACTAGACCGAACATTATGAATGTTGCATGTATGGTCACTAGATTTCAAGCGAATCCAAAAGAATCACATGCGACTACTATCAAAATAATCTTTAGATATTTGAAAGGAACAATTGACTTTGGACTTTGGTATCCAAAGGATGATGATCTCACTTTGTGTGCATACATTGATGTTGATTGGGCTGGTGATGTGGATGACAAAAAAAGTACTAGTGCTGGTGCTTTCTTCCTAGGGAAGAAGCTAGTATCTTGGTAAAGTAGAAAGAAAATCTCAATTCCTCTATCTATTGCTAAAGCAGAATACATTGTTGCTAGCAATAATTATACTCAAGTGATATGGATGAAACAAATGTTGAGAGATATCAGAGTGATATATGAAGAGCCTATTGCCATATACTGTGACAACTCAAGCATAATAAATATATCAAAGAATCTGATGTTACACTCTAAGACTAAACATATATCAATCAAGTTTCACTTCCTGAGCAAAAAAAGTGAATGAAAAAGAAGTCAGATTGGAGTATGTGCCTACCAAAGAACAAATTGCAGATATATTTAGAAGTCAAATTGGAGTATGTGCTTACCAAAGAATAGATTGCATATATATTTACTAAGCCATTGTCAAAGGATAATTTTGAGTATCTCAGAGGAATGCTAGGGGTAATTACCCCTCCCAATAAGAACTAAATGATGCATCTACTTGCATCAATCTATGAGCCTCATTGCCATATTAAGATCTGGATTGATGTTTTTGTGGCTACTACTTAGGGGGAGTAGTCAGATGTGTAGATATGTAGTTCAGAGCATGTGTATGGAAAGGTCATGGTTACCTTTTCCATTGATGTGAAAGGGGGAGAAGAGTAATGTGAAAAATCTGTGTGAAGAGAAGTGTAGAAGTCAGCATGTTGGGTTAATGGTATTTTTCACATCATGTGTTGCCATCAATGCCAAAGGGGGAGATTGTTGGATGTTTTGGATCTATTGCTAATATGTGGTTGTAATTGATTTCAACACTAATAGCATTTGGTGTATCAATTGTTGTATATTTCGAGGATACTGAGAAAATTATAAGAAAATATGTTCCAGGTTCCTAGTGGAACTATGCAGGTCATGAAGGTTTTTTTTTCTATGCATTAAAGATTAGCTGATGTGGATTAAAGGGTTTATTTTTTATTATGTCTAGATCATCTACCATAAGTTTCAGAGGTCTGCATGAATTTTTGTGTGAGTTGTGGTATGACAGTATTTTTGTTGTCTCTATCAATGTTCCTAAATGAAGATTGTATGATTCTGGTTATCTCAATTGTTGTGGATGCTTCTCTATTGTTTCTTGGTGTTCTCAAATGTCTCTAATTCATTCTCTATCTTTGTGGTACATCCACTTGATCCAATGAGCTCGTGATTGAAAATATTTTCTTGCACATGTTCATTTTTTCTTGTTCCTGGCTGACATGTTGATGATTGCGTGTTGTGGATGTTCGAGGATAAATTAATTAAAGTATTTTTATGTTGGAGATGTTAATTTGGGTCTCCACTATGTTGTGGCCAACCTTGGTGGGTTCACATTAAAAATTTAGTTGTTAATCTGGGCTGACATTGCAAATATAATTTATTTTTCTTGGTTGACCATGTTGTGATGAAATCTATTGTAGTAGATATATAAGAGTGATTGTATCATCAGTGGAATGTATTCTTCGTGTGCTCCTATATGTGTATGTGTGAATATCATTACAGAGTAGAGTGTGAAGAATATTTTGTGAAGTGTGAAGAAGTGTTGAGCTTAATTAGAACTGTAATAAAGCTTGAGCAAAAGCTATTTTCTCATCTCATACCCTCCAAATTTTTAATCCAATTTTTTTGGGAAGTGAGCCCCTTTTTCAATTGAGTAGTGAGATCAAGGTAGTGTTCCTGAATGAATTTTCATTCCCCTTTATTATTTTTAATTATACTTTTAGAAAGGTATAATCTTGTGGACTAATATCCACTATGGTTTTTCCCCTAATAAGGTTTCCACATAAAAAATTAGTTTTGTTCTTTGTCTCTCTAATGTGATAATTGCTTATGGTTAATTGTTTATTCATTAGATCTGAGATTAAAGTTAAGTTAAGTTAGAAAAGTTTAAAATCTCTGTGACAACTGATTCACCCCTCCTCTCAATTGTTTGTCCCTTTTTTTCCAATAGTAACTATCATTTAAGTACTTGATGAGAAATCTACATTAAAATGATATTATGGTCTTTATTGCCAAAGTGAATATGATATTGTAATTTGAATTTTGAAGAGAATATAAGAATCTTTGACTTGTTTTAAATGAAAATGTGTAGCTATAATTGACTTTAACCACTAGTTAAGTCTCTTTAAATTAGAGTATATTCATTTTTCATTTAGAATAATAATTAAATAAGTAATAATTAGGAATAGGTTATTACAAATCTAGGGATATGCAATAGACCATTAATACTTTTTATTCTACCTATAGGAAAATTGATTTTAACTTTACCATGATGAACAATGTCTAAATGAGAGTCATCACCCAAGTATACCTTACCTCCATCAAATTCTTCATATTCACAAAACCAATCTCTATTAATGGTCATATGGAAAGATGCGCCTGAGTCAATTAACCATGCATCATTACTTGCACAAGTTGCAAAAGCTACAATGAATGTTTGACCATATTCCTTCTCATACCTAGAATCATAATCAAATTTATGCTTGTTTTCTTCTTTTCTTCTTTGCACTCCTTACAAACATGTCCAAGTTTACCGTAGTTCCAACAAATAACTTTGTACTTTGCATGAGATTTAGATCTCCCCTTAGACTTGGATTTTTCATGCTTATCATTCTTCTTTCCTTTTTCCTTAGGTCTTCAATGAATATTTAGGGCCTCCTTGGCAATGATGGATACCTTCCTCTTCATCTCTTTAGAAAGAAAATAACCCACTACATATTTAGTCTTCAATATAACAAAAGTACTCCCAATATCAATAACAAGAGGATCCCATGAATCAGGAAAAGAAAAAAGCAAGATCTGACATTTCTCCTCCTCATTCATTTTGACACCAATTGATTCCAATTGAGCCATCATTGAATATTGAATGATTTGAGGTTCTTTATGATTTTTCCACTCTCTTCCATTGTCAAGGAATATAACTTATTCCTGAAGAAAATCTTGTTTACTAAATATTTGGCTTGATACATCTCTCCAAGCTTCTCCATAGTTTCTCTACATAGGTCTATTCATGGACATTAATTAAAATAGATTCTTCCAAGCATAATTTGATTAGACCCTTGGATTTATGGTCCATGGCATAATACTGAGCAACTTGAGTAGGATCTATAGGCCTTGACACATTCTTATCAACAACATCCCACAAATATTGATCTATCAACAAAATATCCATCTTTAGCTTTCACATCTCAAAATTATTTCCAAAACATTTCTCCACCTGTATTCTCCTCGATGAACTTTCCATCTAAAAATTCCTGTAACAAGATCACAAAGTGTCTTTTGCATAATCTCCCAATAAAATCTAGATTAGTTCAAAAATCCCAATAACTCACAACTGAAACCAAAGGTGATCAAGCTTTGGTACCACTTGTAAGGAAGCTAAGGTAGTGGAACAACTTCCTACACTAATCTTAAGAGGAGAAAAATGCAAAACTTTACAAATCTTTAATAGTCACAAAAACTTAAATATAAATAAATACAAATATCATCCATACCACAACACAATGATTTATGTGGGGAAAGCCCCTTTCAAGAGAAAATACCCACACCCCAAAAGTCTCCCAATTTATTATTTAGAAACCAAAATATTACAATATACTTGCAGAGCAAGCTTCTCATGGGAGTATCACCACCAAAGATCAAGAGAAAACACAACCTCTATCAGACTCTTAGAATACACCCCTTATCTACATACATCTTGACCACTTATAACAAGCTTTCTAGAACCTTCTATAATTAGGTTTTTACAAGGTCATTTTCATTTGATGTGTTAACGAAAAACCTTGACGTGTCAACAGAAAAAGCCTTGATGTGTTAGCAAAAAAATCTTGACATGTCAACAAGAAAACATTGACGTGTCAACCGAACAAAAATTGAGGCACTACTCTGAACCCCACATCTTGCTACACGTGTAAAGTATTTTCATGATCCATTTCCACCTATCAAAAATCAACCATATATAATTGCAAGGCCAAGAAACATTCACCAATAGTGAGCCTTCCCTTTGAAAGAGGCAACCAATAATTTGAGGGCCACATTTTCTTCCATGATGTTATGGACTCTACAAACCTCCACTATGTCCTGGAGATGTTTTGAAGGGGTTTTAAAATCCTCCCCTATAAACCTCAAAATCACTTTAAGAGCATTGGAAGCCACACATTTGGGGGTGTAGGTGGAAGTAGTGGGCTACCACTATCCCAAGTTATGAAAATTCTAGGAGCAAGAGCACCTAAGTGAGCCATTGAGAACATATTCCTAAGGATGTGGTAGACAACTATTCTAATTTGGAAGGTTTGGCCTCCTAGGGGAGTGGATAAAGCTCTAGATGGTGGGTTAATGCTTCTTACTCTATTACTCCTAATAGGTGATATGAAACATATAACTCATCTTCTCCTAGGGGCCAAAATGGGTAGCTAGGAGTACTGCAAATTTCCTCTAGAAGATGTTCTCATTTGAACTTTGGGCATGATATTTCCAACCTCTCTATTTAGTTTGATCTATAAATTATTTCTAAAAAGTTCTAATCAAACATTTGTGAAGAAATCAAGTGCCACTGAGCATGCCAAAAAAATAACTATTGATCATAAAAGCTTGGGCCTCTCTTAATAGCCTTATGAAAATTTAGCAAGTGGGGGAAAAAATCATACCTCATTGAATTAACTTTGGGATTGTTAAAGAATAAAACTCTTCTTTGTGTTTGGGAAAAGGGGAAAAGAGAAATGCAGAAAAAAATAAAGATGGTGATTCACCAAAGCTTTTACAACATTTAAAATTTTAACAATTCCTTACTCCTGATGAAATAGACACAAAATGTCACAAACTCTTCATTTTTGGGAAGAGAATGGACAACTAAGGATAGAGAAAGCACAAATCAGTCATTCAAATCTCCTCATGGGAAGCATCCTTTAAGGTCTAACAGGAACAAGAAGCTCTAGAGATTAACAAGAATATTTATATATTCATAGAATCACCCCTTATCTTACAACATAATTTTTATGGAAATAGGAATATTATAATGATCATGATCTAATTTTCAAAAGGTAGCATTGAAACATAAAATCTAATGGAATTTGAAACAATTAACAAGACTATCTATGTAAGACTTAGCACAGAGCATTCAACATAAAAAAATATATAGGAATTCATAATAAAGGCCATGATAAAAGGCATAATTTTAGAGATTTCTTAATAATATCTATTTGTTCAATAGATTAAATGAAAGTGAAGGTCAAATTCCAATTTGATTAATATTCTTGGAAAATAAAACATGCCATAAAGCATAAACAGTGCTCTATAGAAAACTTCCTACTCCTAAAAATTATATCTCCTTATCTTTGATAAAAAATATGTCTATTTGTATCTATCACTCTACTGCAAAACCCTTTAAACAGCCAAAAGAAAGATCCACTACCACAACCAATAAATATGAAAAATTATTAGGTGTCTCTATCCGATAGACTACAATCCAATCTAGTGTGTGATTAGATTGCAATAATCTTCGCTCATAAAGTTTGAGTTGCCTCATTTATGGCTCTAGATTTTGTAGAAGCTCTATGAAGATATTTTGTTGGAAGTCAGTCAAATCCTAGTACAACCTATTAAAGTATGATCTAACTAGATATGAAGAGTGATGATTCCACCCCAGAAGTTTGATCTTGAAAGTAGGAACTTCACCGTGCTATCCAAAAAAATATACCAAAAAGAAAAAAAATTGTAAAAGACATAACCTACTTGATGAAATGGATGACGTGTCGAGTTGGTAGGTGATTTTAGAATTTGTGAGAATAGTTTCAAGGAAATCCCCAATAAAATTTCATGTGTCCCAGTTTGGGCCCAAAAAGAATATTATAACAAAAAGTCATGTAACCACCATGTGGTGCTCTACGTTCCTTTATACAAGAGTAACCTTGGGTCTTTGGGGCATAGTGCCATTCTAGTGCGAAAAAGAAATAAAAGACAAATGAAAAATTAAAAGGGTCAAAAACATGGAAGGAAAAAATTCTCCACAAGATTCTAGTACTCTATCTTTATCATCCTGAAATAAGCCATCCATGATAGCCACTCCACGATTACCCTTAAAACAACAATAAAAGTTCAAATTTATCCATCCTTCAAGTGGCAGTTTCCATATGGTCAACCTTCTACCCAAAATATTTTTTCTATTTTACCTTTGTCAGATCTTGCTCAATTCCCTAAAGTTGTTTAATTGTTAAATCTTTGTAGGTCGACTTAACCTTAGATGAACCAAAGAAACTCAAATTGATTTTTTCCTAGATTTTATATTTAATATAACTAAAGACTTCCATTTTTTTTATTGGTCTCTAAACACCCTTTTATTCCATTCTTTTCACAAGTTTCAAACCACAAAGGGAGGGAATTTTTTCCATAACTTTGCTATTATAGGGTGAGAAAAAGGGCAATAGCTCCATTGGTCAATAAATTCCTTTAAGTTAGGAGGAAAAACATATTCCATTTGTAGAATTTCAAAGACTCTTGACCAAACCTCTCTTGCAAAGGAGAAATGGAACAAGCGAATTGTTCTTTTAGATTTTTCAAAGAAGAGAGGGAATCTATTAACAAACTAAAATCCCCACCTATTGAGAACATCAATGGTGAGAATTTTTTCAATGGGAAGCTACCCACCAAAAATAGTTAACCTTCAATATTAATTTAGTATTCCATACTTTACACCAATTCAAATTCTATGAGTTAATAAGATTTTATTCCAAATGTCTGTAAATAAATTTTACTAAGAAGATGGAAGAGGGTTTTCCACTCTAAACTAATACATCATTTTCTTCTCAATAGAATAGCTAGCATTCACCAATAAGTGATTCCAAAAATTAAAACAAATTGGAGGCTCCTAGCATAGGGATCCCCCTAATGACCCTCCAATCAATAATTTATTGTTTAAAGTCTTTTCATTTAGGAGTTTCACCACCCAAATCCACATAATCGTTTAGGAAGGATCCAATTAACCCCATGAGATCTTGTTTAATCTGATTTAGTTGATCAATTCATGAGAGAGTAGGACCTGGTCCCAAAAGTTCCTCCCAAAATTAGATTTTTTTTCATTCCCAATCCTTCTCTTGGTGTGTTATTTGAGGGTTCTCCTTGATTTTATAATATTTTTCCAAATAGTTGAACCATTTGGAAAATCCTCTACATGAAGCAATCAATAGGAGTCCTCATTATCCATATATTTATCTTTATGTATGTTAACATAATCCTTACTTCCATGGATAAAGAACTAGCCAATCTTCAATAAGAGAGCTCTGTTAAAAAAAATATTCTTATTACCAGACCTCTTACCTTCTTAGTGAGGCACACCTTCTCCAAACTAACCAAAGAAAGCATTTTTATGTTCCATATCCTTCCACAAGAAGGTTCTTTGAATCTACTTTATTTTATTAATAATAAAGGTTGGTATCTTAAAGAGGGATATGAAATAGAGAGGGAAATTTTGGAGAGAGTACTTTAGGAGATTTACCTTCCCTACATGGCTTAGTAGTTTCCTTTACCAACCTAGGTCAATTTATTTTAGATTCTCTCTATTATTCCATTAAAAAAAACATTTCCTTTTAGAGCATAAAGGGTGCATGATATAAGTATAAGGAAGAGAAGCTTTTGTACATACAAAAATTCTCAGAACTTTATTCTTTATTTATTGGCTAGAGTTAAATAAATATAGTTTACTTTTAGTGTATTTTATGTGCTAACCTAAAAATGAGGCATAGCTCAGAAGGATGGACTTCTAGGGTATGTGCAGGATCATGATGGGCCAAAAAGTAGCAATACATGATGGGTATGTGGTTGATCACTATTTTTTTTACCCAAAATTGATGAAACGAAAAGGGTTTTTAAATGAGTTTCTCATCTTTCCACCAATATAAATTATACTTTACTTTGAATTTAATAAATAATTATTATTCATTTTCTATTCAAGTTATGACTAAAGTCTCGATTGATGGACCAATTAAAAAACATCTATAGCTTTCAAATGGTATCACATTTTTTGAATCCAAAACATGCATCACATTCTATGCTTCGCATACTATAGGATTAATAAAAGAAAAATTGAATTTCATGAAGTTTTGACCAATTTAAGGTGGTCATACATACAAGTTTTTTATATTTTTTAAAATTTGTAATAAAAACTTCATAATTAATTATTTACTTGGAAAAAAATTACAAAAAAATATGCATCACAACGGTACATGAGTCCTCTACTTATATCTAAAATTTTATAAAAAATATTATCATTTTATTGTGGTTAGGGTGGTCAGACAGACACCTACTTCTTATTTTTTCCCTAAAATTTAAGTACTACTGCATTGAAATTTCAAATTTTCACCAAATAGATTTCTTTTTTAAAAACAAAAAATTTAGTAGTTTAGAAACTACATTCAATTTGCTACAAATTCTATTCTTACATATTTTTGAAATAATATAGATAACTTATTCAAATTTTTATGTCAAGTTGCCTAACTCTGATTTTTCTAATTTTTTTGTCACTTAAGGGCTTGTTTTTAGCATGATGATCTTGCACATACCCTCTAGATAGATTTTTTAACCACATAAGCAATTCCAAATAAAATTTTAACATCCACAAACCTCTAGTGAGAGGCTGGGGGAAGGGGAAAAGCTACTCTAATTCCTTTCAGAATTCATCTGATCAAATTCTTCTAAAGGATATAACCCAAAACTTCAGCCACAATATATAATAAAAGATATTTGGATACTGTATTTCCTTGCCTTAGACCTTTCAAACATGAGAAAAGTCCCTTAGGAATACCATTAATCAAGACTGGGTAAGTAGGAGTCGACACACATTCTTTTATCAATTTTAGTATTTGTAGACACACAAAATATGCATACATTTCAATTCACTAGTTTAATTAAATAACCTTCATTTAATCAAATCTAACATTTCATCCTTCAATTCATTACATCATTACCTCATTTAAATAAATCAATCAAATCCTAACATTTCATCTTTCATAAATTATCTCCTAGATTCGTCTTCCTCAAATTAATTAACCTTTATCTTGCAACATCCTTTTAATTAAATAAACCAAACTTTATTTAATTAAATCTCAAGATTCATATTTCTCCGTCTTGATTTAAATAAATCAAAATATTTAATTCAAATGGTTCAAAGCCCCTAATCAACATAAAATATAATCTAATCCCAATTAACTAATCTAACCACCCATCACATCCTCTAGATTTTCCCACTTGCACCAATAAATCATTTTAATTCATTTATAAATTCCTCATTTTACCTCAACAAAGCATCTTTTGGGAATATTCTCCAAGTTTGAATATGAAGGAAAGTTGACTTGTCCCCCTCTTTGGCACATTGACCAAAATGTGCTCATTCCTCAACCTATCACAAGTTGACAAGTGGCTCCTTCCTATCGGTGGATCTTTAGTCCCACGTCCTCCATGTTTTCCATTATTCTATCATTATATTCTATAAATAGAGATCATCTCCATTGATTTAATCCTCCACAAATCCACAATCTTCATGCAAAGTTACTCTCTTCAATGGAGATCTAATTTTTTCCACTCCACAATATTATAATTTCATCTCCACAACTCATTCAAGTTAGGATTTCATCTTGATCATCTTCATAGCATTTTCACATCATTTTCATCATGGAGCTTAGCAAGGATTGGGAAAGGGCTTCTTTCCACATAAGCACCAATCCAATATGAGATCTGATTTACTTCATGTTTTTCCATAGATGCTTTAGTTATCTTGTTAAATTATATTTCATTTTAAAAGCATGTTAGATTATCTCATATGGATGTTGAATATTTTCTTTGTTTTAAAAACACTAACCATGCTTTGTGTGTTAGGATTTTAACCATTTGCATATTTTGACGTCCATAGTATTTTTCCTCCAAAACCAAATTTCTCTAGAAAAACAAACAAGAAATAGTAGTCCACTCTATCGTAAACTTTCAAAATATCTATCTTTAGGACCATACCTTGCTTCTTGGAGTATTCCAATAAGTGAATATACTCATGTGAAACAATGGCAACATTAGGATCTGTCTTCTTGAAACAAAGCCTTTTTGATTAGTTGATATCAATTTATCAAGAACTACTTTAGCATGTTGATAATGATCTTAGAAAAGATTTTATAAATCATTTTATATAAAATTATTGTTTGATATTCCAAAATTAAGATAGCCTCTTCTATTTTGGGGACTAAAAGAAGAAGGTAGGACTAAGTTTGTAGAGGAGTCTTCTTAATCTAAATAATTCTTGAGCAACACTAAGAAGGCCATGGGATAGGATATCCCAAAAATATTGGAAGAAGTCAAGCATAAAAACATTGGGGCTAGGTGCCTTATAATTTCCAAAAGAGAAAATGACTTATTTAAACTCTTAAATTGATACAACTTTTCCAAGTTCCAAAAAATACCTTTTAGAGACAATCCTAGGGATAACTTCAAGAAGAGAATTATGACCTATTGAAGGAGGAGAAGGATCTCCCACCTTTTATAAAAAGGAAATATCACCATTAGGAATTGTAAACATTTTTTTTTCCTCAGTCATTTTATTTTTGGGTTTGCATAAATGTCTTTGGTGTGGGGTGTACCAGTGCTGAAATAAAATATCAAAAGTGTGCACAACGTGCCACGTGGTGGCTGCACAACTTTTCCATTTTATTTTCTTTTTGGGAGAAGTTTCAGGATACATGTTTTCTTGTCGAATGTTTCCTTGGGAGCTATATTTACAAGCTCAGGAGTTTCTACCCTACTAACACATCATCTCCTTGTCATGGGTTATCTACACCGCCTATGAAGATTTCTAATTGGGGAGTTTGTCTGAGCTGGATGGTTTTCTTTTCTTCTCTCAATTTTTGGGATGGAAGTTTTGAGATGACACCTACGCAATAATGTAATCAATCAATTATGTCTGGTGTCAGATGGTTGTTCCCAGGATCTGATCATGTTTTGGTCTTATCTTTGCTAAAATGTCTAGAGAACATTAATGCAATAGCTAAGGAGTTAATGCAAAGATCTTTTGTGGCCTAACCAAGAGTCTATGATTAGATCATGTGCTATCAACCAACAACACCTGGAAATCACTACTTCTGGTTTCTAGGTAGTGTTCTCTTTTTCAGTGGCTATAAAAGGAAGGCAATGACACTAACAAAAGATTTTTTTGGAAGGATATTAGATTTTAGATTTTATTAGATTAAAATTTAGAATTCTAATCTTTTCAAAAGGATTTTTCTAGGAGGAATTTTTTCTCTCCAAAATGAGGATTTTTTTTCCTTTTAAATTTTATTAGAGTTCATGAACTATATTTCAAAAAGAAAGTTATAGAACTACTTTATTCTAGAAAATTATATCTATTAAGGTTTAAACTATTATCAGATTGGCATCCAGACTTTGTTTCAAAGTTCAGTTTTTAGATAAAGCACGAGCTATTGAGGAATTTTGGGACTGTGCATGTATGGCCTTTTTCAAGCTTTCTCTTTATGTTATCATTTTTGAATGAAACACTGTGTCTTGCAAGCTATATTCTGATAAATCTATTATGGGTATTTGTAGGGTATATGGCTCATGAATTTTTTTTACCCAAAATTGATGAAACTAAAAGGGCTTTTAGAGGAGATTCTAAGCTTTCCACCAATATAAATTATGCTATCATTTGAATTTAATAAATTATTATTATTCATTTTCTATTAGAATTATGACTAAAGTCCTGATTGATAAGCTGATTGAAAAACTTATATAAATTTCAAACAGTATCACATTTTTTGAATGCGAAACATGTGTCACATTCTATGCTTCACATACTATAGGATTAAAAAAAGAAAAATTAAATTTCACAAAGTTTTGACCAAGTTAAGGTGGTTAGACATACGAGTTTTTATATTTTTAAAAGTTGTAATAAAAATTCATAATTAATTATTTACTTGGAAAAAAATTACAAAAAAAATATGCATCACATCCGAACATGAGTCCTCTACTTATATATAAAATATTATAAAAAAATATTATCATTTTATTATGGTTAGGGTGGTTAGGCAGACACCTACTTCTTATTTTTTCCTTGAAATTTAAGTACTAGTACATTGAAATTTCAAATTTTCACCAAATAGATTTTATTTATTTTTAAATAAACCTAGTAGTTTAGAAACTAAATTCAATTTTCTATAGATTCTATTTTTACATATTTTTGAAATAATATAGATAACTTATTCAAATTTTTACGTCAAGTTGCCTAACACTAATTTTTATGAATTTTTTGCCACTTAAGAGCCTTTTTTTCCATGATGATCCTGCACATACCCAACTATGTCATTGTACTTTTTCGTTATCTTAAAATTGTTATTTTTATGTGCTATGTTGTATTGGGAGATAAGCTTCTTATAATTTCTGAATATTATTCTTTCACTTAGATTTTTTTATGTTTAATCAAACTTCAATGAGCACTACCCATGGAAATATTTGAAAGTTTGCATTGTGCTTGAAGTTAGCCTTTGTTGTTTGTTTTCTTTCCAACAATGAAGGGTTGTAGTGTTCAGTGTCCTTTATATCAATCATAGGAATAATTTAAGTTTGAAATGTTGTAAAAGCATTGGTGTATCGCCTTTCATGTTTTATTTTTAAATTTCTTTTTCTCCCTTATCTCAAAACCCCAAAAGAAGACACAACTTTCTAAAAAAACCCTGGAGGTAAATTTAGTGAGACACAATTTTTCCACAACTCGTTGAATTTCCCATAAGACTCTCAGAGAGGCGCAAGCTTTGGTGATCAACAAGAATATCATCCTCCTTAGAGAGGATCTCACACTTTTCATTAATAATGGAATTAATTTTGTTCCTTCTTAAATATGCAATGTGGATTGGCTTATCTCTTTCTTGAAGCCATTGGATTCTTGATTTTTGTTTTTAGAAAGATTTCCTCCATTTTAGAATTTTAGAGCCATTCATTCCTTACCTTACTTTATCTTGTACAATCATTTTTATCCACAACCCCCTTTTGCATCCTATCTTGGATATCTTTAACATTTCTTAGGATGATCTATTTTGTGTGAAATATATTTCCAAAATATTTTTTTACCAACCTGGCATATTAGACTTGATTTTTTTAAGTTTTTGGGATAGGAAAAACATCAAAGTACCTTGGAAAGGTTGGTTCCATCATATCCAAATAAGATCCTTGAACTTAGGATGTTGGTTACACATAATATCATATCTGAATGGGTAGGGACCAAGACATCTTTGATCTTCCCAATTCAATATTAGGGCATTATAATCAGATGATGACCTTAGAAGGGCATAAATATTTAGGTTATCAAGAATACCCTAGTCACCAAAAATCAACACTTTTTCATGCTTAACTTGAATATGGTCACTCCCAAAATGTCTATTAGACTAGGTGAAATTTCAAGCTAAGAGGTCCACATCCATGAGACCATTTTTAGTAATAAAATTAGTAAATTCTAACATGTTATTTGTGAAATCATCCAATCCCCCTAGTTTATCCAAAGGGTAGAGTGCAGTGTTAAAGTCCCCTATTATCATCCATCCATCTTTTCCTTAAGTCCTTTGGTAAGTGCATCAATAGAGAAAACTAAAGTTGGTTCCTCGCCACCTTATTTTTTTGGGATAAATGTAAAGGAGGATCCATCTCATGTTCATCCTTCCTATTTCCAAAAAAGTTTCCAAACAATTTATACTACGAAATCCCTGAAAACCTAAAAAAATTTCTAGGTTTCATAGAGTCACCAAGACCCCAAAAGCTCCATTAGCATTACTAACACAAAAAATTTCCCTTGGGAAAATATTTTTAAGAACCTTTTAAAAATTATCTTGGTGCATTTTAATTTCCAGAATGAGGAGGATATCAACTTTTAAATTAATAATATTTCACTTCAAAATATGCTTCTTTAAAGGGATATTCAACCCCCTAATATTCATTATATTGAACTGACATTCAGTATTGGGACAATACTAACACAAGGGGAGAATACTCCCTTCACTTTTTGGAATTATATTTCTTGGAGAGACCCTCAAGGGTCCTCTATTTTCTTGAGTCCATTTCTCTAGTTGCATCTATTTCTCTTACGTAATTATTATTTAGTTGTCCCACCTTATTTTTTCTACCTACATATGCTTTTTGAATAATGGGAAAATGGGTTCTTTATAACCTAGGTCATAGAACACCACTTTTCTCTTATTTTCATTCAATAAAGTCCTAGGGATCCTAATTGGATTAAATAGCAACCTCACAATGTAAGTCAATTCACAATGAGGAAAGCCTATGAGGGGTTCTTTCAACTCTAAGGGGTTCACCACCAAGAAAATTCTTGGAAAATAAAAATGAACATTCAACTCACAAAATTAAGAAATACAAGCCAAATAATGAGTGCAAATGATGAAATTAAGCTATGCCAAGTTAGGGTATGTGTACTTGGGAAGTTTGGAGATGTTGTGAGGATTATGGAAGTGAAAAGAAGCTACCAAAATATTCCTAGGAGGACTAAGACACCCAAGGTGGTATATTAATCCCACTATTGTTTTTTGGGGTAGATACAAAGTATTTGAATGCCTAATCAGGATCTCAAAGAATCTCTGAAAAATATGCTTGGGAGGACTAAGACACCCAAGGTGGCATATTAGTCCCATTTGTATTTTCTAGAAATTTTGAGTGTGGTCTTGGGACTTGATGATTTCACTTGCTTCTCCTCAAATCTCAGGTCCTGAATCTTATAGATTTAGCCTATAGGTGAGTTTTTGTGAAGATGAAAACTTTGGAAATGCAACTTTGACAACATTTTACTTTAAAGGATCTCCAATTTTTTAGCCTAAATCTACAGTCACAAATATGCAAGAGGGGAAAGACTTGTTTGTTAGTGGATGGAGGTTTTCCTTTGTCAAACCAATTGTTGGTAATTAAAAAAAATGATGAAATGAAGCATGAAACATGAAATATGTAAATGATATCACCTTGTATGATGTATTGTGCAACAAATCTGCAATCTACCATGTAGTGGCCATGAAGAATGTAGATCTTGGATCCTTGGATATGATGTGAACAATGTTTGTAGATAGATCTTCAATGCTACATCCACAATCTTGGGTCAAGAACATGAATGGATGCACTAAACTCGACATGATTCTTGAATCTTGATGATGGCTCCAAATTCCTGATGAAATTCTCTTAAATGCATAAAATTTCCTTAGGAATAAATACATGAATTATTTTTCTTAAAATGAGTGGAGGGGCCTTTTATTTATACTTATTCATGCTTAATATCCCAAAATTACACTACAACCAGCTGACATATCAAGTCGTTAAATAAAGAAGGCTAAATCCTATCAGAATTTGAAATCAAGTCTCAAAAATAAGGAAAGGAGGAAAAAAATTCCCTAGGTGGCATCTTAGTCCCAAGGCTCAAATTCTAGGACACAAACTCCAAAAGGTCATCTTTTCAAGTGGTTTCAAAATTAGGGTCCCAAGACCCATGGATGAGAAAGATGTCGTAGGTGGAATTTTAGTCCCAATCCACAAATTAGGGACAAAAAGATAGAAGCATTAAATGATTTATATTTTGATGTTTGTCAGGATTTTCCATAAAAATATATAGTTTATTAGGCTTTTGGATGCAAAATAGGACCAATTAAGCAATAAAGAAGCATAAATGAAGCAAGGCAGGCCCAAACAAGTGTGAAAATGCAAGGGTGTCCATTTTACTACACTACATTTAGCTCCCACTTTAGTGAGAGGATGAACTTGCTTCAAACACACACTAAAGTAGCCAACCACGCAATAATGAGAGGTTCAAATGTACTAATAATAGCAAGATAGGATGACAATGATCAAGATGGATGATCAATCCCCCAAGGTCAACATCCAATGGCAAACCAACATAGGTACAAAGGAATGCACTTGCAAATGATATATGAAGCCATAATCAGATCTCCAACATACACCATCAATGATAGGGAAAAAGATAAAGAAAAAGAAAAAGAAAATGCAATGGATTAAGATTTGACTGTCCATCCAACATGGTGGACCAGGGCTAGGCTAAAAAAGGCTTACAAGTGGAACACACTATCCACTATGAAAACAAAACACACACTCACAATGGCTAGTGGGAGCTAGGTTTCCACTAGGTGAGCCCCAAGAGGTCCATATCAAATTCATACCCCCATGATTATGATAAAGACAAAAGAAAAATGCACTCTCACAAGGGCTAGGGAAGCTAGTTGTTCACTAGGTGAGCTCTAGGGGGCCATATAAAATCCATACCTCCATGACTTTAATAAGGTACAAAAATGCAATGTAACAAGAAAGATAGAGGTGTTTAAAGGGATTTTTCTTAGTACATGCAATGGCTCTTCTTAGGGAACATTTTTCTTAATGTTTCCAAGAGAGGTAAAGTCAAAGAAATATCACACTCTTGGAGGAAATCAAACCTAATGACACCACAAAGAAAAGAACACATAGCAAGAAGAAAAAAAATCACACAATGAAACATGAAATCATGCCAGAAATAATGCCAATGTATGCCCTCACTTTAAAGAAATTGCTAACACCATGTTGTGAGAAATTACTTTAACTATCCAAACATGAAAAAGGAAAAGAGGGTTTCCCCCCAAAATGCATAACTCAGTACATCAAATGTGATCCAACTTAAGGTATGCCATCTACATCCCAATATTTCTCTTATATATACATGAAAAGTGATCAACTAGCCAAAAGAGATGACAAGTGGCATATGAGGGCAAGTCTAACTAACCCCTTTCCCCCACTTAGTGTAGGACAAGGGTGAATAAAATAGGATGAAAATGAGTATTAGTTAGAGGAATTAGGTGCTTCAACATAAGGAATAGCACTGCACTCCTTGAGGTGATGAATTTTGTAACTTAAAGCCTTGCATTCATTAGTAGAATGAAGATAAACTCTATGGTATGCAAAAAATGAAGTCTTGTAATAAAAAAAAATTGTGTTATTGGGGGGAGAGAGATTAGATTATCTTAGAGGAGTCTTGTCAAGAAACCCTCTTGATAAATGGTAGAAGGTGTTCTTGAAGTTTGTGGCAAATATATCTTGCTTAGTACAAGATGTCATACTTACACAAGACTCTTTAGATTGTGAGATTTTGTTCTCTCCTTTATAGGAGGGTGTAAAGTCTAATGGATTCAAATCATTAGTGTTTTGTGTGATGACATTGACATGAAGCAAATATTTATGTGTTTCTTTCATTTCTTGCAAAGGTTAAAGACCACTAGTGTCTATTAGTTCAAAATGCACTACTATTAAAGTCGGCTTAGAAGGATCTTTTGTTATAGTGTTAATATGAAATAAAGGCTTGTTTGTTTATTTTGACGGGAAATAACCAAGACTACTAGTATTTTCTTGAATTTTAGGCCCTATAGGAACATAGATACCTTGTTCTCTCACACCACATCCTTGTCCATTATAGCCAAGTTGTTTCATAATTCGTAACCTTTTCCATAAACCTTTTTCATTTATTTTGGATTCAGTAGTTGCTCATGATTAAGTTCATCAATTTTTGTTGTGTAATTTGTTGTCATTTGTTCTAAAGTGGTTGAGGTGGATTCTTTTGAAGGCTCATCTAAATTTTTTGTTAACATTACTGCTATTTCTTTTCCCTTATCTGAATCTTTGTTTATGGTCTTGTATTCTCCCATGAATGTATGTTCAAAATCTAAGGAACCCCAATAATATTCTAATAGCTTCATGACTTATTCAATGTGTTTTTCTTTGTCTTTCTATTGCACAGGTTCCACTTGTGTCATTGGTGTTAATTTTTTCAAGGGGTTGTCTTTGTTTTTCTCAAGTTGTAAGACACTGTAAGGCTCATTATCAACATCCAATATGTAAACTTAGTCATTGTAGACATAGTTATTTTACGATGAATTGTTGAAGGAACCACATGCATCTCATGAATCCACGACCTTCCCGAAATAAGATTATAGGAAATATCATGAGGCATAACATTAATATGGGTTTTTACTTAGTAGCCTTTCCAACTATAATAGGTAAATTTATCACTCCAAGAAATTTCTTTCCCACATTATCAAATCCCTTAATATATAAAGAGTTAGGCTGAATTTTTTATTTATCAACACCAATTTTATCCAAAAGGCTTGCACTACACACATTTAAGGTTGACCCATTATCAACAAGGGTTTTCTTTATCCCTTTGGTATTGTATTGAACAATTATAATGAAAGCATCATATTATTTTTGCACTTCCAAAGAAGGGAGCTCACTTTGGTGGAAAACAATGTCAGCATTTATTCCTTGAATCATTGTTACTATGTCATTTAGGTTCACACTAGAGGGAACCGCAACTTGTTGCAAGGATGTTTGAAGCATAGTGTGATAATTAGGTGAATTATAAATTAAGCCTTGGGCAAAGGGATATCTTTCCAAGAGTATTCTTAAGTTGTTCAACAAGATCCTACTCCTTTCCACTTTGTGAAGGTAAACAAGGGGCACTAGGAAATATAGGATTAGGCAATGGTAGGGATGTTGAAGGTGGTCGTCTTGGTTGTGGATTATTCTTGGTATTGTATGTATGAGCAATGGTATTGTGACTCGATTGTTGTGAAACATTGTTCTTAGGTGGTTCAAGGATAAGGATAGGTTAGTTGTGAGCTGTTATTTTTTGAGAGGGTGAATAAATGATAAAATTAGGCTTGGGAGAGTACTCCAAGGGATATCTAATGTGCATAACCTAAAAATTCTTATCATTAATTCATGATCGAATGTCACCTCATCATCTTTATCTAAGGAATTACTATTCTCAATGTTCTTATTTTCTTCCACTTTTATATCTTCCCTTGTAGGAGAGTTTTTAGGAGTACTACAAACCAAATGTTCTTGACATTCAAGGGTTGTTTCTTCTAAAATGACTTCATCGCATGTAAGGAAGTTATCAATGGTTGAATTTTATTTCTCAATAAGGGTTCCCCTAAGATTATCATGACTTTCATCGATCAAAGTATCTTCTTGACAATGAGGAGAGATACTAGGAGAAGGATAAGTATGATTTTCATGATCATTTATGAGTTTATTCCTTTGTTCCCTAATATCTTTCAAAATAGGATAAGTATGGGAAGGGTCATAAAGAGGGTTGTTATAGACCTTAAAGATTTGATCATCTAACACCAATCTATCATCCTCATCATTTACAATCTCATTCTCTTCGACTAAATTATTCTCACAAGCAAAGGGGTAATGAAGATTAGGTATTTAGTAATATTGATAAATGTGTCTATGATCTCATTCTCTTTTGCTATAATATCTTCCCAAAGGGGATAAGGACAAGGACAAGTAAGATATTCATGATTCTCAATGATTGTCTCTTCTTTCACCAAGATACCTTTGTCACTAAAAGGAGAGGTATTAGGAGAAGAACTATTATGATCATCATGATTATTTATGTTTGTATTCTCTTCTACCAAGGTATGTGTAGGATCTTGATGGGCCAAAAAGTGGCGATATGATGGGTATGTGTAGGGTATGTGGCTGAGGACCATTTTTTTACCCAAAATTGATGAAATGAAAAGGGTTTTTAAAGGAGATTTAGAACTTTCCACCAATATAAATTATACTTTACTTTGAATTTAATAAATAATTATTATTCATTTTCTATTTGAATTATGACTAAAGTCATAATTGATAGGTTGATTGAAAAAAATCTATAGCTTTCAAATAGGATCACATTTTTTGAATCCAAAACATTTGTCACATTTTATGCTTCACATACTATAGGATTAAAAAAAAAAGAATTGAATTTCATGAAGTTTTGACCAAGTTAAGGGGATCAAACATACGAGTTTTTATATTTTGTAAAATTTGTAATAAAAAATTCATAATTAATTATTTACTTGGAAAAAAATTACAAAAAAATATCCATCACATCATGAAATGAGTCCTCTAATTATATCTAAAATATTATAAAAAAATATTATCATTTTATTGTGGTTAGGGTGGTCAGACAGACACCTACTTATTTTTTTCCTAGAATTTAAGTACTACTGCATTGAAATTTCAAATTTTTACCAAATAGATTTCATTTTTTTTAGATGAACCTAGTAGTTTAGAAACTAAATTCAATTTTATACATATTCTATTCTTACATATTTTTGAAATAATATAGATAACTTATTCAAATTTTTATGTCAAGTTTCCTAACACTGATTTTTCTAAAATTTTTGCCACTTAAGGGCCTATTTTTTCCATGATGATCCTTCATATACCCATCACGTCATCCTCACAAATAGTGGAGATATGAGGGGGTGTAATTTTAGGGAAAGCATTAACATTTTCACTCTCTTGCGCTAAGAGAATCTCATAACTAGGGAATGCATTGAATGAATGAATAACATACTTATCGATTAAATTTTTCTTTGAAAAATTGGAAAGATGAAAAACTAACATTTTTGAGCAATAATCTATCCAATGCAATGCAAATTCCTAGAATGAAATGCAATTTTTCAGATTTGAGCCAAGGTAATTTACTGATTACTTTATGCAATGATCTAAAAATGAAATGTTGTGAATGAAAAATTTATAGAATTAAGCAATGCATGAAATGAAGCACTTCAAGCTAGATTTAGTAAAATGCAAGAAATAGAAAGTCAACCCACAAAAACAAGTAACCAATGGCAACAAACAGAAGAATAGAAAAGTAGATTAAAACCTTGAAAATTGTAGCTTCAAACTCAATAGGGACTAAGATGCTAGTAAGGGTGTCTTGGTCCTATTGAAGGAATTTGAAGGTTCTAGAAACTAGAATAGGATGAAATCAACTTAGAAAATATTTTGAGGTAAAAACCTAAAGGGGGACTAGGATGCCAATAAGGAATTTTTTTTGCAAGGGAGGGATTTTACATAAAAATAATAACTCTGAGTTGATAACAGTGTTCCCAGGATGCCTACCAAGGGACCTAATGTTTGGAAGCAAAAAAATGTGCAAATGGATGCAAGAAAAAGTAACTAGTGACAAGCAATTGGATGCAAAAGTGAATGTAAAATTGAATGTATTTTTTTCAATTTTGAATGCAATAATAATGTTTCTTAGTGCAATTAAGATTATGAACAATGCACTTTTCAGTTTTTGAATAAAATGAAATGATGCAAGAAAGAAAAAATGCAACCTACATGCACTTTCACTAATGTAAATATTGGATTTAATAGCAACCTCACAAGGTGATTCAATTCATAATGAGTAAGGCCTTGGAGGGCTTCTTTCAACACTAAGGGGTTCACAACCAAGAAAATTCTTGGAAAAGACAAATGAACATTCAACTCACAAAATCAAGAAAATAAGCTAAATAATGAGTGCAAATAATAAAATTAAGCTAAAACAAGTTAGGGTGTATGCAATTGGGAAGTTTGGAGATGTTGTGAGGATTCCAAAAGTGAAAACAAACTACCAAAATATTCTTGGAAGGACTATTATGCCCAAGATAGCATATTAGTCTCGCTATTTTTTATTTGGGGCATATACAAAGTCTTTGGATGTTTGATAAGGATCTCAAAGAATCTCTCAAAAATATACTTGTGAGGACTAAGATTCCCAAGGTGGCCTATTAGTCTCATTCAGATTTTTTGAAATTTTTGATAGTGGTATGGGGGCTTGTTGTCTTCACTTGCTTCTCCTTAGATTTTAGGTCCTAAATCTTCTAGATCTATCCTGTAGGAGAGTTTCCATGAAGATGACAACTTTAGCAATGCAACTTTGTAACTTTGGCAACTTTTCACTTTAAAGGATGTCTAAGTCTTCAACATAAATCTATAATTATAGATATGTAAGAGGGGAAAAACTTGTTTTTTAGTTTATGGGGGTTTTCCTTGGTGGAACCCCTTGTTGGTAATTAAACTAAATGATGAAATGAATGAAATGAAGCATGAAACATGAAATATGTAAATGATATCACCTTGTATGATGTCTTGTGAAGCAAATCTCCAATCTACCATGTAGTGGCCATGAAGAATGTAGATCTTGGATCCTTGGATATGATGTGAAAAATGGTTGCAAATATATCTTCAATGAAACATCCACAATCTTGGCTTAACAAGATGAATGGATGCACTAAACTCTTGATATGATGCTTGAATCTTGATGATGGCTCCAAATGCTTGATGGAATGCTTTTGAATGCATAAAATTTCCTTATAAATGAATAGCTGAATGCTTGTTTTGAAAATGAGTGGAGAAACCTTTTATTTATACTTATTCATGCTTAATATCCCAAAATTACACCACAAGTCGACATATGAAGTCATTAAATAAAGGAGGCTAAATCCTGCCAGAATTTGAAATTAAGTCTCAAAAATAAGCCAAGGAGGACAAAATTTCCCTAGGTGGCATCTTAGTCCCAAAGCTCAAATTTCAAGGTACATACTCTAAAAAGGGACCTTTTTAGGTGTTTTCAAAATTAGGGTCCCAAGACCCATGGAGGAAAAAGATGCTCTAGGTGGCATTTTAGTCCCAGTCCACAAATCAGGGACACATAGATAGAAACATTAAATGATCATTTATATTTTGATGTTTTTGGGATTTTACATAAAAAATATATAGTTTATTAGGCTTTTGGATTCAAAATAGGACCAATTAAGCCATAAAGAAGCATAAATGAAGCAAGGAAGGTCCAAACAAGTGTGAAAATGAAAGGGTATGCATTTTACTACACTACACATTTATCTTCTTTCTATATTTTTCACTAACTTGAATCTAGGGATCCTCTATAGGTTCACTCTAGAGTGGTAAGGATGAGTTCATATCCTTAAAACCTAAAATCTTCAATCAGCCCTACATTCTTTTATCGAGGTCTTTTTGAGAGAGCACTCCCTTATCATCCAAAGAATTGCAAAAACTCTTGCTAGTATCCAACTCAAGGCCTTTAGGAGTCACCTGGGATGTGATGACTTAAGTTAAGTTGGGAACAACACAATAATTAGGAGGAAAAGAAGGGGAATTAAAGCTAGGTTTCTTTCTCTTCAAACTATTGTCTAAAATTTTACACCTTTAGTTGAGGTGAGAACCAAAGCTTCATTTTTAAGAGGGGATTTTCACTCTATATTTTTGGTCCCTATAATATCTTCCTTGGAAGGTTCACTTGCTACTTTTGATGGGATAGAATCCACATATGCTTTCTTCTTGGGATGTTTCAACTCCAAATTTTGGGCCCCTATAGAGCATCCTTTTTATGGCAAAGGAGTATCAATGACTAGAAAAAAAATATTTTCTATTCAAGTTCATTTTACATTCAAGACAAAGGTGGCCCAACTTACCACATAGTTGGAAAAAGAGACTAGATTTCTCATACTCGATGGGTTAGGTCTAGGTTTTGAATTCAGATTTTAGGGTTATACTAGATTTCTCATACTTGATGGGTTAGGTATAGGTTTTGAATTCATATTTTAGGGTTATATCATCCATTATTTGCATTGTTAGCTTGCTATCTTTCATGAGGATGTTGCCACCACATCAAAGACGTCCAAGATTCTGAAGAGGTATGTATTTTTATTCAATTTATTTTGAATTTAATTTAGAATCCTAATTGAAATAGGTTTTTATAATAAAATTTTGTTTTGATTATCAGGGAATGAATCTCCACCTTGAAACTTTGAGAATTCATAGTCACCCCTCAGGAAGAGCCTCCTATTCAAGAACAACTTGAAACCCCTCCATCAATTCATAGGCATCCTCAAGAAACACAAGAAAATATTCTAAATCAAATTGAAAACAATAAAAGAGACATTGAAAAACTAATTGGAAGATTAAACGAGCATGTTGAAACCCACCCTTATAGGAGAGGGATTGATGAATCATTGAAGTCAATTGTATCTCATGTAGGAGAAATGAGTGAGAAAATCAATTTTTGGTCAAATAAGAGGCATGAGATGAGACAATATTATGTGAGAGGTTTGTCATATGCAGATGTTAAAAAAAAAAAATTTAGCAAAGCCAACTTGTGTGCCCTATTCACAAACCCAAAAAAAAAATGCACCTTTGTCTCATACATGCAAGAGGTTCACCATCCATTGGTGCCACGATGAGTGAATTAAAAATAAATTTTGAGAGTGGTGGTGGATGGTATTTGACAAAACTCCATGCAATAACCATGAGGTACCACAATAATTTTTGAGGAAACTATATTGTGGGTTTATCCTCAATAAGATGCCAAATTATTTTCACATCTTAGACTTTCAAGGTAGAGATGGGGGCTCCACACATGATAGATGTGTTGCACGATGTAATCCATAGTTGGCAACGAGACCCTTGGCCAAACCCATGGTGGAGCATGTCATCATTCCTTCCATTGTTAAGGATAGTGTAGAGGTGGACATGCTGGAGTCAATTCGATCACTCACCCAGACCATTTTATAGTGTGTGAGGCCTCTAGGAGAGCTTGGTGTGGAGGAGATGTGTAGACCCCGAGCTCCACCCCACCTTTGTGGTGTTTGTGGTGTAGTTTGCACATACTATTATTAGAGTGCTTGGGATGCAGCTACACAACCTACATCAGTTGTAGAGGTGATGAATTTCACAGATGATTTTTTGAATGATACATTTGGCATTGACAATCAAGTAAAATTCAACAAGTTCATTTAATGTTGTTTATTAAATTATATTTTGAAATTTAAGGATAAGTAAATTAGTAGAATTTCAATTTGATGAAATTTCAAGGTCAAAGTGTTCATGAGACGTGCCCCACTCCTATAGACCCTTATTTGTTCTAGACGTTGAGTCCATAGATATGCACCTAGTATTAAAGATATTATTATTGCATTTGAATAGTTGAATTTTATATTTGAATGTTTGTCTCATAACATTCTTTGGATTTCAAATAGTTTCTTGATGGACCTTCGACCTCCACACATCACAATTAATTTCCTCAAGGACATTACACTCAGGTAGCCTTTATTCAATAATGGTGTTGTAAAACAATGTTAGCTAGTTTTCATAATTTTGCATATACAAATCTAAAACATTGATGAGAAACACAAACATTGCATTTGTATTCCTTGATCATGTCACATTATCTTCTCCTAATTCACTTTTTGTTCCTTTATTCCTTCCTAATCCCATCCCATTAACATTTAATAGTTCACCCTACCATTTATTCTTTCATTTACCATTTGCAGATGCTAACATCAGACAACCCTGGTGATGTTGATGACACAATTGACCATAGAGTTGCAGCAATAGCCAGTTCTGATCCATTGAGAGAGGTATGCAACAAATATGTCGATTTGACAATATATTTTCTCTTTAATGGTTGATTATAGAAATTTTTCACGATACTTTTGTGTAGCTTACTTTCTATCTTGATGGTTGCTACAGGTGGTTGCCACTCCAGATCGTGGACGTAGTAATGATGTAAATGTGAATGATGACTATTTGTATGTGGTAAGTGATTATATTTTGTTATATTCTATTCCACAATTCAATTCCTATGTATTAACATCTTTACATTTTATGGTATCATTTGAAGGTCTAGAGTGAAGAGAGGACTAGCGAGCATGTGTGAAAGACTAGAGAACCAACAGTCACTCCATCCAGCTGAATTTTCAAGGAAGCAAGGGATTTATTTCCTTCCCCTAGAGGGAAATGATTGTATTAGGGTTGTTTGTTGTATTCCTATGTGGAATTTTGGAACATATGTTTTGTACAAGCGATATATACATGACATTTTATGTCTATAAAATGGCTCCTTTGTAGTAAGCCTATATGAATTTTTTGGATATATTCTATATAATTTTATCAATATATATCATTGTATATACCTTACAACTTATTGATTAAAAAAATATTATTTTGCTACTATCATTCTTGAATGATGTTATCATGCATATTATGTAAATCGTATGCTTGAATGTTGTAGGTATGGATTTTGTTTACATATAATGCTTAATTAATTACTGTTGATTGCTCAATAAGCTCCATCTAAAGTGTATTGTGTAAATAAGCTCCATTCCTAGTGGTTTGTATCCTTTGGAATGCTTCAATTACTTGTGCCTCACTTATTCACATGTATGATTCACTTATTCACATGTATAATTCATGTATAGTGTGTATATTCATGTGTATGATTCATGCTTTGAATGCATAGCAGAAAAAATCTTTTAGGGAAAATTTGACAAACCAAAAGTATAAGAGTTTTTTAAAAAGTCGAGAAAAAATCATATTTAAAAAATGTAAAAAATTGTAGAACAAGAGATAAAATCTATTTATTTTGAAATTGAACGATATTTCCATAGCATATAGAGATATAGAGAACAAATAAAATAAAGATTTTAACTAATGAATTTTTAAAAATAATTTTTTGCAGTTTATATTCATAAAGTTGATTACATTTTATTGCACATATTTCAAAGTCGAAGCATTACTTCACACTACATAACTAATAACTAGATGATGATAGATGACAAAATCTCAATTACAATATAGATTTTACAAAGTCAACCTAAGCAGTTATGCAGTTACTTCAAATTGCATAACAAATAAGTAGGAGCACCTAGGTCAATTACATTTTGTTATAATGGCATTCTATGAGGCCAAATTTCTTTGACATATTTTATGAAATAGTTCACTGCCTTATCTATGTTACCACAATTTTCATACGTGTCCACTAAAGTATTTTATCAAAAAGGTCATTGTCTTGTTGCTATCGCTAAAAGCATAAAACAAGTGCTTTCAAACAAGCTATGGATGCTTGGAAAAAATTTATCAAAAGAATAATAGCAAGAAATACTATAGATAAGGAAATGATCTGCTTGGAAAAAATGTGAAAAAGAAATGTGGTCTCATAGTGATGGAATTCGATGGCATGCAAATTTCTATGGATTTCCATGCCATTCCATCATCATGATACCATGTTTCCTTGAGGCATTTTTCAAAAAATTCATTTCCTTGTCTATGCTACCACATTTTTCGTACATGTTTACCAAAGCACTTTACCAAACAATTCATTGCCTTGTTTCTATGGCTAAAATCCTAAAATAGGTGCTTGCAAACAAGCTATGGATGCTTGGAAAAAATGTATCAAAGCCTAATAAGAAGCAACAACATAGAAAATCTAGGAAACTATTTGAAAAAATTCCCCAAAGAAATGGGGTCTCATGGTGATGGAATGCCATGACAAGCAGATTCCCTAGATTGTCATGGAATTCGATCACCATGAGACCACATTTCTTTGAGGAATTTTTTCAAATAAATTACTACCTTTTCTATGCTACCACATTTTTCATACATGTCTACCAAAGAATTTTATCAAATAATTCATTGCCTTGCTACTATGGCTAAGAGCCTACAAAAAGTGCTTTCAGACAAGCGATGGATGCTTGTAAAAAATCTATCAAAGCATAATAGTAAATGAAAGCATAGACAAGGTAGTGAAATGGTAGTATGTGATGGATGCTCCCACGTTTTACAAATTAGGGGTGAGCTCAATTTATAGGTTCCTCAAATACAGTTCAATGGCCAAAATTTATTTCGAATCAATGACCGAGACTACAAATTAAAACCATAATTAAGGTTTCTCATGACTAACTACCTCTCGACCAATGAGAAAATTACATTTGGGGACACTTTTCCTTCTGCTAAATATAAACCAACAATTAAAATTTGTTGCATTATGAAGTGTCAGGTTCATTGAACCTAGACATGCTAGCTTGGAACAATTTGATTACTTGGAAGATGGCGAGGAAAAATCTCAATGTGTTGGATGTCCCCTATGATCTTGGCCTAAGGAAGACTTCAAGATATGTTGGCCATCTCCTATTTTCAGCTTGAGGTGGACTTTAAGTTCTCTTTGCCATGTATGCTTTGAGTTGGGCTAACTTTACGTTGTCTTTTCCATGTATTCTTAGAGTTGGCTAGGATTTACCTTTGTCTTGGACAAGCATTATTCAAGCCAATGGAAAACTTAACAATATTTTGGACATAGCTTTTCTTTCCCAAGCATACTTTGCATTATCTTCAACATTTTCCTTCACCATGGGCATGGTGGACTTTGTTTGTGCATCAGTTGGTTGAACATAGCTCAGAGTGATTCGACACATTTGGGTGTGAAAAAGGACCATTCCTATCATAAATGTACCCACTTGGACACGTTGGAATAGTTAGTTTGGTCACACAAGTTGCAAAATGAAAGTTGCACCACTTTGCAACTTTTCACTAAGTGTATTTGACAACTTTTTCCTTAAGAGAAATCTCGTCGCCATAGGAAAATTCCTCTAACATAGAAAATATTGAGATAGGTTATTGTAGAGGGGAACAACACAATTCTATAGGCTATGACAAGAAGTTTCTAAGCCTCACGATGTTTGAGTAATGTCATGCTGAAGTTTGCAGCCATTTTGCATTTTGGACTCTTCAGGGATTTAGCCGATTAAACGTAGCTCAAAGTGATTCGATGTGTTTGGGTATGAAAAAAGTACCATGCCTAGTGTAAAAATACCCATTTGGACATGTTGGAATAGTTATTTTGGTCACAGGAGTTGCAGAATGGAGTTACACCACTTTGCAACCTTTCACTACTTGCATTTGACAACTTTTTCACCAAAAGAAATATCGCCACCACAGGAAAATGCCTTAGAGATAGAGAAAATTGAGAGAGTTTATTGTAGAGGGGTATAACATAATTCCATATGATCTAACAAGAATTTTCTAAGCCTCACAGTGTTCAAGTAACGTCATGTTGAAGTTTACAGCCATTTTGCACTTTGAACTCTTAAGAGATTCAGCCAATTGAACGTAGCTCAGAGTGATTCAAGGTGTTTGGGTGTGAAAGAGAACCATTATTATCGTAAATGTGCCCACTCAGACACATTGGAATAGTTAGTTTGGTCACATAAGTTGCAGAATGAAAGTTGCACCACTTTGCCACTTTTCACTACTTGCATTTGACAACTTTTTCCCCAAGAGAAATCTAGCTGCCATAGGAAAACACCTATAAAATAGTAAAAAATGAGATAGGTTATTATAGAGAGAACCAAAATTATTCCATAGGATTTGATGAGAATTTTCTAAACCTCATGGAGTCTAAGTAATGTCATGTTGAAGTTTGCTGCCATTTTGCACTTTGGACTCTTAAGGGATTTAGCTGGTTAAACGTAGCTCAGAGTGATTCAACATGTTTAGGTGTGAAAGAGGACTATGCCTAGTGTAAACATAGCCAATTGAACTCATTAGAATAGTGAGTTTGGTCATATGAGTTGCAGAATGAAAGTTGCACCACTTTGCAACTTTTCACTACTTGCATTTGACAACTTTTTCCCCAAGAGAAATCTCACTTCAATAAGAAAACACATAGCGAAAATTGAGAGGTTATTGTAGAGGTGCACAACAAAATTCCATAGGCTCTGACGATAAGTTTCTAAGCCTCACGATGTCTGAGTAATGTCATGTTGAAGTTTGCATCCATTTTGCACTTTGGACTCTTAAGGGATTCAACCGGTTGAATATAGCTCAGAGTGATTTGGCATGTTTTAGTGTGAAAGAGGACTATGCCTAGCATAGAAATACCCACTTGTATGTGTTGGAACCATTATTTTGGTCACATGAGTTGTAGTACGAAAGTTGCACCACTTTGCAACTTTTCACTACTTGCATTTGATAACTTTTTCCCAAAGAGAAATCTTGCCGCCACAGGAAAATGCCTCTAAGATAGCAAAAAAAGAGAGAATTTATTGTACTTGGGTACACCATGATTCCATAAGATCTAACAAGAAGTATCTAAGCCTCATGGTGTCAGAGTAATGTCATGCTAAAGTTTACAATGATTTTGCACTTTGAACTCTTAAGGGATTCAACCGGTTGAATGTAGCTCAGAGCTATTCAATGCATTTGGGTGCAAAAGATGACCATTACTAGCATAAAAATACCCACTTACATGCATTGGAATAGTTATTTTGGTCACATGAGTTGCAGAACAAAAGTTGCAATACTTTGCAACTTTTCACTACTTGTATTTGACAACTTTTTCCCCAAAAAAAATCTTGTTGCTATAGGAAAATGCCTCTGAGATAGCAAAAACTGAGAGAGGTTATTGTAAAGGGGAACAACATGATTCGATAAGCTCTAATGATAATTTTATAAGTCTCACATTGTCCGAGTAATGTCATGCTAAAACTTGTAGCCATTTTGCACTTTGGACTCAAGGGATTTAACCGGTTGAACGTAGCTTGAATGGATTCGACATGTTTGGGTGTGAAAGAGGACCATTCCTAGTGTAAATATACCAACTCAGACATGTTGGAATAGTTATTTTGGTCACACGAGTTGCAGAATGAAAGTTGCACCACTTTGCAACTTTTCACTACTTGCATTTGACAACTTTTTCCCCAAGAGAAATCTCACCACCATAGGAAAATTCCTCCAAGATATCAAAAAACCAATATAGGTTATTGTAGAGGGGCACAACATGTTCCCATAGGCTCTAACGAGAAGTTTATATGCCTCATGGTGTTCGAGTAATGTCATGATGAAGTTTGTAGCCATTTTGCACTTCAAACACTTAAGGGATTTAGTCGGTTAAACGTAGCTTAGAGCGATTCGACATGTTTAGGTGAAAAAGAGGACCATTCCTAGTGTAAATGTACCCATTCAAATGTGTTGGAATAGTTAGTTTGTTCACACGAGTTGCAAAACAAAAGTTGCACCACTTTGCAACTTTTCACTACTTGTATTTGACAACTTTTTCCCCTAGAGAAATCTCGCCGTCACAGAAAAAATCCTTTGAGATAGTGATAACTAAGAGAGATTATTATAGAGGGGTACAAAAAAAACTCATAGGCTCTGATGAGAAGTTTCTAAGCCTCATGGTGTCTGAGTAACGTCATGCTAAATTTTGCAGTGATTTTGCACTTTAGACTCTTAAGGGATTCAACAGACCAAGAGGCTCCAACTCAATCAAATTTACAACTTGCCTTAAAGAGGCATCTAACAATATTAAAATGGTATTTTAAAGCAATTCAAACAATCTTGCAAGTTATACAACAATTAGAAGCATCATTTCTTAATTTCACCCATGAATCCTAGTAGTAGTGAAAACTCAATTTTTGGCCTTTTACTCAAATACTCTCCAAGACACCTAACAAACATATGATGTTTTCAAACACCCATTTCAGATTTGTAACATATATCCCAAAGTCATAAATATGTCTTTTGGACCAACCTCCTAAAATCACCCCTTCTACGCTGACCTATTTAAGTTGATTAGGCCTAAATTACAAAGCAACATATCTTTAAACTTCTCACAGGCCCTTGAAACCTTGAGGCAACATTTCCTATGCCCTAAAACCTCTGAAACCACATTTTTTTCCTAGGGTTAACCCTTCCAAGATAGAAGACTGCAAAACCATCAGTTTCATGCTAAACAAAGAGAGTTTATTCAAAATCCCACTTGCACAACCTCCCAGACCATGCCACTGACTCAAACATGTGTATTCTGACCCCTATGTGCTCAAAAGTTGAAAAAAACTCCACACTCATTGATTTTCACAAACCATAGGCTAAGGGCTCCATTTTCATGTGTTTTCTTTAACAAAAATCAATAGGACAGTAGGCTTATCTCCTTTGTTCCTTCCCCACGACTCTAATAATGCAACCTACAACTTAATCAGACTCCCTAGGGCCCATTACACTAGTTACAATAGTTGCAGTCAGTGCAAGGGCCCTTTAAGACATGTTTTTTATCACAAAACCCTCAATAGGGTGCTCTCGGCCTGTCAGAGGAAAAAATGATTTCTTCAACAAATATTTATTAAATTATTTCAAACCTGATGCAAAATAAGGATAACATAGTCCTCCATGAGAAATGAAATATTATATAGAAAATGTCAGTCTGTATGGCTCCTACAGGTCTACAAAATGTGAAAGAAACACAAAAAAATGAAGAAAACTTAGAATTTTCTTATTGCCAATACCTTAAACATCAAGCCAACATTATAAATAGTTTCCTCATGCCTTTTTAAAGGCTTCCCCTCTTCAACCAATGACCAATGTCCCTCCCAACTAAAATTTAAACCACTTATGACTGTTGGAGATCACAATTTCATATTTTACCTAATTTAATAACATCATTACATGCTTTGCAATGTTTTCTCTTTTTGACCCTTTTAATCATCTAACCTATTACAATGGGTCTAATGAGACCCTTTTCACCTAAAAAGCATGTCTTATTCAAGAAAAAAATATACTACCACCCTTGACACCACCTTGACAACTTTGACACTCATTTCCATTTGATTTACAATCATTACAAAATGAATAGATAAGCCCCTCAAAGTTGACCAAGTACCATAGAATGGTCACTTAGGCCCTATTTGAATTCATGGACTCAAAAGAAATACCCTAACATAGACACTTCCTATCAAACTCTTCATGGAAATCAGAGAGAAGGCTGGTGCTCCTGCACCAAGCCCAAACATCCAAATGACCTACCATGCCTTTGCAGACCTTCTATCACATCAAACTCCACCTAATAACATAGAAACAACCAGGTTCTAACCTTCTTCCAAACTATTGCTTTAATCTACTACTTCAAGCTATTCCTCTTGAGCCTAAATTAGTGCAGGAGGACCTACACCTCATCCTCCAATTATGTTCATTTGATGGTAAATGGTGATCAGTAGGTTCACAATGAATGTTTTGAGTCTTTTAGTCATGGAGAAGGTCTAACAAGACCATTAGTTATGTTATAGGTTGATATTTTGGGTTTTGTAGTCAAAATGTGGGAAAAATGGTGTTCTTGCACTTAAGAATATTTGTAGCCTTTGATGGAAATTTAGTAAATTTGTATAAGGATGGGGTCTTTTCAATGTAATAAGGTTTTTATTAAGCCATTATTATGGTTTTAGAGGAGTCATCGGTGTTTACAATGTATTTAAAGGTCAAATAGTTAAAAACATTGCCATGTATGGAAAAGTGATGTTAACAAACTTGTAATGGTGCATTTATGTTCCTAATGGTCATTAAGAATTTTAAATTTAGTTGCAAAGTTGGTTGGTAAAGGTCCCTATGGATTCTTGTTTACATATAGGATGCATGAATAGAGTGTAGGGAGAGGAATAAAGAAGATATATTTGATGTTCCTAAGTGTTTTTGTGGAGAAATGCATGTGAATAAAGGGGTTTCAGTCTAGGGTTTGACAAAATATGTATGGGAGTATTTTTTTTTTGAGCTTTTAAGCATGTATGGGGTTAATGGATAGTGTTTGAATTGGTTTTAGGGCCTGGGAGATTCTGGAAGCACTAGATTCAATAAACCCTCATGATTTTACACCTAAAATAATGTAACTTGACCACTCAACTTGACTCACACAACCAGAAATATCAATAGGACTTGGGGATTATGTAAAAACTCTTCACACAACAAAACATGACCAAACAAATAGACCTTGCACCCAAAAATACCCATTCTTCCATCGCTCCTACACAAGCCCATGCAACTTTGTAACATTCACCAATAGGATAGTCAAAATAAAAACTGATTAAAGGCATTAACTAGACAATTATACATGGTTTTAGACTCCTAACACCATTGTCCACAAGTTCCCAAAAGCACAAGATCAAAAACCCAAAACAAATGTATCAAAAGATTGATTTACAAGCCATAAATAAGGCTCAACTGGGCCTCTACAAGTAGGCTTTCAACTTGTCAAGGAACACCCCAACATCCCTAATTCCTTTAAAAGACTCCAACAGGTTCCCTAAGACCTTTTCCATGCTTTCCATCCATTATTATTGCACAAATACTTAGAAAACTATGAAAATTTCATTCTAAAGACCATTTTCATACATTTACAAGGGAAAAAATGACCTAGGGCATCAGATAACTTTTGCAAACCTCCATCTTACACTATAAAAAAAATTGCAACATGAATAAGGGCACTAAACCTAACATTCCACCAAGTTTTAGATTTTTTCCATGGTGGAAATGGGAATTATGACCATTTTGGTGACGAAACCCTTGTTTGGTAGGGTTTTAGACTGTCTTTCACTAAAACTGATGTAACTTGCTTAATTCTTAATGAAATCAAGCCAAATCAGTGAAAAAATGAATATATCTCTTCCATATATCAAACCATGAAGGTTTGGATTATGTAAATTTATGTATCAATCCATACCAAACAAAAGAACAGTAAAAAGTGCTGCAAAATTTTGAAAAATGGAGTTTTCTCTTTATTAAATGCTTCAAAACTGAAAAAATTCCAATAGTAGCCCAGCCTCAACCCAATGGAGAATTTTAAAACATTCTACCACCTTCCCCAATGGCCCTCAACTGATTTTTTAAAAGGGGGAACCATTGTTTAGTGAAATTACATCATTATGCTGAAATTACACCAACTTACAACATGATAACTTTGCAATTTTGGAGCAACTTTCAATCCTAAATACCTATGACCACAAAAACCATTCAAATAACCTTGAAACATCCTTATTACATTTTCAAGACCCCAAAACTTGCACACTTACGTACAAATTCATGATTTTTCCTTCAAAGGCTACAAAAGCAACTTTTAGTTCAAGATTGCATTGTTGCACATTTTGACTCAAAACTCAACCTAGAACCTATCCAATGGTATTATTAGAACTTATTGAAGATGAAAAACACTCAAAAGACTTAAAAATAATATTTCTAACCTATTCACCATCAAAGAATCCAAAATGGAGGTTAAGGTGTAGGTGCTTCTGCACCAAAAACATTTGGGGCAACACTTTCTAAGAGTTAATTAAGCAAGGACAAACATATTTGAAGATGTTGGAGGCATTCAAATGGTGAGGAGAGGTCTGGAGGTGAGTTTTTCAATAAACCCCCTTTGAAACTTGTCAAAAGTGAGGGTTTTGAGTTTTGGAGTGTTGGTGATTGTTTCGTTGGAAGATGATTGTTGACTTAGTGCTTATGTACCCTACTCATGACTGTCCAATGGTGTTTTGTGTCTAGAATGAAGATTAAAGGGTAGTTGGTCTATTCAAAGTTTTCCACCCTACTCTACATCACTTTTCCATGTTTATCAACATAAAAATACAATATTTTTTCTATTTCAATATGTAGTGTAAGACAATGGCATATATGTGTATTTAAACTTCAAAGTTAAAATGTTAAAATTTATCATTCTTCTTGTCTTCAAAGTTGTTTAAACTATATAATTTAACCACTATTCATTATTTTTGATTGTCAACTATATAATATAACCATTATTTTTTATGATATTGTACATTGATATTTAACCAATGCTGAAGATTAAATTTTTGAACAGTTTGAACATGCACATGATGAACAAATTATTTCAATTCTCAACTTCTATATATGAAATTATCCAATAATCAAGTGTATGTCCATATACAAAAATGGCATCAATTCCAACTCAAACAAAGTTTTACAAAATGTGGCATATGCCATCTCAATATCTATTCATAATATACATGCCAAAATGTCTATCTCATCCTAAACCACTAGTGGATCATCAAAATGGAGCCTCTTTCAAGCACTCTTTGGCTATGAAGGTAACTACACAAGAAAAAATAAAAACACAATTGAGATTAGTTATATTATATAATCTAAAATCAATTAATTAATATCAAATCAATATACATTGAATTATAATTGAACTCTAAAATTGAAATCTTAAGTACCTCATATATATATGTCTCTTCAAACTGTCATGAGTCCTAGAATATGCCCCTCTCAAAGAACCAATCATACCAAATTTTTCAATGTCAATCTATATAGGTGAACACAAAAAAATCAAATTGATACAAGTTAGCATACAATTGTCCATAATAGGAACATATTTACCAAACAAAAAATAAAATAAACACATACCTCTTTAGGCATCTCTTTTTCTTTATTTCCTTTAGCTATTTCGACACCTCATCCCTAAGGTGTTTCAACTCTTACTCCTTCACGTGTTCCACCACCTACTCCTACAAGAGGAAACTAAGATAAAAATATAATTTAATATATAATTTCGTTAATGACAATTCAAATGACAATCAAGTATAAAATGCATGAATTCAGGCCTAAAAGGCATGGGTTGAAGTAGTAGATTGAAGAATTTGTTTTGAAGAAGGATAGAAAAAGTTATTTTTAGTGAGATATGGTGGGGTTTTATTTTTTTGAAGGTTTTCAAGGATTGGGGAGGTCATTTGTATGTTTGGGCATGAATCCCTAGTTGAGAGAAGCACATTTTTCAATGGAAATTTAAGGTTTTAGAGTCCAAAAGTGGGTGAAGTTTTGGCGCAGCATAATATTAAGGATTATTAAGCATGTACCAGTTTTAAAAAGGGTGTTTGAAGTGGTCATAAGGTCACAGGAGGCCTAAAGATGGGTCTTTCAATGTATTCTCCAAAATCCCACTGTATTGTAGGGGAAACTAGGCCAATTAGGCTTGTTTTCCAAAGAGACACCTTCCCAAACACCTGCAATCAAGTCAAACACCATGGAAAGTCATTAAATAGGATACCAACCTTAAGATTTCACAATTTTTAGAGCTCCAACAGCTCACCAAGCAACAAATCCACTAAACCATCACTCTCAAGCCACCAAACCTAGGTTTTCCAAGGACCCTTATTGAAAATCACTCTTCCCATGCAATTAACTCTCACATCCAACACCCCAAACATACCATATGATGTTTGTACATGCTCAAAAGACTCTCACAAATGAGTTCCCCAAAGGATTTCATCCATTCACACTCTAAAATGATGTAGACCCCGGGGCTCAAACTCAACCAAATTGACAACTTTCCTTCAAGAGGCATCTAACAAGATTAAAAGGCCTATTAGAGAAATTTCAACTATTCCCCAAATCTAGACAACAATTAGAAACATGTTTTCTCACTTTCACCCATGTAACCTTGTACTAGAGTAAATCTAGGTTTTGGCCTTTAACTCTAATATCTTCCAAAACACATGAAAAAAAAGGATGGACTCACATACCCATTTCAAATCTATAAAACATATGTAAACCCTAGCATTAACTCTTTCGGACCAACATGGAGATCCAATACCCCTACCATGGAAAAAACTAATGAAATAGGCCTCTTTTTGAAAGGGAGTACCCGTTACCCTTCACCAAACCCTCTGAAACATTGGGGCAGTAATTTAAATGCCCAAAAAAACAAAATCCACAATTAGATTCCAATTGTATGGCCAAATCCACTCGAAACTCAAAAACCCTTGTTTTATGAACTATTGATGAGGGTTTATTGAATATGATGCTTGTAGACCTCCTCAAACCTCAAAACCAACTTGGAAACTTTCCAACAGACCTTTACATGCTTAATGATTCAAAAGACATGAACTCCCATGCAAATTCCACCAAACCCTAGACCAAAACCCCCATTTACATGCATTTTCTACACAAAAATCACACGAACAACAACCCTGGTCTACTTTATTCCTTTAGACTCATGACATAAATCAATCTCACTAGCATATAAAAATCCTCCATAAGACCGAATACACCATTTACAATGAGAACAGTCAGTGTAAGGATCTTGAAGACATGATTAAGGCTAGAAAACCCCAAAGCAGGGTCTACCCAACTATTCACAAGAAAGCAACTATGGAATGCTTCAAATTCTTTGTTAAACCTTAGATGTGATGTAAAACACAAAATATTCATGCCACTACATTTCTCATAAATAAACTACTCAATGTAATGACTGTACATTACCGTATAGGTCTGGAAAAGATAGGAAAATTCAGAAATTTGGTGCTAACAGCGAGAATTCAATTGGATTTCTTTACAGAAACATGAAGCCAACATTACAAATGATGACCACAATTTTTTTAAAGGTTTCCTGATCAAATACAACTGAAATAATAGCCTCCAACTAAATTTTGAATCCCTTATTAGCCATTGTAGTGCCAAATTATATTTGTTTACCTATCTTTGTTAACAACTCATTTGATTCCTTTTACATTCTTTTACTATTTGACCCTCCAAAACATTTAAAGCATTTCAAATACATTTAAAACACCTATGTTGGTATAATTAGACCTTACAAGACCCTAAAACATGATGTAATACATAAAAATCAACATGAACCTACTTAGACCCCCTTTTGTCATCATTGACAATTGCTTCCCATATTTGACCTTGTTTACAAAAATGGATCAATGAGAAGCCAAATGTTCTTTATAGAGCTTATTAAAGAAAATAAACATAAAAAAAACTTTGCAGCCTCCCTAGACACACCTAATGCTCCAATTGTGAAAGTAAGGTGTAGGTGCTCTTGCACCATAAAACCACTCAAATTCACTCAAAATCGCACATTTTCACACCCAAGGCTACATGCCATCACTCCAATCATTTTGTATATCTAAATTAATGCAATTTTGTAAACCCTTATACAATCAAACTTAAATGCTTTAAGTAAAGCCATGATCAATAACGTGACTTTACAAATTCAATGTGCATACTTATCAATCAATATAGGGAACCATCTAGGTCTTCTCTACTCTTTATCATGTCAAGTATTGCCTCGAGGTCAGACTCACACACTTTCCACAAGTTCTTCGCAGGTGTTCCCTTATATTTGATCAAATGAACATTGGTGGTGATGACAAGGTTCAAGTAGTGAAGAATCTTTCGATGCGTGTTGAAGTCCTCAAACATCCAAACTACAACATTCTTAACTGGGTACCTTCTAAGCCATGTTATAGTAACAACCACCAAACCTATAGGATATTCTATTTTTTCTCCACTATAACTGGGGCCTCCAATTTCTTTTTAGCATCGATACAATGACACAGGTAATAATTTGTACCCTCTTCATTGTCTTCATTTGCAATCACTCAATATATGTTCCCTACATTGATATGTTAATCTTGTTCGATGTATTTAATGAACATCAAAATAAAAACTATAAGTAAGATATATTGCCTAGTTCTACAAGGTTTGATACATGATCAAAGTCAATAGATGATTGCATATTTGTGATTTGTAGAGCTTTTGAGAGTTGATAAGTGTCAAGTGGGGTTAGACTTCTTACAAACCATTCATCAACCCACTCTGTTGACTCACAATCATTCCATGCTTGAAGTGTACATGTAGAAAAAAAGCATGTCGTCTTCCATGTATGGATAGTTCATTTATTTGCATTGGAGTTTCTAAAAGAGTGTAGCTCACTCGATCTTGTTAGTGTACAATAATCCTCATATTTTTCAATGTTAGTAACATCTACTAAATGAAAAAATCTACAAACTAAAGAATTACATTGACTACTTGGACCCATTGCACAATTGCACCACTCGATAATTGATCTTGCATCTATCAAATTTACACTATCTTTGTACTTTAAGTCTTCTCATGCAAGGTATCTTTTGATACATTCACCCACTCCAACATGCTCCCTCTTTCCATGCTCAGCCTCTCAGAAGTTCCACATATGTTGAACGCCACTAATCCTATGCATCTTGATCAACCAGTAAAACATTTTGGTATTCTTGAATTGCAATGTATAGTTATCTGACCATATGATATGTTGACTAAATGATATTCCCCTACTAGCTAGATCAACATAGAACATCTGAAAGAAACCTTGCAAAAACTCAGTAGAGTGTGTGCAATCATCATTGATGTAAAAGTGATACTCCCTCAATACTTTCTTGTTATCCTTTGTACTATCATTTGCATGAATGAATGCTATATGCACAAATATAGCAACCTATGTGGATTTTTAGTACTATTATTGCACCTCATTTTGTGGCTATAGCATGTAGTTCTCCATGAAGTCAACAACTAAAATGATGCTATGAAGTGGAAACATGTCCTTGTATAGCTTGAACTATGAGTCCAAACATTGAGCTCTATGTGTATGTCTTGAATACTCATAGACCACCTAATCATGGAAAATGCCCATAAACTGATATACTGGAATCTTATCATTGACCAATTCACACTTCTTTGCTTCTTTCCCATCTTTTAGACTATAGGCCACTATCTTATATTTTCCAAATTTGACAATTTTCTCTCCAATTGTGTGTGTACTAGCCATGTGTTGGAAAATTGGGAAATGTTGCATGCCACCACGATGATGACATGTTCCATCCAAGCATGACTTGTTGTAAAATATTTGACCATCCTCTCTTTCAAATAAAATAGAAGATAAGAATTCCCTTGAGGATTTGGGTGGAGGACTTATGTTACATTCCTGCAAAACATTGTCAATATGCATATCTACACATATACATCGATAAACATCATAATGGTTAGAAAACTCAGTATGTACTCTACAACAAAAAGTAGTGCATGTGTGATTTATTTTTACATAAAAAGGCTTTAGCATTTCTAAATACCTTTGACATATTTTAATTTTAGGAAACTTTTGTACAAAATCAAGAAAAAATTGGGTTTGAGTGGTATCTAAATAATACTTTAGATGTGGCTCATGGATTTTACTACCAATTATCCTTCTTACAACATATCTTTGATTAGGAGAGGTCATTATGTTATTCTTCCAATAATCTACTATTAAAGATATTAATCCTTGAGCAATTCTTTTATCTTTCTGTGGAACTCTACCCGAGAATGTCCATAACTCATTGCTATTTGGTTCCTCCAATCTTTCACACCTTATGTTGGCTCTCATTAGAGATGATCTACTTACTTTCAAAGACTTACTATTCTTTGTAAGGTTCACCTTATTCCTTTTTTGACTACTTAACAGTGTTGTTGTCATCACACATCTTGTGACACAAGTATCCTTCGTGCGTGAGGTAGAACCCACACTCTCATATGCACTCATCAAGTTCTTTAAAATGGAATTTTCACTTGAGTCATTTAAAACTCTTATCCCAAGAGCCTTAATGGTGGGCCTAAATTTGAGTTGCCTTATCATTTCAACAAATAGTTGGCATCTTCCACCCTCACTTAGCTTCTAAAAAAAAAACTCCATATCCTCTATGCAACTCTATGACATGTATGTTTTGACATCTTATCAGGCATCCATTTCAAAACATTGGAATCAATATCAATCAAAAATATAGGTTCTCCATGCAAGACTCTAGGATGAGTTCTCAAATGTAAATTTGTGTCAACATTAGGAATGTCCACAACATTGGGGATAGATCATGTACCTTCAATCAAAGGTGCAATTGATGACATTCCTTGAGATTGACATGTAAACGATGTTGTATCTCCAACTTGAGATGTCATTTGTGGAGTGACTTCAAATAGAGGCGTGTTTGCTGAAGTACTTTCAAAATGCAATGTTGTTGATGGTGTTTCTTCAACTGTAGGTGTAATTTTTGATGTACTTGGGAGACCCCATGTTGTTGCTGGTGTGTCTTCAACTAGAGATGTGAATTGAACTTCACCTATGGTTGATGATGTGCCTCCAACTTGGGGATCCATTTGTGTCCTTCCACAATTTTTTTCCATTCGTGCCCTTTTTTTTCCAATTGTACATCTCTCTTAGATTACACGAGAATTTATGGTTGTATGGGCTGCAATTATTTTTCTTCATGAGCTGCAATTTTTTATTCTCTTGTCCTTGCATTTTTTACTACACGTTCTTCCGGTATTAGAAGCTCTGTTCATTTCCTCAACATGTCATTGAATGCTACATATTCACAATCACACATAAAACAAAAGTAAGTAATGCATTTTATGAAACATATTAATAACATTGATTACATCAATAATTTTATGAAACATATTAATAACATTGATTACTTCAAGCATTTTCTTGAACACACCAAATCATTTTATGAAAGATGGCAGTGAGTTGTTTGGAATTATCAAACATGTCTATATGCTACAACATTTTTCATACATAAATCTACCAAAGAAGAATGGTAAATGGTATGAATGAATGGAAACTTGCATTAAACCAACTATCTTGAGTCACTTGAAATTATCTAAGCACATGATGAAGGTGAATTCTTTATGGCATAAAAAAATTAAAATAGAAACTTGCACATTAACATTGATGAAAGCTCTTAGGTTTTCCAAATTAGTTGAAAATTATTTTTTCCCACAACCATCAATAATAATGAATTTAATGCTCAATTCTATGTGTAACAATGAAGATCAATAAAATCATCAAATGAATGGTCTATAAATTGTAAAAAAAAACAAAAAAACTTGTGTTAAGTTGAATTCGTTTATCTAAGCATGTTGGAAATGGACTACTATAAGAATTGCAATAGAATTCATAAGAAAAGTTGTGTTAATTTGATGTTTTTTATATAATTTTAAACATGAATTCATCTAAATTATGTCATGGTTTTCATTTTTTCTTCAAAGTCATAAAAATTAAACATTTTTATGCAACTCTCATCTAATTCAATGTTGAATTCTATGTCCAATTGTTATGATTAATAAAATCATTAAAGGAATTTAGAAATGATTCAAAAATAAAAAAATATACTAAATATAAACATTTCAATATTACCAAAAATGAATATATTACCTAAGATAATGTAAAATGATGTAGAAACTTCAAAATGTCTTCATCTCTGTTGTCTGCATCAAAATTGGTGGCAAAAAGGTGATGGATCAAGAATAGATTGGTACAAAAGGGAGTCAACTGCATAAAAAAGGTGTTTCTCAATTAGATTAAGCGTTGAACTAGACAAAAGCAGAAGCATGTGGGCCAGAATCACAACATGAACTCATATTTTACTATTTCAAGGTAAAAACACATTTGGCGCTCTCCAAATTTGGAGAGTGCCAAATTTGGCGAAAGATAAATATGGTGCTTTTAAATGCTTTCACAATATGAATAGGAAGGGAATGAGACTTGAGATAGAGGGTGAGGGGATATGAGTGAGAGAGATTAGTCCTAGTAGCATAGTAGGGACTGATACATGAGAGCAATAGAGACTTGAGAGGGATAAAGAGTTATCTAGTTAGGGTAGGGGGAAAGACCTCACAATGGGAGAGAGGTTGGAGTGAAATAGATTTTTCTATCCTCTACCCATAAATTGTAATCGTAAACCCTAAACCCTCAACCCTATAACCCTCAACTCTCTCTCTCTCTCGCTCAACCCTCTACCCTCTACCCATAAACTATAACCGTAAACTCTAAACCCTCAACCCTATAACCCTTAAATCTCTCTCTCCCTCTCAACCCTCTACCCTCTACCCTGAAACCCTTAAATCGCAAACCATAAACCATAAAACCCCAAAACCATCAACCCCCCCTTCTCTCTCTCTCAACCCTACACCCTATACCCTTAAACGATAAACCGTAAACCCTAAAACCCCCAATCCCTCCTCTCTCTCTCCCAACCCTCTACCCTCATCCCTTAAACCCTAAAACCCTAAAAACTTCAACCCCATTCTCTTTCGCTCTCAACCCTACATCATCTACCCTTAAACCATAAACCCTAAATTGTGAAACCCTAAAACCCTCAACCCCTCCCCTCTCTCTCTCAACCCTCTACCCTCAACCCTCAAACCTCAACCATTAAACCCTTAAACCTTTAAACCGTCTACCCTCTACCCTAAAGCCTAAAACCCTTAAACCATCAACACCTTGTTTCTCTCTCTCAACCCTAAACCCTCTACCTTCAACCCTCAACCTCTACCCTATACCATCTACCCTCTACCCTCTACCCTCTACCCTCTACCCTCCACCCTCAACCCTTAAACCCTTAACCCTTAAACCCTAAACCCTTAAACTGTCTACCCTCTACCATTAACCCTCAACCCTTAAACCCTAAACCATCTATGAAATGAAACCAACTCCAAAATTTAAAAATGCAATGATTTAAATTGATTTCTAGAGATGAATTCTAAAAATTTTATGTGCAAATTTTAATATAATATTTAAAGCTCAATTAAAGACTTCGAAGTTTAAATTGTATATAATAAAATGATCAACAAATTGCATTCAAATATATTCAATCATGTTGTCAATAAATTATTGATTCAATAAACTCAAATACTTCATTGCTCAGATAATTAATAAAACATTAATACTTATCTTTGAAATGTGCAAAAGAAACCCTCAACTATTGTTGGAATGGTCCTTGGTTCAGCCTCTTCCATCTATGAGTAGTCTGGGAGGAAAGCAGACTTTGCTACTCTACACGAGTGTTGGTTCCACTGGAACAATGCTCAACACTCGTGCCACAAAACCATGCCCTAGCCAGGACCATCCTAAGTGCACGCACTTGTACCCCAAGTTGGACACCCACTATAGGAGTGCCCCTTCTCCATCCTACTCACAGCCTGCTAACCTAAAACCCTATTCCTGCAATGTGCTCCACTTGATTTTCCTATTTTTTTTCATGTCTATCCTTTTCCAAGTTTCACATGAATGATTTATATATCTTTTAAGGGGTGGTTTCCAAATCATCACACCCTTTCACAAAGGTTTCCTTTTCAACAATTATTTAAATAAATAATTAGGCTTCCCCTTTTAAAGAATGTTTATTGATATTCTTTAATCTCTCTTTTTACTAAAGGATTATAATAGCCTTTATTTTTCTCCACCTTTTTAATTCTAAAGGGTTATTTAATAGATTTATTTTCTCTTGGGGAAAAAGTCACATAACAATTATCCCCCTGTAAATTAGTTGTTGTCCTCAGTAGCATGAGATAAATCTACATCACAACTCAGAAAACACATAATCAATAATTGAAGAAAATGATATTGAGCATAACCATTCTTCATAATAATTTGTATATATTTACTTCAGCTATATCCTTTTCTTCTCTTAGTTCATAGATATCTCCCTATTCCAATTGTATTTTAAGTTAACAAGTATTACAAGAATTTTTTTTTTTGCAATGACAAGAGCTATATATATACACAAATATTAGGAATTTACAATGAAAGAAACTAATGGTATTTTATGTGTTTACTCACACATATTTCAAACTTATCAATTTTCTTTAATATAGATATTTTAATCACTTACATGTAACTTCAACATTAAATTTAAAAAATTATTATCATGTGTTGACATAACATATACCTATTCAAATGACATACATATCCCATACTATGTAGTCACTCATCCTTGAACTATAAAATTAATACACTCAAAATACATTCTAAGATGATAATCATACATTCTAGACTACATGAGTATCTTTTTTTCATATGTCATGTATAATTGAATGAAAATAAATACAATAGTCTATAAGACACATGTACAAAGTTATTGGGTTGATCAAGTCCAATATCAAAGTACAATAGAATAATACATGGTAATATCAATAGTAAATTATTAATATACATAGGAAACTTCATAGATAAACACTAGAACTAATCCTTCATTTAATGTAACTAGTGTGCACCCATCTAGAATAAAACTAAAATGTACTTGATGTCTATAGGTAGCCATTCCCTTATTATTTTTGACACATCAAAGCCCATGGTCCATGAGATGATTCTCATTCAAGGCTATATTAAGTGGTCAATAGTGTATTAAGATACTACTTGACAATTGGATCATATAAATTTGAAGACTTGCTTGCCTGAAACAGTATTTAGGAACCTCTTACATTCTTGTAATAACAATGTGTATACACATATTTATATAATGAACAAAGGGTGGGTAGATCACCAAAAACCTCTTAAAGGAAAGAGTTAGGCTTAACTATTGTTCCCATAATTAATTCTAAAGTGAATTATTGCATCATTTATCTTATGAAGAGTTTTTTTGTAAACAAGGGGGAAATCACTAGAGTAGGATTTTACTATTATTTCACAACTTCTAAGTTGAAATATGATCCATAATATTAATACTATAAAATCCATAATCTTCAATACTAAGTTAGATATTGAAAGTATTGTTTAATTCTTAAAATACCATGTTTAATCTATTCAAATTCACAATCTTCAACAAATGATAGATCACAAAATCAAGAAACCCTTAAGTATAGGAAGGAGATCACTATGACTTCACATCTATGGCACAAGGTCATGATTTGTCTAGATATAAAATTCTAATTGAGTCTATGCTTATAAGATTACTTATGACCCAAAGGTTAAGTATATCAAGTAAAATCCATTCTAGGATGAGTTATATAATAGTCATCTTCATTTTAACTATCATGGTTTTTTACTTGTATTTTTATTAAAATTGAAAATATGGATTTAACTAGACACTAATCAACTAGTGCTATTTTTCATTATTTTTTTATTATTATCATAGCTACAAATAACCCTTCTAGAATTCCATACAAAGTGATTTCATACTATTTAAACTCAAGAAAAACTATAGTATTGTAAAATGATACAACCATCTATTTGTTATTACTTAATCAAGAAGCTAAAATATGGTGCAAATCAAGGATAGCTGTTAATTTTAAGGCTATGTGTTGTTTCGGCACAAATAATTCAAGAAGACTTATTCTAATAAACATAATGTGACAACTTATATTTGGTCAATCTAACCCACATATATGTCATAACTACAACCATTTAAAAATTAGAGGTGGTTTCTCCCCTTGTAAAAATTGACATGTCCCCATGTCTAAAGCTAAGAGAACCAAATATTGTGTTATTAATACAAGATGATATTTTCAAAATTTTATGATGTGAAAATGATTTTACCTAGGACCTGTGGGTAATGGGCCCACAATACTCTTAACATAGATATATGTAAGAAGTCATATTGTTAATTTTAAATAGACATGCCAAGCATGGTATAGTTATTTTCTCAAAATAGGCACAAGCCAAACAAACATTAGTTGACATGATACTATCTTAGTTATGAAGACAAATTTCTTGTATAAGAGAATACTAGCTAAATAGAATGTTGAATTTATTACTAGTAATTTTTTTATATTTTTATTTTTTTTGGTTTATTTGGGATCTCATCATGAATTAATTAATATTCTAGAGCTTCAATCTAATAGTCAAACTTTTATGAGTGAATTATCAAGGTTATTCTTATAAGGAAGTAAAAGCTAAGTCTAGAATATAATTGAAACTCTTGCTATATATTTTTAATTGTTAAATGATATTAACCTATTGTTTGTTATAAGATTATAATGGTTTGGCAGAACCATTGCCTCAATATGAAAAAACGATACTTGTAAATTTGGATAAGAATGATGCTCTAAATCCCTTGATCAATCTATAATGTGAGTGGGGCTCTCTACACCTTTTTTAATCTTTCTTGCATAAAAAAAACATGCCATAAGTAATAAAAATGATTCATTATCTTTTAAAAAAAATAAAAAAAATATCCAATCACCTTGAATTCCATAATGTCATTCTTTATGTAGTCATAGAGACAACTACGGTCTCCATCTCAATATTATATGATAGTTAGATTATGTTCTTAGGTTGTGATAATATATTTTTTTGTTTGGTCCCAAGACATGCAGTGAAGTTCCTATAACATGCCCATTGCTCCTGAAAAGTCTTCCTATGCAACATTTAGGAAATCATGTGACTCAATCAATAGTTATGTGCTTTGTCATTGCTTCCATATTTTGCATGTATGTCTACTGACACTTGCATCTTTTAAGTTTTTTGATGGTTTCTATAACTAGAACTCCAGATTAATTTACAGATTATTTGGAGATTAATTCAGCTTCTATAAAGATCAGGGTTGCCCCAAATGGGCATATAATCCTCTAAATTAGGCTACGAATCAAGTAAAATATTGCAGAAATCTAGAAAAAATAATGAATTGCATAAATTAAAGGCTTATTTCTACCCTAAATCATAAGACTAAAGGCCAAATCAAAGTGAATCTATAAAGGATACACACCTGATAAGCAGATCTAAAGATACAATATGCAAATATAGATGTGCAGACCTGAAAGAGGTGTGTGCAGATTTGAGAAAGAAATATGGGAAATATTGAATAGAAGAGGAATATATTCTAGACATAAGTATGTTTAAAGGATATTCTTTGGAAAGATAATCACCAAATATAATAGCAAACTATGTATATCTTATCGAACCATCAGAAATAAGGAATAGATAGCAGTTCGATTGGAATAAGGTTGTACATACTCTAGATTAATATCGAATCCACAAGTTTTTTTGTTTTGTGTTTTTTTTTTCCTAGAATGTAAGGTTTTCAAAACTGAAAGGATATATAATCCTTAAGGGAAATAAAGGCACTAAATTCACATATCTAAACAAATTTTTTATTGAACATAGATACGAGTGTCAAGCTATAGCAAATTTTTATGACCTGTGGTTGGAGTTTATAAAGTAATAAATTTTTCCTAGATATTGGATAAAAAGAAGTAATAGTGTAAATATATTGCTGGAATCGGTGTTTATTTTTTGCTAGAAAGAAAATATCATTATTTATTCATATAATGACTACATATCATATATATACTCAAAACTAAAAGATAGATATTTTCCCTAGATTTGAATTGTGATAAGAGGTCTGATAATATAGAGTGAATCATAGAAATTGAAAATAAATTTGATTTGCCCAGCCACAATGAATATCAATATCAGATACCTTAGCTTCAATCATACTAGCAATGGGCATATAACTAATATAGCAAGAAATTGATGGACTGTTGAGTGTGTCACTCATGTAACAATGCTAGCAATTCATGGGACTGATTTCTGAGAGCTCGCTAAACGAGAGTCAAATGGTTTACATTAATACTAATTATTAAGAATTATTTTGAATCGATGGTAATTTTAAGTAAATAATTTATGAGTCAATGGTAATTTGCAGTAGATAATTTATAATGATGAATTTGGACACCGTGACTATTGGTTGAGGCAGAGGTGTTGTCGATCATAGAATTTGTGAGTAAAATTATGGATAGTAAGAATTGTTGCTGGGCGTTATTTCAAAACTACACCAATCAATTTCAACCTTATTTTTCAATGATAATTTTGAATGGTGCTGAATCATTTAGAAGGATTTTCTGAAAAAATTCAAGATATGAAAGATTCCAAGATCAAAAGGTAAAATTCTGTGATTTTAATATTCCATTGATTTACGGAAAGTCCAGTTTCACATGGGAGGAAATCAAATGTAAAATGATTGATCAATTTCTGGTGAAATTAATTTATGCCTACAACAATTGAAAGGGTAAAAATTTAATCATTAAGTAAAAGATCACTATTTTATGGAAACCCTAAATTGGTTAAAATTTGATTTATCTAAATGAATTACTCCAGCATATATATTTTTCTTATTGAGCATAATAACTAATTGATTAAATCTACTATAATGTTTCATTCAATATATCTATTTTTGGAGAAAAATAACTGCAATTTAATTTTAAATTATTATGATGGTTTTAATTTCATATATCTATTTGCAAAAATAAACACATCTACTATAATGTTTTTAATTTAACATATCTAAATGCAACCAAGTAATTGTATCATAAGGCTCTGATACCAAATGAAATGAAACTAACTCCCAAATTTAAAATGCAATGATTTAAATTGATTTCTAGAGATGAATTCTAAAAATTTTATGTGCAAATTTTAATATAATATTTAAAGCTCAATTAAAGACTTTGAATTTTAAATTGTATATAATAAACTTATCAACAAATTGCATTCAAATATGTTCAATCATGTTGTCAATAAATTATTAATTCAATAAACTCAAACACTTCATTGCTTAGATAATTAATAAAACATTAATACTTATCTTTGAAATGTGCAGAAGAAACCCTCAACTATTGTTGGAATGGTCCTTGGTTCAGCCTCTTCCGTCTATGGGTAGTTTGGGAGGAAAGCAGACTTTGTTGCTCTACACGAGTGTTGGTTCCACTGGAACAATGCTCAACACTCGTGCCACAAAACCATGCCCTGGCCAGGACCATCCTGAGTGCATGCACTTGTACCCCAGGTTGGACACCCACTGTAGGAGTGCCCCTTCTCCATCCTACTCACAGCCTGCTAACCTGAAACCCTATTCCCGCAATGTGCTCCACTTGATTTTCCTTTTTTTTTTTCATGTCTATCCTTTTCCAAGTTTCACACGAATGATTTATATATCTTTTAAGGGGTGGTTTCCAAATCATCACACCCTTTCACAAAGGTTTCCTTTTCAACAATTATTTAAATAAATAATTAGGCTTCCCCTTTTAAAGAATGTTTATTCATATTCTTTAATCTCTCTTTTTACCAAAGGATTATAATATCCTTTATTTTTCTCCCCCTTTTTAATTCTAAAGGGTTATTTAATAGATTTATTTTCTCTTGCCATGATTATGATTCTACCAATGCTATTGCTATTGCTATGATTGCTTGATTGCTTGATTGATTTTCCTACAGAGTAAGTTTTCACAAATATTGGATTCATTTCCTATATCCAAAGGCTATATATATAGATTTCCCAACATCACATTTGCAAAGGGTAGCAAAACAAAGGCTTGAATTTGATCTAGAGAATTTGAGTGGTGATAGATGAAAAACCTTGAGCTGATCATGGGAATGGTTTCTCCCCATGAAAACATATGGCCAGATGATAGGAAGAATCAAAGGAAGGAAATTGAGAGGATTTCCTACAAGTTTGTCTCCACAGCTTTCCCGTGAATACCAGTTGAATTAAATTGGATATTTGATGTCTAATTTGGTAGGTGAGTGAATAGAGGAAATTTCCCTTCATGCCTTTATTTGAATAATTTATGATTTTATTTAAATTATTAAAAGGGATAAATATTTTAATAAAACTATAAATTTGTTTATTAAATAAAAATAGAAGGGATATGATAATTTAACAACAAAGTATTTAACCTTGTTTTATTAATTAAGATTGAATGATGTGATAATTAAATAACACAAACAAGTGAAGTTGTATATTTAATTAAAATTGAAGAAAAAGAATGAACTATAAATAAATATTTCTATTTATTTATTAAATAGATGAATTTAAATATGATAATTAAATAAAACAAAGTGAAATTCGTTTATTTAATTAAGACAAAAATAATAGAATAAAGATTGAAGAATTTAAGATGAATTATAAATAAATATTTCTATGTATTTAATAGTAGATGAAATAAAGGTTAATTAATCAAATACATCATATTTAATTAATTATATTCTCTAGACCATTTTTAGGTGTATACATTTTTCCCATCTTTGAAGTGATGTGTTTATGCATTGCTTCAAAGAATTTTTTGCTACTTTTAGTAGTATCGACAATTTTTTTTTTCTGAATTCCCCTGACTTGCCCTAGACATTGGTTTTAGTTGATGATGGACATATGCCCCCTTGGGAGATAAATTAATGAATTTTTGATTTTTTTTTGAAAATTTTGAAAATTTTCAATTTTATGATGATTTTCCAATGATTGGATGATGATTCGATGAATATTTGATGGTGAAATAATTTATCTCCCGATTGAAAATGTAGAAAGTTTCCCATAGATGAATTTGAATTAATCTGAGATTCTAAAAAAATTTAATTATTTCCACCAAAAATCCCACCTCTAATAACCCTTAAAAGGTCAAAAAGGTCATTTTCAAACTCATTTGTGCATTTGAGTTTTGAAAAGTTTGAGAGAAAGAGTAATTTGAGCAACTTGGAGCACGATGAAAATCCCCTATCACACTCACAGGTTCAAGCGTGTGCGACATCACCAACACCCGACTGCCTACAGACCTTTGGTATGTACCCTTGAACTCCCTTGTTTTACATGCATTTTTTTTTTTTTGCATTTTTTTGAATTTTTTTAAAAATTCAATTCTTTTAGCGCATTTGATTTCCATTGTAGCGCTTTCAAAACTTTAGCACTTAGGTCCTTTGTTTTAGCACCTAGGTAGGATAAATTAGCACTTCCAAAGTTTTAGCGCTTAGGATAGAAACTTTAGCACTTTGACCTTCTCTTTTAACAATTTGATTAGTTTAGTGCATCAACCTGGTAGATTAGTGCATTGACCCAGTAGAATAGTGCTTCTAGTGAAATGACACTTTGATGACCTGAAATAGCACTTTTGATTGGTGAAATGGCATATGTAGTGATTTAGCACTTTGAGCGCCTATTTTAGTGCTTTCAAGTGTTTTAATAGCACTTATTATATTTTGGTGCATAGAAACTCTTTTTTAGCACATCCAAATTAGATTGATAAAGTTTGTAAAAATTTTCCTTGATTTTAGATCATGTCAGCCATTGGTTTTAAACGATTGGTGATCTTGATCAAGTAGATGATGTTCAACCTCATGATAGGTGAGGTCTGATGTTTGATTGATGATAATTATCCTCATGATAGGCGAGGAATAATTATAGTTTGATTGATGTACCTCATGATTAGCGACGTTGATTTGATGTATTGATGATTGATCTCATGATAGGTGAGGTAAAATTTTAAGATTGATAATTGACCTCATGATAGGTGAGGTTTAATGATGTTTTTTAATGAGATTTGATCAAAAATCTCACCAAGATCTTGATTTGATTTGATAGGATAATTGATGTTTGATGATTTGACAAAGAGTATTGATTTTGAATATTTCCTAATAATAGGAGCCGTTGGAGAACCTTTAGGTCCGAGAGCGATTCTCATGGAAATTTGATTTGATACCATAGTTAGCGTAGCTTGAGACAACAATCATTGTACGATGTGGATTTTCTTCTCTTTTATTCATGCCCCATATTAGGATTAATTGGGGTCTCCTGACAGCCTTAGCTGAGAGGTGGTATAGCAAGCATAACACCTTCAACCTTCCTACCAGTGAGATGACAGTCACCCCTAAGGATGTCTAGTAGATTTTTTAGATTCCCATTGTTGGAGAGGTGGTTGTTTAATGATTCTCCAGAGTAGGGTGGAAGTAATGCTCTTCGCAGAGTATTTTAGGATTATCATATTTCTAGGTATTGGATTCCATGGCATGAGATGGTGGACTCTTATGCCACCCTTCCTTCAGTTTTGGCTGGTTTCATTGGAGGGTTATTTTGTCCTGATCATAGGTCAAAGGGATTCTCTATTGGTTGGGGCCGTGTGCTTGAGAGTATGATTGTACATGGGATGAGATATGCTTGGGGCATGTGTATGCTTGCCCATCTGTATCATGATTTTCATTCAATGGTTTACCTTTGAGGTCATAGTGTGTCATATGGAGCTACTTACTATAGGTGTGGGTGTGGGAGCACATAGTTGTCATGTGTCCAGTTCCAGTGAGATAGAGACCAACTATGAGACCATATGTGTATAGATATGCAAGTCGTCTTACTTAGTCCAGACTGGGTAAGTTAGAGCACTAGAAGAGAGTGATGGATGATATAGAGTATATGACATGGTGTCCCTACCTAGATTGTGAGCATTGGGACAAGGATGACATCTAGGTGCCTTTTCTTTTTTATTCTATGATAATTATTGTTCACACACATTGGGTAATAGAGAAATTTTTTATTAGATGAGTGTATAGATAGTATGGTATGGTGCAAGGTATGCCCCAGGGTGTTGCTCATTACGCCCGTCATCAGTTAGATGCTACAAAGTGGGGGCCTGGTCTATCATATGATCCTATTGTTTAGGAGTATCATTCTATGTAGCCTTTAGAGTGGGATATCCATCTTGACATTGTTGAGCCACCTGTGACAAAAAATTATCCCTTGTATTTTGCTTTGCATCCTTTTCCACACATTACTATTCTTGATGAGTCTCCCCCATTACCTCCAAAGGAGGATGCTGTTGTTGCACATGGTTGTAGGTAGAGGAGAGATGAGGTTGGTGAGGTTGAGCTAGAGGATGTTGCAGTTGGTGGTGATGAGGAGGATATCAGTGAGGAGGAGGGTAGTGGAGATGAGGAGGGTAGTGGGGATGAGAGGGATAGTTGTAATGAGGGCAGTGGAGATTATTATGATTTTGATAGTGGAGATGTTGTAGGTGGGTCGGGTCCTACCTTATATTTGCATGAGCATACAGTTCCTTGCAAGAGGAAAGTAGTGGGAGATCTTATAGAGCAGTTGTAGATTGTGAGACTTTAGGTGTAGTTAGAGACTGTACAAGCTCAACTTGTTCAAGCTCAGTGTTTATTATCATAGACTCAGGTTTAGATGAAGGCATAGGCCCAGTCACATGCATAGGCTTTAGCATCAGTATAGGCTTAGTTGGCTACAACTCAGGCTCAAATCACAACATTGACAGTTGAGAGTGATACCGCTAGGTAGACTGAGAGGGGAGCTCAGGGTCAGATTGCATCATTGATAGCTAAGAGGGATGCCACCATATTTACTATAGAGGGGGCTTAGGCTATAGTTGAGAGATTGTAGAGATTAGTAGGTGGTACAATTGTTGCAGATTATATGCGAGAGGTTGTTCATATTGGCGGGGAGGTAGAGTATTATAGAGGTAAGAGAGTGAGTTACAGGTAGTCCTGATCTGGCAAGTCTCTTTCTTGGACTATTAGTACGAGTGTGACTTAGCCTATTCCTAGAGACCTAAGAGATCCCAGTACATCTGGTGGTGGTGGAGGGCCTAGTCCTACAATGCCTACACCATTTGGAGCTAGAAACTCTTAGTTTTTATGATGTGATTCCTCTGTTGTATTTTGAGTTGATGATGTACATTCTGATTACAACCATTTTTTGATGATATATCTCTCTTCATTTCAGACATCACTGTATACTTGAAATTTATTATTTTGAGATCTATATGATATGCAATGGATTTTATCGATCTATCATGTGTGTTCTATATGATTCTATGATGGATGCATTTATTTTCTATGTTCTATATGCCATGTGATGATCTTTATATTATGATGTTATGGATGAAAATTATAATCATGATGATATGTGATGATATATGATGTTCTTATTTATGATTTTTATGATGATGATGTATGAATGCATGATGTATGATGATGGATACGATGTTTTTAATTCTAAAATGGTGTATGGTGTAAATGGGATATGTGCACTTTATTCTTGTGATATCAAATACAAATTTATGATGTTATAAATGAATGTTGAAAATAATGAATGATATATCTAATGTTATTTTAAATGTATGATAATGATATGATGAATAGATAAATAAAGAAGCAACTAGATAGTGATTTGATTTCAATAGTTACCTTACACAATTTTATGATGTGATGCACAATTGAAGAAATGACATGATTAGTGCAAATTATATGTTCTAAATGATAAATGATGAAATGATAAATTAAATTTTTCCAATGAATGTAATGAAAATAATTATGTAGCTATATGATAATGATGATGTTCTTGTTAATGTCAAGTATACTCAATCCATTAATGAGAAAAGATATCATCATCATTAAATGATTTACCAATTTTGTAACAAAATACTTCACAGATGTAACACTATTATGAATGCAATCTAATTTACCATGCAAATATACATGCAAACATTGGCATTTTAATAGTCCTTTTATCATGCTTTATATCATCATGGAGCTTTTAAAATGTTGAAAGTGAGTACAAGCATCAATGGTATAATGTAAACCAATGATGACCTGAGCATTACTTTCATGATTTTTGATATTGCAAGCGAACACAAGCATCGAGGTATAATTAAACTGAGATGACCTGAGCATTTCTTGTGTAAATAGACAAGAATCAATCACTTTCCTATGTGAATTGGAATGTCATCAGTGATAATTTGTAAAGCACGTCTCGCAAAAATTCACACAATAATAATGATTAACTCACAGACAATAGACAAAGAAAATACCATTCTTCTTCATATCTTCTCTAGTTGAATACATCATTGAGTCGCTTCAAATAAATGATAAAAATGATCAAAGTACAACATATTCAACATTTACTTAAAGTATTTCAATCATTATTCAAATTAAATCATCCATCTTGATATTTTTATTTTTTATTTTTATGTGATTTTTTGAGATTTTGGATGAAACCTAACCTAAAGACCTATCCTAGGGGCCTCAAGAGCTGATCAAAGATTAGCCTTGCCTACATTATATATGTAGAGACCACATAGTTTGACTGACATAGACTCATGTTTTTTATTTTATTTTTTATAATGACTTTTTGACATGTTTTTGTATTTTCCAATATGATATGGATGTTTGATGTGTTTCTGATGGTGATTGTACTTCATGTTGGGTTGTGTTTCAATCATTGTTTTCACTATGTTTGACATGTTGTTTTTCCATTTTGTTAAGCTCGATGTTTATTGCCCCCAGTGAGTTCAGGATTTTTACCCCAAGCTAAGGTGGGACATGACCACTCATAATGATATGATAATGGATGTAAAAAGATGGTGGAAATAATGACCATGACATGTGTTCTAGAATAGATACAAAAGTTGGTTTTAAAATCATAAGTAGTACCTATGTCAAGGTTTTCACTACATGTTTTTATTGCAATTTTTCTTCTTCTTTTTTTTGTATTTTTATGTTACCAAGATGCCTATTTGCCAATTTTTCATAAAGGTAACCATTTTCTAGAACTTGACCCATGCACTAGGTAATTCAGGTGTAGAACTTTCTGAGATGGATACTACTGATAGGTTCATCAAATAGATCCCCTTCAAGTGTAGATAGTTTATATGTTCTTGAGCCATAAAATGATATGACGACAAAGGGACCTAGCCAGTTAGGTTCAAACTTCTCTTTCTTTTCTTTGTCTTGCTAATTTCTAGGGTTTTCCTTTAAGACCAAGTCTCCAACCTAAAAGAATCTAGGTTTTACCTTGTGATTATAGAGCTCCTTGACATCCTTTTTTTATATGCCATTAGATGGTTGACAGATTGTTGACAACATTCATCCAACAATTCTAGTTCTTGTAGTCTAGAGATTCTATAATCCTCATCTGTAATGATACCTTTTAGTGAGACACGAAGTGATGGTATCTCAACCTCAATAAGTAGTATAACCTCCAATCCATATACCAAGGCATATGGTGTAGCTCATGTAGGTGTTCTAATGTTGGTTCTATAGGCCCATAATGCAGGATTTAGCTGAACATGCCAATCATGTCCAACATCATTAGTTGTTTTCTTTAGTATTTTCAGAATTGTCTTGTTTGAGGCCTTTGCTTGGCCATTTTCCTAAGGATAGTATGTTGTTGAGAAATGATGTTGGATATGAAATTTTTCACATAATTCCTAGACATCCCAATTTAAAAAAGGTATACCATTATCTGTTACAAAGGACTGAGGTATGCCATACCTACATATGAGGTAGTTTAGTATGAAAGATGATATTTGTTTCCCTGTGATTGTTGTTAAGGGAACTACTTCTATCCATTTTGTAAAGTACTTTGTTGCTGTGATTATGAACTTGTGTCCATTAGATGAAGATGGATTTATATTTCCTACTAGGTCCAGTCCCCACTAACAAAAGGGCCATGTTGATGTGAAAGGGTTCAATTATTGTGCTAGTGCGTGGATTAAATTACCATGTATCTGACATTTTTGGCACTTTTTAACAAAATGATAGGACTCATCTCCATTTTTGGCCAGTAATACCCCAAACAGAGGAGTTTCTTTGCTAGTGTTAGCCCACTTGTATGAGTTCCACAAATACCTTCATGGACCTCACGTAAGGCTATTTTAGATTTGTGATGTTCTAGACACCAAAGAAGAGTACCATCTAGACCTTGACGGTAAAGTATGTCAACAATCAATGTATGTCATGTGGATTGGTAGATAAAGTTGTGTTTTTGGTTTCTACAAAGATCAAGAGGAAGGATAATATCCTTGAGGTATGCATAGATATCTTCATAGAGTGAGGTGTGAACATTGGTTATTTGGCATATGGCTTGTGATTCAATATTGTCGTAGGCTGGGTTAGATACTTGTTCTACCATAAACTCATAACGATCTTGTTTTTTTGGTAATTGTAAAAGAGAAACAATTTTTGCCATAGCATCCACAACTTTGTTCTCTGCCCTTGGTATCTATTCGAACTTGATCTCCACAAAGTACTTTTTAAGATCATCTATCATTTTCTTATATGGCATGATTTTTTTATCCTTTATCTAATACTCATCATTTACCTGATAGATGACAAGTTGTGAGTCCCTATACACTTGTATTTCTATGATGTTCCATTCAATAACCACTTTAATGTTGATAATCAATGTCTCATACTCAGCCACATTATTGGTACATGGAAACATTAGTCTAAAGGACCTTGGGATGGTTTGTCCTTGAGGTGTAACAAATAGAATTCCCACACTAGACTTCCTTTGTGTGTATGATCCATCAAAATAAAGTCTCCATTTTTGTGTTGTAATATTCAGAATGTATGCATCTAGAAATTCAATGTTCATTGGATGATTATCCTGTAACAGAGCTCCAGCTAATTGATCAGCTATCACCTATCCTTTGATGGCTTTCTAGTCTACATATTGGATGTTGAACTCACTTAAGATCATAACCCATATTACTTGTGTCCTTGTTAGAGCCACTTTGCTAAGTATATATTTTAATGGATCTATTTTTGTGATGAGTCTGACTATATGAGTCAACATGTAGTGCCACAACTAATAGTTTGAAAATACCATTGTCAAACAATCTTTTTCTATGAATGCATAATTTATTTCATAACCATTGAGAGTCTTGTCGATGTAGTAAATAGCTTGTTCCTTTCCTTCATAATATTCTTGTGCTAAGAGAGCTCCTAAAGAAATGTTAGTTGTTGTTATGTATAGTAACAATGGTCTTTCTACTGTAGGTGGCATGAGTATGGGAGGTGCAATCAAATATTTCTTTATCTAATCAAAATTTGTTTTGTAGTCATGATCCCACTTGAATGAGACATTCTTATGAAGTAGATGATTGAATGGATGGATTTTTTTCTGCTAATTGGGACATAAATCTCCTGATGGATTGTAGCCTACCTTGTAGAGACTGTAATTGATTGATATTTTTAGACAGTGGAATCTCCATTATTGCTTTGACCTTAGCTGGATCAACTTCATTTCCTTTTTCTGACACTATGTATCCAAGGAGTTTTGCTGATGTTACCCCAAACACATATTTCTTAGGGTTCAATCTGACATTGAACTTTTCTAGTCTTGCAAATATTTTTCTGATCTCCATATGTCCTTCTCTAGTGTATGATTTTGCTAAGATGTCATCCACATAATCTTCCATGAAAGTATGCATCATATCATGAAAAATAGTGGTCATCACTCGTTGATATGTTGCACTTGCATTTTTCAACCTGAAGGGCATGACATTCCAATAGAATGTACCCCAAGGACAAGTGAATGTTGTCTTTTTATGATCTTCAAGTGCTATCTTTATTTGGTTGTACCCTGAGAAACCATCCATTAATGACAACATGGCATGGCTTGTTGTTAGATCCATAATGATGCCAATGCTTGGTAGAGGAAAATAATCTTTTGGGAATGCCTTATTTAGATCTCTGAAATCTATGCATATCTTGATGCTATTATCTGGTTTAGATACCAACACAATATTAGAGATCCACTCAGCATAATCGATGGACCTAATAGACCTTGCATCCAACAACTTCTTCAGCTCAACTTTTACAATTAGGGTGATGTTTGGATACATTTTTCTCAATTTTTGTTTTACTAGTTTGATTCTGGATGGTAGAGATAGATGATGCATTAGGATATTTGGATCTAATGCTGGCATATTATAATAAGACCAAGAAAAATTGATATGTCTCTCTTCAAATAATTTTGTGAATGTGGGCTTATCCTATTCTGTCAGACACTGCTAGATGTAGAATCTTTTCCTTATTTGTTGTTCCAAGATTTATGGACTACATAGGCTCCACTAGTATTGATGATCTATCATGGTAATGCTCTAGAAGGGTGTCAAATATTCCATCTTGCAGTGCCTTAGAAAGGTTTTCACTGTTAGATTTGTTCTTTATTTTTTCTTTTTCAAAATCTAATGCTGCCTCAGAAAGGTTTTCACCATTAGATCCTTTTTTCCTATTGTCATTTTTGCAACTGGAAGATTTGGCACCCTCCTAATTTGAAGTGTTATTATGAGTGTAACATGTAGAAATTTTATTGGATTCATCACTGCAAAGAAAATTTATGATGGCCTCATCATTTGAAAATACTGGTATACTAATAAGTTTGGTTGGTTCCTAGTCAATAAGTTCGAGATGGATCAAGGGTAATAAATGATCAGTTTGAGTAAGGTCAATAACTCTAAGTGTTCCAATAGCTAAGTGGTCAAAGGTGTCAGTGGTAAGGTCAAGGTCTATGATATTACCCTCCTTCGAGTCATCTATTTCACTCGATGCTTGTTCATCCTCAATTGATTCATCAATATTTATGGATCCCAATACAAGTGGTCTAGTTCCTATAATTTGTCCCTCCTTTTGTTTGGGTGTATATATTTTAATGACATCAACTTTTTTTTCAGTGTATGATGTTGCATATAAATGATCCCATTCATACTCATTTGAATTTGTGGCATACCCATCCCTCATTTGCAAAATCATTTCTACCATTTTCTAAGTTACTTCTTCTCTTGATTCCCCTATATAGCCTAATCCTATTTTGTATTTAGGCTGAAGTGTTAGAGTTTGAATAGGTTCTATAATACCATCTTTTCTCTTGCCAATTGGTCCTTTCCCTTCATAGTCCATTTTTTCTAAGATAGCCTTTCCTTTTCCATAATGATTTGTTTGTATGTTGATATTTGCTAATGTTGAAGCTTCTTCATCTTTGTAGAGCCAATTTAGAATGGCCTTGTCTTCTGATTCATCTTCTAGAGTTCCTTCTTTTATACAAACCTTTTATCGAGAACTGTGATGGGTTGTGATGTTGTTTTTTATTAATTGTAGGTTGTCCATATGATTTTGATGATGGGAGCAATTGTGAAAGACATAAATATTTCTCAATGGAAAATTCTCCCAAGCCACTATCTTTTAATTGGATCTTGTCTATAAATTGTTGTGACAGAGTATTCAGGGGACCTTCATTGTTTGATAAATTTGAGTCAGCAATAGTTGTTTCTTTTGCTTGGTCCTTTTTCTCGACCCATTTGGATATAAAATTGACTTACTTTTCACCACTAGATGAAGTAGATGTGATAGCTTCTCTATTGTGGGGTACCAAAGTGTCTTGATTTTCCTTAAGCATGTTACAAGTCTAGGGATTATTGTTGTCAGCTGAAATTGTGACCTCTTGTCCATTGACTGGATATTTCAAAAAATGATGATATTTTGATGGTACCACTTGCATTTCATGGATCCATGGATGTATCAGAACTATGTTATATGTTAGCTCTTTGTCTAACACTTGGAAAATAATGTTTTTGACAATTAGTCCCACTTGAATTGGTAGTACAATCAGCCCTTTAGAAGACCTTTCCTCTTCATAATATGCTTTTATTGTTATTTTCTTTTGGCATCAATGGCATTGTTGGAATAGCCTAGTGCACGAATTAGTTTTAAAGTACAAATTATTAATCCATCTCTACCATCTATTAAGACATGCTTGACATGGTGTTTATGGATTAGAACCTCTATATGGAAGCTCGCATTGTGTGGGTGATTTGGTGACACATCATCTTGTTTGGAGAATGAAAGAAAATGAGGATTGGTCAGATGTCCCACCATAACTTGAAATTGATAGACATCCAAATTATTGGGTATCATAGTGGCTACCAGAGCTTGTTCTAGAACCTCTTTATATGATGGTAAAATTTTAAAAAGTTCCAGTATGGACATTTGTGTGGGTATCTATTGTAGATGATCCACAATGTTGCATTGATGTGAAGAGGGAGTAATTTTTTTAGATGAAACACCTTTCAGTATCACTTTGGATTGCCCCCTTGTCATTATATTGACTGGTTGATTGTCTTGTGTTTCCCTAATTTTTAGGACATTGATTTGGTTGTCAGATGTGTTTATGTTTTCTATCTCATTTAGGAATTCAATATCATTGATTCTTGTGTTATTTGATTGATTATCAATGACATTATCTTTCTCTACCTCATAAATGCAAACAATGGTGGTGTCATAGATGTAGTTTATTATTTTTCCTTTACTGTTTAAAGAAGATTCTCCATTTTCATAGTTGGGTAAATGATTTTTAAACACACTATGATTGTTGTTTATTCAATGTCCTTCGGAAAACACCTTCTTTGCTTCAATCAAGTCTTGTATCAGGTGTTTTAATTGCATACAGTCATTTTTTTTATGTCCTTTATTTTTACAAAAGTTGCAATTGTTAACATTGTTCCACCAAGATGGTTTCACTTTTGGCTCCCAATTTCTTACTTCAAGTAGGGTAATAAGTCTATTTTTAATAAGCTCTCTCATTCTTGATTCCAAAGTTTGTCCTTATGGTGTAAATATTTATTGATTGGATTGTCTTTGATATGATGGTGGCTAAGATTCTCCATTTTTTGGATTATTATTTTGAGTGGTACCTTGATTGTTGTTCTTATTTTCATTTTGATTCATCTTTACAGTTGTTTCTATCAAATTAAATACTGGTTTTATATTTTGTGTGCCAGTTGTAGCATCATTACTTCTAGTATTTCTATTTTTCTACCAAAATTTAGGCTTGTCATTCTTTCCATAGTAATTTGAGGAACTGGCATAATTTGATGTGTCATTGTAATGCTTAATCACTCCTCTTTTGACTAAGGATTCTTCAATTTTAAGCCTGTTTTCAATAACCTTTTCAAATGTAGGGGGACATTGCAGTTCCAGTCTATAACTCGTTTCATCATTTAAGTTGTCGATAAATAATTCAATGTTTTCCTATTTAGGTATAGATCGAGGATATGTAGCAAAAAACTTTTGCCAACATTGTAAGAATGATAGGAATGTCTCTCCCTTCTTTTTTTTCATGTTGTATAGATGTTTTATGGTTACGTCATGTTGAATGTTGAAGGAGAGCTGTGTAGTAAATTTGTTAACAAGTTATTCAAAGGATTGAATCCCCGGTTGTAATTTGGAGAACCATTCCACAAAGTGTGCTCCTAAAGTTTTAGGAAACAACCTCATTAGGTAAGTGTCTTCCACTGCAAACTCTAAACTCATTATTTTAAATTCCCTTACATGGTCAATTGGATCTGATTTTTCATTGTACTTGTCATATTTGGGAAATTCACAATGCCTTGGAAATGGTATCATGTCCACACACAAATGAAAAGGGTAAGGAAAAATTTCCTATAATGAGTACCTCTTTTTGGTTCCCTTTTGCATGTCTTGGAGTTGTTGTAAGTTTTGCATTTGACATGTTAAGGAAACCACTTGATTAGTGTTTTGTGTGTTATGTGTTTTGGTTTCAACTACTTTAGGTGTTTCTTTCGGTCGAGTGACATCAAAGTCTTTCGGTAGTTTGGCACCTAATTCAGCTAGCATCAAAAGATATTTCTCCATATATTTTTCTAAAACCTTTTCCATGAATTTGTGGAAATTTGGACCAGTTGTGTTTTGTTGACATCTTCTTGGGTTATTTCATTTGGATCATTTTTTTGGAATCTATGGAAAGGTTTTTCTTCAACCATGGAATTTGTTGTTTCAATTTACTTTTCCCTAAGTTTTTTACTTTGTAACCTTCTCAAAATTGGCATACAATTTTTTTTTTCATCACTAAAATTTGATATTTTGTGTTTGGATAAGTGTCAAATGCATTTAACAAAGTCAAATAGGATGATATATCCTATTGATGAGAATAAGTTAAAAATATGATTATTATGTTTCATTTTGTGATGGTAGTATGATAATATACTGCTGAAGAAACTTAACCTAATAATCAAGATTTTGTGTTTGATTTGTGGACACTTTAAAGTTTGCAAGATCTAGGTTCAACTCAAAAAGGTTTTATTTGTATGATCCTATTTATTTTAGGTTTAAGATGTTGTTGAGTCTGTGGAAAATATTTCTGACTGGTAGAAACTTGAGTTCATGGTGTCTGGAGTCTGACAAATGTTTGAAACAACTCTATATTTTCTTGTCCAATGGATGCGCTATTATATATGAAAAAAGCACTAAAAAAGACATTGTATGCACTAAAAGATATGGTGTAAGCACTATCAAATAGCGTAGATGTGTTATAACAAACTATGTAAGCATTAAATTTTTTGGTATTTTTATCACTAGTAAAATTTTGTTTTGACATACTATAGATACGCTGTGAAGTGTGTCAGATGCACTCATATAGACTATGTAAGTTCTAAAATAGAATATGAATGTACTACCAGATGGGGTGTATGCACTAAAACATACCACAGATGCACTAAAACTAACTATAATCAAGCCTTAACCCTAATTAAGCCCTAACGCTCACCTTAACCATAACCCTAATTTAACCCTAACCCTAATTAAACTCTAGTTGTGATTGATCCCTAACCCTAGCCCAAACTCTATTTGTTCCTAACCCTAGTCGAGTCTTAACCCTAACCCCAATCCTAACCACAACCTTTACCCCAAGCTATATCATATAACCCTAATGTTAACCATAACCCTAATTGAAACTTAACCCTAACCATAGTTAAACCCTAATCAAGAACCCTAACTCTATCATAACCCTATCCCTAATTGAACCCTAAGATTAATTAAACTCTAACCTTGATTGAACCCCAACTCTACCCTAAACTATATTTGTTCCTAACCCTAGTTGAGTCCTAACTCTAACCATAACCTTTACCCCAAGCTATATCATATAACCCTAAAGTTAACCCTAACCCTAATTTAACCCTGACCTAACCATAACCATAATTAAACCCTAATAAAGAACCCTAACCCTAACATAACCTAAAAGCTAGCCCTAGTTTAACCATAACCCTAGCCTTTATCCTAACACGAAGCTTTATCCTTCAACCCTAACCAAATTGAGCCCCTAACCCAAATCCTAACTAAACCTAACTGAAATCTAACCCTAACCTAACCTTATACTTAACCGTAACCCTACTTGAACCCTAATTTAAAATTATAACCCTAACCCTAACCCTAATTAAGCACTAATTTTAATCATAAAGCCTAATCAAACCTTAATCATAACCTTGAATCCTAGTTGAATCATAATTCTATTTCAACCCTAAACCTAACCCTAACACTAATGATAACCTTAATTGAACCCTTAGTGTAACCTAACGTTAAACCTAACTCTAACCCTGATGGAACCCTAACCCTAACCAAAATTGAGCCCTAACACTAACTATAACCCTAACTAAAATGGCTATAGTTGAACCCTAACTACCCTAAGTGAACATTTACCCTAATCGAACCTTAAACCTAATTAAATCCTAACCCTAACCTTAACCCTAATAATAATTGAACCCCATCCCTACTTAAACTCTAGCCCTAATTGAACGCTAAAGCTAACCTAAACCCTATTTGTTCCTAACCATAGTTGAGTCTTATCCCTAACCCCAACCCTAATCATAACCTTTACCCCAGCCTATATGGTGTGACCCTAATGTTAAGCCTAACCCTAATTTAACCCTAACCTAACCCTAACGATAATTAAAGTCGAATCAAGAACCGTACCCTAATTTAACCCTAACATAACCTCAACCCTTATTGAACCCTAACCCTAACCCTAATTAAAGCCTAACACTAACTATAACCCTAATTAAAATAACTATATTTTAACCCTAACCATAACCCTAAGTGAACACTAACCCTAATCAAACCTTAACTCTAATTAAGTCCTAACCCTCACCTTAACCCTAACCATAATTGAATCCTAACCCTAATTAAACTCTAGCCCTGATTAAACCCTAACTGTAACCCAAACTCCATTTGTTCCTAACCGTAGTCAAGTCCTAACACTAACCCCAATCCTAATAACAACCTTTACCCCAAGCTATATCGCATAACCCTAATGTGAACCCTAACCCTAATTGAAACTTAACCCTAACCATAGTTAAACTCCAATCAAGAACCTTAACCCTATCATAATCCTATCCCTAATTGAACCCTATACTTAATTAAACTATAGCCTTGATTGAATCCCAACTCTAACCCAAACCCTATTTGCTCCTAACCCTAGTTGACTCCTAACTCTAACCATAACCTTTACTCCAAGCTATATCGTACAACCCTAATGTTAATTGTAATCCAAATTGGACTCTACCTAATCCTAACCATAATTAAACCCTAATCCAGAGCCCTAACCCTAACATAACCTTAACCATAATTAAACCCTTTTAAACCCTAATCCTAATTGATCCCTAACCCTAACCCTATCCCTAATTTAATCTTAATCTTAATTGATACCTAACCTTGATCCTATACCTAATTTAGTCTTAATCTTGATTGATCCCTAATCGTAACCCTAACTCCAAGCTTTATCTTAGAATTCTAGTTGAATCATAATGCTAATTTTATGATAAAATTTAGCGTGTATTAATTTTATGGTAGTTTTAATATATTAATTTAAAAACTTATTTTTATGTGTATTAATAAAATTATTATTATTATTTATTTAATTTATAATTTTATATTAGATTGTATATCTAAGTTGTATTTTTGTAAAATAATTTATTTAATAGTCTTAAATTTAAAATATATCTTTAGAGATATACATTATTTTTTAAAATAGAATATGGATGATTTTTTTTCTTTTTGTAATGCTTTCATTTTTTTTTTAAATATTGATTTTTTTATGTGTAACAATAAATTTAGGATATTTCCCTTTTATTTAGCTTTCTACTTTTTAGTTTTAAATACATTACTTTAGAATTTTTAAAATTAAGTTTCTAAAATTAAAAACTGAAGTATGAAATAACTTTTCTCCAAAGGAAGTTTCTAAAATTTAGAAACTTATTTTAATATGCAATAATGAATTAAGGAAATTTATTTCATACTCAATTTTCTAAATTCTAGAAACTTATGTTTGAGGAAAGTTCTTTCATACTTGAATTTTTGAATTTTAGAAATTCTTTTTATGTCTAATGGATATCTATTTTAAAATGATCTTAGATATTTTATTATTTAAGTATATTAATTTAGAAACTTATTTTTATATGAAATAGTAAATTTAAAATATTTTTTTATACTTAATTTTTAAAATTTTCTATTTCTACTTTATTTTTTATTTTATACTTAATTGCAGTATATAGTTATACTTTATTTTCTATTTTCTATTTTTTAATTGATGAAAGATATAATAATTATTTTAAACCATAATTTAATTGCAATTTTTATTGAACCCTAACCATAAGACTAACACTAATCCTTATCCTAATTGAACCCAACTCCTAATTGTAACCTTAACCCTAACCCTAATTAGACCCTTATTGAATCTATCAATAATTGAACCCTAACCTTGATCTTGACCCTAACCCTATTTGAACCCCAACCCCAACCCTAACCCCAATATTTATCATAAAATCTAACCCTAACCCAAAATGAACCCTAATCACCCTAAGTGAACATTCACCCTAACCCTAACCCTAATTCTGACCCAAACTCTAACCCTAATTCAAACTTTGACCCTAACCCTAATTTTGACCTTAAATCATAACCCTAATTATAATTGTAACACTTAATTTAATCCTAACTCAAACTAATTCTAGACATAATTTTAACAATAACCCTTACTATAACCTAATTATAACTTTAATTCTACATCTAACCCTGCTTGTAACCATCGCTCTAACCCTAATCCTAATCTTAAGAAATATAGCCACAATATTAATTCTAATGCTAACCCTTAATCTAAGCTTGACTTTAATCACAACTATAGAGAAAATTATTCATGTTACATTACCTCTCCTAATAAACTAGATAAATATAGATAAAAGTTTTACATATTTTTATGTACACCAAAATTTCATTCTTTTACTTTATATAATTTGTTCATATCATATTTTTATTTTATTTTAACAATTTATCTAAATATATAAAATTTAAAAAGTGTTATTTGTTTAGTTCATTTATTGTTCATTTTCAATTGATTAATTTTTTATAGAAATTATGAACTAATCATTACTACTGAAATTATTCAACATTATTTCTTTTTCCATTTATTTTCATCAAATCTCTTTATTTTAATTTTTTTGTTTAATGAAATCTTTTTTATTTTTATTTTTTTGTTTCATCAAATCTCTTTTATTTTGATTCTATATGTGCACTTATTATGTAAAGCTTTACTCATACATATTAATTTTGAATAAAATAAAATATGGATGATTTTATTCCTTTAAGAAATATTTTCTTTTAAAAAAAATATTAAATATTTTTTATGTTTTAAATATATTCATTCATACATATATTTTTATGTGTAATAGTAATTTTAAGATATTTTCTTTTTATTCAATTTGTAAAGTATATATATATTTTTAATTTTTTAATATTTTTAAATTTTACGTATATTAATTTAGAAATAGAATTTTCTATCAAATAGTAAATTTAGAAAAGTTCTTAACTTCATTTTTTTAATTTTAGAAACTTCTATATAAAAAACCTAAGAGATATCTTGTTTTAATATGATATTGAATATTTAATTTTAAGTATATTCTAATTTATTTATTTCTTTTATTTCCAAAAGGTAGGTACCTCTTCATAATGTGACAAGTTTTTCATCACAAGTTTAAATACTTTTTTAGTTAATCTAAATTAGAAATATTTTTACTTTTTGGTCATGTTTTGTTATTGTTAACCTCAACTTTGATTTTTAAATTAGAAATATTTCTATGGTTTTTTCATGTTTTTGTTATTGTTAACCTCAACTTTGATTTTCAAATTCAAAATATTTCTAACTTTTTGCCATTTTTTCTTATTGTTAACCTCAACTCTAATCCAGCTTCTAAAACATATATAACACCCATTTTTCTATAATATTGAAAATAATATCATATTTTTGCAGCATTATATCAAATGTTTCAAGCTCCTGATAACTAAAACATTTGATATAAATTTATTTGTCGTGACGCTCTAATAGATGCCCGCATACATTGTATATGCTTCCACATTTTTCATGCATGTCTACCAGACACTTGAAGTATTTACCAAAAACATTTGCTTGAAACTTTTTTTAAACCTCTTCAACAAATATATTTTGTGTATAATCATTTCTGCTTGTAAAGACTTAGTACTTTGAAGCATATCCTTAAACAACTCACATGTTATCAGATAGGAGAAACAGAAACTGAAAGCAATACCATATGCTTATGGTTTCATAAACAATAAAATATATATATATATATATATATATATATATATATATATATATATATATATATATATATATATAATAATATGAAACAATATATATATGCTTATGGTTTCCAAATATATATATATATATATATATATATATATATATATATATATATTTTAAAAATTAAAAGCAATACTATGTTTAAGCACTGATTCTATACTACCCAAACCCTTGACTTACACTATTTGTAAAGATGAGAAACTAAATACTAAATAAATCCTCATAGCAGAGTTAAATGTTAGACTGCTATGTTATAATACATAAATAAATTTTAACCAAAATGCTATTCAGGTAAGCCATCTGCCATGACATTTAAAAAACAAAAAATTTCCGGGCTTAGATCAACAACAATGTACAAATATAAAAACCCTTGGATGTTATTCAGGAAATTCACTATTGACATCCGCATCTTGGGTTGAAAAACTGCCGATAATGCGTCCTTGACTTTCGGACCCAAACGACCTGCACACAAATGACAGTTGCCTATCATATTAAGACGCCATTATCTGAGAGTGAGGGTTTTACAAGTGAAATATAGCTCTCCAAACGAGGCGACACAAAATAGATTTTTGACAAAATAAAATAACAAAAAAAAACCAGTTTGATATACGGTATTTTACCATTTATTATCATCAATCGAAGTATCTCCATTGCGTAACTAAACACATGCAACAACTATCAAACCTCCTCTAAGCGCTACGAATGCCAAACCTCCTCTACCATGAGTGGATAAATAAGGCATTTAGTGGAAGGCGAATTACGTTCGTTACGTTCTCTTGGATCTTCATCTTCCATCCTCTTCAACTTCCATCTGTAACTGCCATTTCTTTTTTCTTACACGAATCTACAAGCATCCGCGATGCCACTGTAGGAACGCCGCTCAGCGTAATTAGTAAAAACTATAAAGATATCATATTTTGTGAAATCAAAAAGATTGGTGAGCATGAAGTATACTTCATTCCTTCTATCAGTCGATTTATGTAATTTATTTGTATTTTTTTGTGTTCTAATTCCTCAAAGAAAAGGGTGATACAAATTATGCTATTATTGAGACATTCTATCCAAAGCAATGCTTAGTGAATTAAGTTTTAATTTGTGAACATTTCTTTCTACAACCAAGATAGTGAATACTATACTTTTATTTTATTTTTCATCTATGAGTCTATTAGATCTTTTGGTTTGACTATTGTACTTTTAAAAGATTCTTAGATTTGTAATCTAAATGTAATTTCTGGAAATAATTGCCCTTTTCTTTTGTATAAGAGAGAAATAGAACATAAAAATTGATGCAAGAGGGTACTACCCTCTCCACAAACACCAAATACACAACCACAACCTCAATCACACACAACGCTCTACCTAAATCCAACAATAAAATAAAGATTGCAACAAATATCTTTTATTTACCAAATTCACAGATTACAAAATCTCTTAACTTCACAGCCAAATGACTATTAAGAAAATATAATTTCTACTTCAAACTCAAGTTCAGTCTTTCATACAATCTACATCTTTATATTTTACAACTTCATTTCTTAACAATTCAATTTCCTCATAATTGTTTGTGCAACATCCCCTTTGTTTCACTTTGGTTTGGCCTTCTTTGCAATTACCTCTATGCGTCCCTCTCGTTGAACTTTATTTCATCCATTTTTTACCTCAACTGGTCATTCCAACCATTCTTACGCAACCCACTAATCCTCTCTCCTTTTAGGGGTCCTCTCTTTTGTGCGTGACCCTTTCTCCTTTCTAGATTTTGTGCCTCCCCTTTCCCAATCCATTGTCTTTTCACCTTACTGTGTAGTGCCCTAGTTCACTTTAGCTATGGGTATGTGCAGGATCATAATGGAAAAAATAGGCCCTTAAGTGGCAAAAAATTAACAAAAAATCAATGTTAGGCAACTTGATGTAAAAATTTGAATAAGTTATCTATATTATTTCAAAAATATGTAAGAAAAGAATCTGTAGAAAATTAAATGAAATTTCTAAACTACTAGGTTTATTTAAAAATAAATAAAATGTATTTGGTGAAAATTTGAAATTTCAATGCAGTAGTACTTAAATTTCATGAAAAAAATAAGAAGTAGGTGTATGTCTGACCACCCTAACCATAATAATATGATAATTTTTTTTATAAGGTTTTATAAATAAATAGAGGACTCATGTCCAGATGTGATATATATTTTTTTGTAATTTTTTTCAAAGTAAATAATTAATTATGATTTTTTTTATTACAACTTTAAAAACATATAAAAACTCATATGTCTGACCACCTTAACTTGGTCAAAACTTTATGAAATTTAATTTTTTCTTTTTTTAATCTATAGCATATGAAGCATAGAATGAGACGCATGTTTCAAATTAAAAAAATGTGATACCATTTAAAAGTTATAGATATTTTTCAATCAGCCTATCGATCAGGACTTTAGTCGTAATTCTAATAGAAAATGAATAATAATTAGTCATTAAATTCAAATTAAAGCATAATTTATATTGGTGGAAAGCTGAGAATCTCCTCTAAAAACCCTTTTCGTTTCATCAATTTTGGGTTAAAAAAAGTCGTCAGCCCCATACCCTACAAATACCCATAATATTGCCACTTTTTGGCCCATCATGATCCTGCACATACCCCTATGTTTTCATTGCAAAGAAATTAAAGTAGCGGAAACAATTTCCTACACCAATCTTGAGAAGAGATATTATGTAAAACTTTAACACTTGATCAAAGAATTACAAAAATTCTAGCAACACATTGATAAAAAGAAAATAAACAATAAACATAAACACCAAATATACATTGCGAAAAACTTTTTGTGTGAAAAAACCAACACTCCAAAGCCTACTTAGTGTATTTCAAATCCAATAACAAGATTGCATACACTTGCAGAGCAAGTCTTTGACAAAAGTGTCACTAGTAAACAATTATAGAAGAATTTTGGCTGCAAACTCAACACACACAAACTATTCCTCAAGCCTCCAATTTATAAACTTCTGGCTATACAAGAAACCATCTGTGGTTTTACAAAACCATACAGTGCAAACTTCTCAGCCAAGATTCCATTCTAAAAATAAACTCTTACGTCCAAAATGAAATCCCCTATTTTTGACCCTTACAAATGTCATAAATATGTCATAAAATCTCTAAAAATATTCTTTCCATGATATATTATCACATGGGATTCTTTTGAAATTTAATAAACCAATTCTCAATGCACCAACAAAGTATAACAACTATAGGAAAATATTAAATAAAAATAACTATTATTAAAAATATGCAGCAAGGTTGAGATGCCTCATTTCCCAACATTCTCCCACTTGTCGAATACCTTGCAAGAGCCAAGGGAAAAATACCATCATGGATCAACTGCTAGGGGCCAAAAGGCCCATAGACTCAGAATACCACTAAATTTTGTTGTGCTCATGGGCTTAGTTAATGCATCTGCAACATTCACTATTGTCTATACCTTTTCCAGCTTCACCCTTCCATCCTCGAGCATATCTCTCATGAAGTGATACTGAACATCAATATGTTTGGTCCTGGCATGAAAAGTCAGGTTCCTTGCAAGGAAGATTGCACTTTGACTATCATAATAAACTATAACTGTACCATGTTTCAATCCAATATCTAAACATAAATGCTTCAACAAAATGGCTTCTTTACAGGCATGAGTAGCTACCATGTGCTCTTCCTTAGTAGTGGAATAAATGACCACAATTTGTTGCTTTCTCATCCAACTGATTGCACCACCATTAAGTGTAAACACATATACATTGGTGGACCTTCTACTATCAACATCACCAACCCAATTTGAATCCACAAAACCATGAATACTCATGGAATGTTGATCTCTTGTACCATGAAAACATATCTAGAGTACTCTGTTGTACCCCGCAAATATTTGAAGACCATCTTAACTGCATCCCAATGCACTCTTCTAGGATTATACATAAGAAAAGAAAGAACTCCCATTGCTTGGGCAATGTCTGGTCTTGTACAAACCATAGCATACATTAAGCTTCTGACTGCACTTTGGTAGCGTACTCTACTCATGTCTTCCATCTTTGATAGGGATGTAGGACATTGTGAAATAGAGAGCTTCGTTCCCAATATAATAGGAACACAAAGTGGTTTACAATTGTACATTTTCAAGCTTTACAAAACAAACATACTTACTCTAGCTAAGTCATAGCTTTTTGTTCTCAAGATCTCTTTTAATCTCCATCCCAAGTATGTGTTTTGATGCACCAAGATCTTTCATTTCAAATTTCACAGAGAGCTAAGATTTCAATTATGTAATTAAACCTTTGCATCTCCCAACAAACATGTCACCAACATATAAAGCAATTACTAGGAAATAATCACCATTAGATATAAAATACACATAGTGATTAGATTTAGACAACAAAAATCCCAAACTCAACACATATGTATTGAATATCTGGTACCACATCTTAGGAATTTGATTAAGGCCATAAAAATATTGGTTTAACTTACAAACCAACTTGCTTTTACCTTTAACCACATAGTGCTCTGGCTGTGTCATATAAATTTCTTCCTCCAAATCATGATGAAGGAACACATTTTTTACATCCATTTGTTCCACCTCTAGATCATAAGCTCCTGCAATAGATAATGAAAACTAAATGGATGTCATTTTAGCAACAAGATAAAAAAATGTCACCGTAATTAATACCCTCAACCTAAGAGTATCCCTTCGCAACCAGCCATGCCTTATAATTTTCAACATTTACATCTAAACCAATCCTTTTCTTAAACACCCATTTACATCCAACAGGTTTCCAACCTTCAAGCAATGGTACAAGGACCCATGTATCATTCCTTTCAAGAGCTGCCATTTCTTCATCCATGGCTATTTTCTATGACTTTGCATCATTTCTACACAAATCCTCTTGCACAAATCTATGTTCATCAATGTTAGTACTCAAAGAAAATATACACTTCCAATCATCAGGTGAATACTCATACTTTTGAGGTGGTTTCCTTTTCCTTGTATACCTTCTAACAAGTTGAGGTGGAGGTTCTTCCACTTCTTCCTCCTCTTCTCCCTCTTTTGAATATTAAGAGCTTGATGAGCTCTCCTCAACTTCTTGTCTATTTTGGCGTCTCCATTCAACTTCCTCAAGCTTAGAAGGAGCTTGAACCAAATCCTTTTTCTGTTCAATTTTTTTATGCTCTTTTGGCTGAAAAGTAACAGGAGGGCAGGTGCATGACGATGGGTAGCCAATTTGTGGCCAGTTTTTGAAAAAAAAATTGAAAACTAATAATGTGAGTGCATTAGAATGTGCTCTCATTATGGCTTCGCATGCCAATCCTGAGGCTCGACCACAACAAGCCCATAATGCGAACGTGTTATAACATGCTCATGTTATGGTCTATTAAAACCGAAAAAAAAGGAAAATAAATTCATTTGTACTTGTGACTGTGTTTTGTTTGTTCCTTGTAGCCAAAACCTCATTATTCTGTGCTCACATTCTAGGAGGAGATATTTTTTGAATTTCTTCATCAACGGTTGTCTTTTCATCACCAAGATGCTACTACTTCAATGAGGAGGTGTGAGAGGTAAGGATTGTTTGCTTTTTGTTTTGAATTTATTAGTTTTAGGTTCTATTTGATATATATTTTTTTAATTTGTAAGAGATGCAAATCAACTTGTAAACCCTCAAAATCCTTAATAAGAAGAGCAACAAAATCAACCAAAACAACAACCTCCTCCACCAATCCCTCAACACCCTCCTCGCACTCAACAAAATTTAATGAATAAAATTGAGAATAATAAAAAATAGATTGAGGATATAATCAGGAGGTTGAGTGATCCAAATGTTTCAACTATGGAAAGAATGACCCTAGCAACTTCATTGAAAGAAATGTTAAAAAATGTAGATTCAATTAGCAAACAAATAACTGGATGGAAATATAGGAGGCAATTGGCTAGGGCTTATTATGCAGATAAATTATCATATAAAGATGTAAAGGATTTAAAAATTACACATGATGATTTGAGCTCATTATTCACTAACCCACACACAAATCAAAATCTTACCCTCAGTGTGAAGATGTTTCCTATTCATTGGTGCCACCATCAATAGATTAATAAAAAAAATTATGATAGGTGGTACATGGTTTTTGATTATCCACCGTGCAACAATTGTGAAGTCCTGCAGTATTTCCTTAGGAAACTATACTATGAGTTCATATTGAAGAAAATCACAATTTTATTTATATGAGGGACTTCTAGGAGAGAGGTGGGGGGTCGGCTTAGGATAGACCCAGTGCATAGTTAGATCCTATGTGGCAAGGGAGATGACCTCTTGCTAGGCTGCCTCATGAGCATGCCATTATCCCTTCCATCCTGAAGGAAAGTGCTGATGTAGAGACATTATAGGCAATCAACTCTTTGACTCAGAGTGTCATCTAACATGCCAACCCTATTCTACAGCTCCATCCAAGGGAGTCTTCGAGTGGTGGCCTTCGAACCCATTTGTGTTAATCTTGTGGGGTGGCTTGTTCATATGACCACACTGACACTTAGGAGGCTACTACACATGATTTGTCTATAGCTATGGAAATGGAGAGGGCAACTAAATTTTTTCATGAGGCATATAACATTGATATTGAGGTAAAAGTTAGCATGTTCATTGAATTTAATTTATTAAATTTTTATTTTGAAATGCAAGATTAACTAATTTAGTTTTATGATTTTAATAAAATTCTAGGGTCACAGTTTTGAGACTGGATACACTGGCCCTACACCTACTTATTTCTATAGTACACATGTTGGTGGGGTATGTAAATAGTAAACAATTATAAATTTCTTACATGTTAATAGGATTGTTTTACAAATGGTATTTTAATATGTGATTTTGGATGTTGAATAGGCTAATATTGGAGGTTTTGAGGGAACACCTCCTAGTGCTAGTGGATTTACTCAAACCTACACGCATGTAATAAAATAAAGAGTTTAACTAAAAAATTGTACTTCATAGATTTTTGTAGTTTATATTCATATGGTTGATTACATTGCATTGCATATCATTCAAAATGAAAGCATTACTTCACATTACATAACTAATAACCATATGTTTATAGATGACAAAATTTCAACTACAATATAGTTGTTTAGAAAGTCAACATAAGCAGTGATACAATTACTTCACATAGCATAAGTAATAAGTCTAGGAGTAGCTTCCAATTGCCTTTGCTTGTCATGGCATTCAAAAGCTGAGACCGCTTTACTGCTTAGCGGCCTTTTCAAACAACTCACTACAGCAATACAATGCTATGCTTGGAAGGAATATATGAAAGAATAATAGTAAGCAATAGCATAGACAAGGCAATGAGTTTTTTGAAAAAATGCCTCAAAGAAATGCGGTCTCATGGTGATGTCCATCACCATGAGACCCAATTTCTTTGAGGCACTTTTTCAAATAGCTCATTTCCTTTTCTATGCTACCACATTTTCCATACATGTCTACCAAATCATTTTATCAAACAATTCATTTCCTCACTACTATGGCTAAAAGCTTAAAAAATGTGCTTTCCAACAAACTATGGATACTTGGAAAAAATCTATCAAAGCATAATAGTAAGAAATAGCATAGAAAAGGTAGTTAGTAGTTTGAAAAAATGCCTTGAAGAAATTTGGTCTCATGGTGATGGAATGAAATTCCATCACCATGAGACATGATTTCTTCAAGGAATTTATGCAAACAACTCACTACCTTTTATATGATACCACATTTTTCGTACATGTGTACCAACGCATTTTATCAAGCTACTCACTTCCTTGTTGCTATGGCTAAGAGCCTAAAATAGGTGCTTTCCAATAAACTATGGATGCTTGGAAAATTTCTATCAAAGAATAATAGGAAGCAATAATAGCATAGAGAAGACAATGAACTGTCCAAAAAAATGCCTGAAAGAAATGTGGTCTTATGGTGATGGAATGCCATGATGTGCATTTGTTTGTAATGACATTCCATCACCATGAGACCCCATTTCTTTTGAGGCATTTTTTCAAATAGTTCACTGCCTTCTCTATGCCACCACAGTTATCGTACATGTCTATAAAAGCATTTTATCAAATGGTTCACTAGCTTGCTGCTATGGGTAGTAAGCACGATAGTTAGAAATATATAATTTAATAAGTACTCAAAATTATGTTCATTATCTCATACATTATAAGTCATGACATGGATCACTATTGTATTTTTTGTGATCAATTGAATAATTTGTTATTTTATTTTTAGATGTTGCAAGCGGAAACACTTCTAAATGTGATGAGGGCAATGGAGATTGTTGTTTCATCTGCTATAGAATCCTCGATCACTCTGACAGGGTACGTATGAGGAAAATTACTAAATTTCAATTTACATTCATTGTTATAGATAGTGAAAAATTAAACCATTATTGATTCATAGTTTAATTTCTATTTGGATGGTTTATATAGGTCTTCAACATGCCTTAGAATGGGAATATGAATATTTCCCTCATGGAGAGTGAGCATGAGATGGTGGAAAGTGATTATTTTGTTAAATATATCATTTTTCATAATGTAATTTCCCTCGTGGAGAGTGAGAATGAGATGGTGGAAAGTGATTTTTTTTTAAATATATCATTTTTCATAATGTAATTTCTATATATTAATGTCTTTACTTCTTATTGTAACAATTAAAACTTCACTAAGAACTAAACACTAGGAGGTGGAGCAGGGGCACTCCTCAAGTGCAACATAAATGAGTGACAAATGTATCACCATCCGATCAACAAGCAAAGGGAAAAAAATTATTTTGAGAGCATGGAGAGCAATGACTTTTGATTCTAGAGCCCTTTGTTGTATGCCTACATGGCAGTTTTGTACATATTTTTTATTGTATATATTTGACATTGTATGCCTATATGGCATTCTCGTAATCCTATATGGCTATTTTGTACCTATATTTTATACTTATATCGACATATATTGATGTATGCCTACATGGCTATTTGGTTAATACAAATATTTTTTATCGATAGTGTCCATATTTGCATTATAAATTCATGGTTCAATACATATGAGTTGTGTGTATTCAAGTGTATACTTTACAACTTACATGTATACTTTGTGACTTACGTGTGTTCCAATGTATACTTTGCAACTTACATGTTTTGATGTATATACCTTGTATTCATGCATATACTTTGTATTAATTTGTGTATATTATGTATTTGTCTGTATACTTCAAGGCTTATGTGTTTTTAAGTACTTGTGCTTCCCTTATTCACATGTACATGTTTGACTTATTCACATGTATACTTATTAATTGGTTAGCCCTAGCATTGATCATTGATGTCCTTCATGGTTTGTATTGAATATTAATTGATTGATGCCAAACAACTTTTTCTAAAAGCAAAAAACATGTTTTCAATTGGTATTCCATGAAATGATTCATAAAAAAATTCCAATATATTTAATCCTTTGATTGGAACAACTCAATTAAGCAAAGGACACATAATATTAAGAGTAGATGAAGTAGTTAACTTCTTGACACATTATCATACAAACATTTATCTTGAATAGTCTTTAAACATTTTCACAACATAATCTTGATAGTGCAAAATGAATTGTTATGTTCTTGATCCATCACCATATAAACACGTTGAAAGATTTATATGTCAAATTTTTGCAATATTATTTCTTGTATAGAAAATAGACTTAGGAGAAAGCAAGTTATAATTTATAATACAAATAAGAAATAGACTCAATGGTGGAAAAATTATTTATCACACCAAATAATAAATGTACATGAGATCATCACTTGTTTCTCTTAGACTCCAATTTTCAAGCATAGAAAATCATTTCAAATAAAAATGACAAAATGCTTCACAACCAAAGTTGTTAATTAAGGAAAAATAAAATGTTTCAAAGTTCCACAATTGTATGCATTTACAATTGGTGTATATTGTTGTAAGAGAACGGAGGATAAATGAAAAATGTGTTGTGCTTGCTAGATTTGAGGATGATTGATGCAATGATAGGGAGGTACTCAATCCACTTTCACCATGTACAAAGAACTTCCAACAACTTTTCTTCCCCAAAATCACTATCTTGGCTTATTTTTGGTTTTTCACCTAGTCTCCCTAGTAGGTCAGTAAACCTACCTTTCTTGACATAACTTTCAAATTTTCTAAACAATATCTAACTATCATTCTTTTCAGAAACTTACCTTTCTTGACAACTTTCAAATTTTCTAAACAATCTCCAACCCTCATTCTTTTTAGACACCATTTAACACATACTTTCACATGGCTCAAAATCCCATGAGACTCTTTTGAAACAAAACCCTCAACCTAGTGCTTCAATGTTGTCCTAGACCCCCAAATAGGTCTATTTAACAAAGAAACGCCCTCTCAATCACTCTTCCAATTGAAAAACACCATTGAGAAATATTTACTAGTCTGTAAATCCACAAAATCCATAATTTTTAGGGTGTGATTGGCCCTCTAACAACACTATCCTTTAAACCCTCACTTTTTTCAAATTTCACTAGGGTTTATTGAAAACCCCATATCCAGACCTCATACAACCTCAAAACCTCTCCCAAAAATCTTCATTCTTCCTTAACAAACTTAATTGACCACCAAATTATGCTGCCCCTTGACTTTACCCACTTTTACTCCCTCAAACCTCTCTTTTTCATTCAAAACCCCTCTTTTCCCAACTAAGGCATCATCCCATAATATAATTTTGACCTCCCTTGTCCTTGCACACATTTTGAATACATTAAACTCCACAACCACACCCTATTTCCAACCTATTCTAACTTATTCTCAAGCAATTTCTTTTTTTCACCTTGTCTAGCCTTGCTTTTAAGGCCTAAATTCTGAATTTTCAATAGGGGCAACATTAGTAATCTCTTCCAATGCCTTTACCAATACTATTCTCATATTCCTACTCCCTCTCATACTTATATAATTGACTCAAATGACACTGCACTAACTCAAAACTAAAAGAAAGATTATAAAATGGCCTATCATGGCTGTATTTTATATTATCATGACTAAACCACTGAAGTAGACCTTCTTCATCAAATGGAGGAGCAAGGTACTCGGCACCAATGATCATACACTTTTTGTGTGCAAAACTCGGACTTCTCAACTATTGTGTGTATGTTTCTCTTTTCAATTGTTTTGCATGCCATCATAAGGGATCAAGCCCATTGAACATAGCTCAGAGAAATTTTGCGTGTTTGGTTGTGAAAGAGGAACATGCCTAGTGTAAACCTACCTATCAAGACATATTGGAGCAGTTTTTTTGGTCAAACGAATTGCACAAAGAAAATTGCACTACTCTGCAACTTTACACTGCTTGCATTTGACAGTTTTTCCATTAAGTGAAAACTAGACACCATAGGGAAACAACCCCGAGATACCAAAAACTAAGAGAAGTTATTGTAGAGATTGGGGTCTTGTCACAATAGTGGTTTACAATTCTGAGAGGAACAAATTTTAGCTGAAATCGCATATTTTTAGAAAATATAATGATTTAAGGCTTAAAAAGTTCCATTTAAAGCAATCCAATTGAAGAGGAGTTGATCAAACTATCTTATATAAAACCCCCTTGGATAGAACCCCGCTAGTTTAAACCATACCTATAATGGAGTCTTCTTTACACCTATTAAAATGGTGAAAATCACTTTTGATTTAACTTTTGAGGGATCAAAATGAATTCGTTTCAAAATTTATTTCAAATGGTTACTTCCGTGTTCTCAGAACAAATATCAATAGATATAATTTTACCCCAATATATTTTGGTTTTGTTATGTATTTGTTTTTTAAGTTTTATTAAATATAGGTTTTCATTGAAAATGATTTTTTGTTGTTCTTCATATGTGGAAAAATAGAAGATTATCAAAAAAGGTGAAAATATGAGTGCACCAGATATTGAAGTCCTTGATCCAACAAATAAAATAAAATGGTACGACATATACAAAAGTTGCATTATCTGATCGGCGTTATTAATGCGGGTGTAATTCGTTTGACTTTGAAACTTGATTAAGGAGGGAAAAATGTTAAATAAAACTATCTAACCAAATTGGAAGCACTAGATATCAAAGTTCCAAGTCTAAATTTGAAGAATTTAGAATTTTATCCTTCATGGAAAAAAGTTATGCATGCTCTGATTATGCTTTTAAAAATGTTGTTTTTTGAAAAAAACAAATTTTCGTGGGAAATGGAAAAAGAAGTGCAATCTGATTCCAAAAAAATTGAAAAAAATATTTTTAGAATCTACAGACAAAATGTGACAAGACTCTAGTTTGCATCATCTTCAAATTCCTGACGGTTTAATCTCTATAGGTGTCCGAATGTGAAGATTTAGTTAAAAATAATAATTTTAAGTGTCGGTTTGGCCAAAATTGTAAACCACTATTATGGGATCACCTTAGAGGGTCAAGCACAATCTGTAGAGGCTTAGACAAAGAGTTCATAAGTGTCACAATTTTTGAGTAATAGCCCATCAAAGTTTACTTCCCTTTTGGACTTTGGACCCTTAAGGGATCAAGGCAGTTGAATATAGCTCGAAGCGATTCTACATGTTTGGGTGTAAAATAAGACCATTCATAGCATAAAAATACCCATATGAGTGCATTTGAACAATCCGTTTGGTCACACAAGTTGCAGAACGAAATTTGCACCACTTTGCAACTTTCAACTACTTGCATTTGACAACTTTTTCTCCAAGTGAAAATTCACTACCACTGGAAAATGCCTCCAATATTGTGAAAATTGAGAGAGGTTATTATAGAGGGGCCCAATTTGATTCTATAGGATTAGACAAGAAATTTCTAAGCATCACAGTATCTGAGTAACAACATATTAAAGTTTGCAACCGTTTTGCACTTTGGACTCTTAAGGGATCGATTCAGGTGAACGTAGCTCGAAGTGATTCTATGTGTTTGGGTGTGAAAGAGGACCATGCCTAGTGTAAAAATACCTATTTAGATATGTTGGAATAGTCCATTTAGTCACATGAGTTGTAGAATGAAAATTGCACCACTTTGCAACTTTGCACTACTTGTATTTGACACTTTTTCTTATCAAGAGAAAAATTGCCACCATAGGAAAACCACTCTAAAAAAAAAATTTGAGAGAGGCTATTGTAGAAATGCCCAATACAATCAAATAGGATCAAACAAGAAGTTTCTAAGTATCATAATATCCGGGTAACAACATGATGAAGTTTACAACCATTTTGCACTTTAGACTCTTAAGAGATTGATGAAGTTGAACATAGCTCGAAGCAATTCTGCATGTTTGGGTGTAAAAGAGGACAATCCCTAGCATAAAAATACCTATTCAGATGTTTTGGAATAGTCTATTTGGTCACATGAGTTGTAGAACGAAAGCTGCACCACTTTGTAACTTTCAACTACTTGCATTTGACAAATTTTTCCCCATGCGAAAATTCACCACCACAGGAAAATGCCTCTGAGATAGAAAAAACTAAGAGAGGTATTTATAGAAGGGACCAACACGATCCCATAGGATTATACAAAAAGTTACTAACCATCATGGTATCGAAGTAAGAACATGTTGAAGTTTGCAACCATTTTGCACTTTGGACTCTTGAGGGATCGATTCGGTTGAACATAGCTTAGAGCGATTCCATGTGTTTACGTGTGAAGAGGATCATGTCTAGCATAAATATACCTATTCAGATGCATCAGAATATTTTGTTTGGTCACATGAATTGCAGAATGAAAGTTGCACCACTTTACAACTTTCAACTACTTGCATTTGACAACTTTTTCTTCAAGTGAAAATTCACCCCCACGGGAAAATGCCTCTAAGATAGTGAAAACCAAGAGATTTTCTAGTAAAGGGGCCTAACAGGATCCCATAGGATCATATGAGATTTTTTTAACTATCACAGTATCCAAATAACAACGTTTACAATCATTTTGCACTTTGAACTCTCAAGGGATCGATTTGATTGAACATAGCTCAAAGCGATTCCATCTATTTAGGTGCAAAAGAGGACCATGCATAGCATAAACATGCATATTCATATGTATTTGAATAGCCTTTTTTGTCACATGAGTTACAAAATGAAAGTTGCACCACTTTGCAACTTTCAACTACTTGCATTTGACGATTTTTTCCCTAAGCGAAAATTCGCCACCATAGGAAAATATCTCTGAGATAAAGAAAAATGATATATTTTTTTTAGAGGGGCCTAATGCAATCCCATAGGATTAGATGAGAATTTTCTAAGCATCACGGTATTCGAGTAACAACATGTTGAAGTTTGCAGCCATTTTGCACTTTGGACTCTTAAGGGATCGATCTGGTTAAACGTAGCTCAGAACAATTCCACATATTTGGGTGTGAAAGAGGACCATGCCTTGCATAAATATACCTATTCAAATGCATTGTAATAGTTTGTTTGATCACACAATTTGCAAAACGAAAGTTGCACCACTTTGCAATTTTCAACTACTTGTATTTGACAACTTTTTCCCCAAATGAAAATTTGCCACAATAGGAAAATGCCTCTGAGATAGAAAAAATTGAGAGAGATTTTTGTAGAGGGGCCAAATGTGATCTCATAGGATTAGATGATAATTTTCTATGTGTCACAGTATCTAAGTAACAACATGCTGAATTTTGTAGTCATTTTGCAATTTGGACTCTTAAGGGATAGATCAGATTGAACGTAGCTTGGAGCAATTCCACATGTTTGGGTGTGAAAGAGGAACATTCCTAGCATAAAAATATCTATTTAGATTCATTGGAATATTTTTTTTGCTCACACGAGTTCTAGAAAAAAAGTTGTACCACTTTGCAACTTTCAACTACTTGCATTTGACAACTTTTTCCCCAAGTGAAAATTAGCCACCACAGAAAAATGCCTTCGAGATAGCGAAAACTGAGAGAGGTTATTGTAGAGGGGCCCAATGCGATATTATAGAATCAAATGAGAAGTTTCTAAGAATCACGATATCTAACTAATAGCATGCTGAAGTTTGCACCATTTTACAGTTTGGACTCCTAAGGGATTGATCCGGTTGAATGTAGCTCAAAGTGATTCCGCATTTTTGGGTGTGAAAGAGGACCATTCCTAGTGTAAACATACCTATTCAGATGCATTGGAACAATTTTTTTGGTCACACAAGGTTCAAAACAAAAGTTGCACCACTTTGCCTTTGCACTGTTTGCATTGGACACTTTTTCCATCAAGTGAAAACTAGACACCACAGAAAAACCACTCCAAGATAAAAAAAATTGAAAGAGGTTATTGTATAGGGGCCCAACATGATCTTGTAGGCTCATACAAAGATGTTGTAAGTGCCACAATTTTTGAGAAATACCCCATCAAAGATATCTACCCAATTGCACTTTGGACCCTAAGGGATCAAGTCAGTTGAACGTAGCTCAGAGCAATTCTGCATGTTTGGGTATGAAAGAGGACCATGCCTAGTGTAAATGTACCATGCCTAGCGTAAATGTACCATGTACTTAGAAGATCAATAAAATTCATTGTTTCCTTGCAATTTTCTATATTTTTACCAAAAATCTATTGTTTCCTTGAACTGTATGGTTTTGTACAGGGTGATTGTGCTCTATTTTGGATGGAATTCAGTAGGTAGTAGACTTAACTCCATTTTATTTTTGGTTTGGTTGGATTTCAAGTTATTTTGTTCATTTTAGAAGCCAATTACTAAGGGTCGGTCTGTATACCCTGTTTTAAGGATTTTGAGTGCATTAAAATGTCATATTAAGCATTCCACCCACTGTATGATTTTGTAACTCAGTGAAAAAGCTTAGTTAGGGTTATTAAACATGTGTGTAAATTTTTGTGTTCAAGGGAGGTGAATACAGGGTTTTGAGGTGATGCCCTAGATGTCAAATGGTGCATTTTGGAGTGGAAAATGGTGGTTTAGTGCTAGGGTTTGAGGAAATCTTTGGGGGCAGAAATATCTCTTGAAATTTTAAGCTTGTGCAAACCTTTTTTAAGGTGTTTTAATCTTTGGTTGGCTATGGGAAGGTTTGGAGTATGGTTTTCAATAAACCCTTTCCTAACTTGTGAAAGAAGAGGGTTTTGGGGTTTGTTATGTTAGAGGTATTATCATGCCCTAAAAGTGGAGGAATTGATGGATTGGAAGCTTGGTTAATGTTGCACAATAGTGGTTTTCATGTGAGAGGAAGAATAAAGGGGGGTTGCTTTATTAATCTGGACTAATTGGCCTTGTGGATAGCGTACTTTTCTTGTTTTGTGATTCTTTTTCAATCTCTTTGTGTTTCCACAAACCCAATACATATTTAGAAACTCATTTTGATCTACTAATACATAACGAAATCTTTGAAGAGGTTATTTTGGAAAGTTTCTAAGAACAATAAACTGTCTGCTAGAAAGTGCCTCAAATTAGGTCAATTTTGTGAAGCAACTATCAAGAAATCAACTCCAAACCATAAAATAACCTCATCCAGTAGTGTATCAAGTCTCAAAACCTTCAAATATTCTAGTTTTACTATATAACAATTTCAATATAACATCAAACAACAAAACCCTTATCAAATTCCCTTGTAGGGTCAAGAAAACTGAGGTTTATTAAAAACCCATTTACCAAACCTCATAAAAACTTGTAAATGTCTTAGACATGTTGTAAAAATTTTACATATAGTAATCAAACCACCATCAAACCTCTGCAATTGTTGTTTCTCCAAACCCTAGTTTGCAGGCACCATTTCTTGTGTGAAAACTCAAAAATTTATTTGGAGCAGCATCAAAACTTCACATTCTTGTTTTCCCCTCAATCTACACACATATTCAAATTGAAAAAAAAAAAATTCAATCCATTCCACTAACCTACTTAACCCTACATAGGTGGAATGAAAATCTTATCACTTAATGGACTCTCAAAACACTTATTGAGGGTTACAAAGTAGTTATGATACAATTGTTCTTATTTCCTCAAATTTGAGTTAAAAGAATTCAAAATACTTTCAAATGTAACCTAACTCCTTTCTCTAAAGAAAACTAATCAACAATAAAACTATAAGGTGTTGTACAATCCACACAAGCTTGAAACAAAAAAGGAAAAGTGTTGCGAATACAGAAAATAGGGTCCTTTATTTACTAATTTCTTCAAGAATACAAGTTCTACTCTTTTCCACGCCTTTACAATGATTTATATAGCTATTCCAATTAGTTATAAATTCTTCACATACATCTTCCATTGACTAACTACCCTTTCTAACAAGAGGACTCTTCATCTTCTATAATCTTGCAATTGTGCAACTAATGCAAGTTTTGCATTTTTACATCAAATGACAAATTTTGTGCAATATCACTTCTCTAATCAACTAATGACCTATTTGAGAATTTGAATACATTACATATGACCTTCACATGACCTTTTTCACATTTTTTACATTTAAAAATTCAAAATTTTCAAATTTTCCTATTGAAGGCATTTAGAGAACAAGGTGCTCCTGCACCAAACATGAACTCCAAAATTTCAATATTTGAGTAAATCTCATTACAAGTAAAACTCATTACAATGGCTTAGGTACTCCATTCTCATAGATCTTTTACAATGTCACTCATACATTTGAGATTATCTTATAATGTCTACATCATAAGTGCTCATTATGAGGTTAACTTCAAATGAGTAACTTGAGATTGCCTCGCTAAGCTTCACACACTTTTATAATGGCTTCAAATCAGAATTGAGATTTGTCAAGATCATCAAAATAAGGATGTTGCATTGCTTTTTGGCTGAGATTCTCTTTGACAGCTCATAAATCAGCATTTTCTACAATGAGAGACCAATCAATTTTTAGTAGTTTACTTACAAATATGTAAAGTAAAAGAAGAAAAAGAAAGAGCATCCAAAATGGAAATGAAATGAAAATAGATGGAAGACACTTACAAATAGGCATTTCAGTCTCTCAACTTAGTCACTTCTAGTCATACATCTTTACTGGGAGTTCCAAGATACCTATTGCACACAACACCTCTCATGAATAGAATAACTTGAAATTCAAGATGCTCTTATAATTTTTACATCATAGGTGCTCATGATAAGGAGAACCTCAAATGAATAACTTGAAATTACCTCACCAAGGTTTGCATACACTTTGTAATGGCTTGAAATCATAATTGAGATTTGTCAAGATCATCAAAATAAGGATGTTGCATTGTTTTTCTCGCTGAGATTATCTTGGATGGCTCATAAATCTACATTTTATGCAAGGGGACACTAATCAATTTTTAGTAGGTTACTTACAAATCTAGGAAAAGTAAAAGAAGATGATAGCATTAGCATCAAGCAAATTAGTGTGAATATAAGTATAAATTAATTAGAACTGATGTGCATACATACAAATTAATGCAACAAACTATCTAGGTCTGGTCTACTCTTTATTGTGTCAAGTATTGCCTCATGGTCAAACTCACGAACCTTCCACAAGGTCTTGTTCAAACGTCTACCCCCATATTTGGTGAAATGAACATTAGATGTCACTACAAGGTTCGAGTAATGAAGAATCTTACGATGCCTGTCAAAGTCCTGAAATAGCCAATGTTTAACACTCTTATGTGAGTATCTTCTAAGACACTTTCTAGTGACAAAAACTGACCCTGTAGGGTATTCGATCTTTTCTCCATCTATAACTGGGGTCTCCAATTTTTTTTGGCCTCAACACAAAAACACAAGTAATAGTTTGTTCCCTCTTCATTGTCTTCATTTGCAATAACTGCATAAACATGCCCTACATTGATATGCGCAACAAATCTCTAGAAATTAGTCAACATTATGAATACACTACAAAGTAAGATAACAATATGGAATTTCAAAAACTAAGCAAGGAGATATATTTTCTAGTTGAACTAGATTTGATACATGGTCAAAGTCAACCAATGATTCCATCTGTGTTAATTCCAATGTTGTCAAAGGGTGATACATGTGAAGTGGGCTAAGATAACTTGTCAACCATTTTTCAACCCACTCCCCTAACTCACAATCATTCTAGTCCTGCATTGTACTTGAAGAACAAAAGCATGCAATCTTCCATGTATCGATACTCGATGAACCTGCATTTGAGCTAAGGAAAGAGTGTAGCTCACTCGATCCTATTAGTGTACAACAATCCTCATATGGTAAAATGTTAGTATCATCCATCACCCAAAAAAATATATGAACTAAAGATGTACCCTCATTACTTATACCCATCGAAGCATTACACCACTCGACAATTGATCTTGCATCTATCAACTTTGCACTATCTTTATACTTTAACTCTTCTCGTGCAAATGCTCTTTTCATGCAATATCTTGCACCATCATGCTCCCCCTTTCCATGCTCGACCTCACAAAAGTTCCATGTATGTTGTACACCTATAATTACATGCATCCAACTCAACGAGTAGAACATGCACGAGTTCTTGAATTGTGTTGCATAGTTATTTGACCATATTATAGTCCAACCGTATGCTATTCCCCTCTAAGCCAAATCATTGTAGAACATCTGGAAGGAACCTTGCACAAACTCTAGAGAATGTGTGCAATCGTCACTAATATAAAAGTGATACTCCCTCAATACCTTCCTTTGGTCCTTTGTACTATCAGATGCATGAATGAATGCTATGTGCATAAATAGTGAAACTTGTGTGGATCTGTAATACTGTGACTGTACCTCACATTGTAGTTGTAGAGTATAGCTCTCTACAAATTCAACCACTGATACTATGCTACCAACTGGAAAGGTGGCCTTGTATAGCTTCAATTGCATGTCTAGCCATCAGGCTCTATGGGTATCCATTGCATACTCATACACTATATTATCATGAAACATGGACATAAATTGACACACTAGAATCTTCTAAATAAACAAATCACACCTTTTTGCTTCAGACTCATCTTTTGTAGTGTATGGGCCATTGTTTTATACTTCCCGAACTCTACTAGTTTTTGTCCCACCTCATCTGTGCTTTCCATATGTTGACATACTGGCATACACTACAAGCCACTACAACGCTCACATGAACCATCCAAGAATTTTTTCCTATAGAATATTTGGCCATCCTCTAATTCATATAATTTTTTTGATAAGAACTCTCTTGAAGATTTTGTTGGGGCTTCTATGCCACAATCCTAAAAAACATCGTTAGTATGCAAATATAAACATATAAAATGATAAACATCATAATGGTTAGAGAATTCAATATGTAGTCTACAATAAAAAATAGTGCGTGTGTGATTTATCTTGACATAAAAAGGTTTCAACATTTCAAAAAATCCTTGATAAATACTAATTTGAGGATAATCCTTTTTAGATTTATGAAAAAGTTGGGTTAGAGTTGTGTTGATGTGCCAAATTGACCCACAACATGTAGGTAAAATAAAAGAAAAAATATCTCACCTCTCCTGAAAGAGACAATCAATAATCAAACTAATCACCTCCCAAGGTCTTTGATGTTGGTTCACAACATTGCTATTTCATGAAGTGGTCAATATGGTTGTAATGTTTAAGGGGCCTGCTACATTGTTACAAGATCAAACATCTATCTAAACCTACTTTAACTAGGGTTTTTTTTTAAAGAAATAGAAAAAATGGTAGATCAAGGTTTTCAAACTGAAAGGAATGTTGATTCATTCAACTAATCAAACTTGTTACCTTCCAAGGAATTCTAAAACTAGAACTATAGAATAAAATTAACTTGTAATTGATACAAATTTTCATTTATTCACAGTGCAAACTTTAATAGTAGATTGCAAATCATCATTCAAACAAAAATACGATAAAATTCCATTCGTTGAGAGCTTTTCAAATCAAAATGATTAACCAAAAATGAATACCATTCTAGGGCATAATATAAAGTAGGTTTAAATCTGGCTATTCCTATTGTTAATGAAACAAATAAGAAACATTTACAAATTGGGAAAGATCACTAGTGTACAAAAACCCATGTCTTTAAACTATCTCCATCTATGCTAAGAAAATCAGGAAGATCCATCACCTCCTCTTCCTGCTGAACTGTAAAAAAATGTCTAACCTACTTCAAAAACCCTAACTCATTTTTTCTAACCTTCATTATACTACTTCCTGAATCTTCTTCACCTTTCTTAACCCTCTTCTAACCTTCCTCTACTTCTTCTAACTCTTCTTTCTCTAACCCTCACAAAATAGGTGAAACACCATACTTATAAAATGTGTCAGATGCGTCGATGTTGTTAGGGTTTACAATGAGTCAGTTATAGAAAAAGTCAGCTCTAGAAGATTTTGAAACAAAGTCAATATGCATTAAATTCAAGGGCACTGACTAGATTGTCCCATGATCCCTCTCAAAACTTGGATCAAAACGCGTGAGGAAGAGGCAAAGCAAAATGATGAGGGAGCATGACTTTCAACGTGTTTTGCATTAACTACCTCCTCCACCTTGCCCATACCTTGTTCCATTTTAGCCCTCATCATCATGAACTTCCTCCGCAAGACATTCACAAGTGGCATAGGAAAAAACCTAGTTCACCATTCAATGGCATTAACATTATTCTTCAAATATGTCCCATCACATTGTCCTAGTCTCTCTTAGCCATTGCAGTTGCTGCCTAGCTAGACTCAGCCTACATTCATGAAACACTAATGTAAGAATCCAATTGTTGACAACATTTCATCAAAGTGTTATCTCAAAATCATGATAAAACTATTAAATCAACCCTTAAGCATCAACACTAAAAATTTTAAGATTTCGAGCTAACCAGAGAAAACCAGCCTAGTAGGAACTTAAGAAAATTTTGAACCAGGTGGATTCTCCTGATGAGGCACTAGTATCAACAATAGATTATCTAAAATGAACAAAAGCACCATACAATAGTGAAATTAATCAAGCCAAAGCAAGATATGTTTAATCATTCATCATTAGATTCACCAATTTTATCCAATTCCTTAAGTTCCACAAAGCATAGCAGAGAATTAAAAAAAAAATGGCCGGACTGGATTTCCGTGGATGACTTAGAACTCCTAACTTCAGAAAACTAAAGGAAATATAGAAAAATCTATCATTATCAGAATTCTGCAAAGAGCACAAAACTATGGACACTAGCACATTTTCGAGAAACTAAAGGGATCTGGGAAAGATCTGCCCGAGCAGGAAAATCCTGAACCTAATCGAAAACCAGAACACTATCTATGACTTCACTCAAATTGACCAAAGGTCATAAATTTGAGGACCCTAGGCACAAAAAATTGTTTAAAATGAGCCTCCTACAGATCTTCTTCGAATCCTAGGCCCAATCGAAAGCAAAACAAGGTGAGATGGTGACGCCCTAGGCATGAAACCCTAGATTTTAACCATGATCGCACAGGGCAAGCTATGAAATGCCCAGACACACACAAATTCAAACTCTAAGAAAGACCATAAAATTTTAAAGCACAACAAGATTGAACATCCAACTTAGGAGAATGCAAATGATAAAGAAAAATGGCATAAAGCTCCAAAAATCAACCAAACTCGGAAACCTGACGGCCAGGCGGAAATCTGGAAAAATCTGACCCAGGTGGAATTCCACAAAGGCCAAAAATCTATGAACTACAGCACATTTCTAGGCGATTCGGACTTTGACTGCAAACTGGGGAAATCTGACAGTGGCTGACAATCCCAAACTAGGTGAAAAACCCGAACTTCACCCAGAATATAAGATTTTCAATATGAAACTTGGGGAAAACACTTGGGCAAGCAAGATAAACATATTAAAAATGTTCCAAGGTGAAGAAAAACCTCAAAATCGAAGGGGGAAAACATAAAGAGCAAAAGAAAAAGAGGGTCCCATTTTAATCAAACTTAAAATGGGGGTGGTTATGCAAGGCATAACAAGTTGTATCCAAAAAATACTTTGGATGTGGCTCACAGTTCTGACTACTTATTCTCCTTCTTACCACATCCCTTTGATTTAGAGATGGTCTTGTGTTCTTCTTCCAATACTCTTCAATTAGTTTTTTCAATGCTTCAACAACTTTTTTATCTTTTTGTGGCAGTCTCCTCAAGAATGCCCAATATTCATTTGAATCAGTGCCCTAAATTTTTTGCTTCCTTTGAATGGATTTTGATAAATTTTTTGTACTAATCCCCATTTGTTCACTCATCTTTCTAATGAGACAAGCTCTCTTTGTTTAACTCCTTACTGAAGGCAATTTAATGACACATCTATGACACTATCCTTTGAGCATGAAGTCTCTTGCCCACACTCCTCATATGCATCCTGCTAGATTCTTCACAATAGTGTTTACCTCAATGCATTTGATGTTCCTCAACCCAAGAGTCTTTGTGGATGTTTCATACCTTTATAATCTCTACATCATTTCAACAAATAGTTTTACATCTTGTGGTCTCATTTAGCCTTCAAAGAACGATTCCAAATCTTATCAACAACACATCTCTACAAGCTTCCAGGTTGAATCTACTCCTTCCATGTAAAATATCCCTACTCAATATTAATCAAATACTTTGGCTTTCTATGCAAAATTCCAGGGTGGTTTTCTCCTAGGTACATAACTTCAACATTAGGGAATTTAACTAATATTTAATTGAGGTGGGCTAGATTAATGCACTGACCTAGGGTGGAGTAGAAGACATATCTCTTCACAACCGAGTGGATGATGTACTCTCAATTTGAGATGCACTGGATGGTGTCCAATCATATTCACTTGGGATAGATGGTGTCCTTCCATATTCACTTGCCGTAGTTGGTGTCCCTCCATATTATCTTGTGCTTAATGGTGTCTCTTCGTATTCACTTGATGTAGAGGGTGTGTCTCCAACTACGGTATCCAAATCTATCTTACAATGATGTTTTTCGTATTTGTTCCCTTTGTGTTTCCAAATCCTATTCTCTTTTTGGTGGTTGAGGTTCCTCCTCAGTTGGCTTGTTTTTTCCAATAGTACCCAATTTCATCTTTTCATGATATGCCACCACCCGTTCTCTCTCCTTTGATTTGAAGGTTTCATACTCTTCATCTTTTATTTTATTCTTTCTTCGTTTCTTCGGCATGGAAGATAATTTTACCTGTAGCATGGCAATGAGATGAATATTATTTCCTAAAATATTTATCCATTGAAATAAATGAAATATATGTCATTCAAGGCTTCAAAAAAAATACTTGCAATCATCATGTACAACATTATTTCTAGCATAGACAAAGGTGGTGCAGGGGCATGCCATGATTACAAGATAGGCTCAAAATGGAAGCATGGACAAGGCATGTGAATTCAAATTCCTAGGCAAGCTAACGGAGCATTGGCAAGCTAGCTCACTCACTAGCCTGTCAATGCGGTAGGGTTGAGAAGGTACATCACCATGAGACCTAATTTCTATGAGGCATACAATGTGGTTAGGTGTCCACATGGTCTTGAAGGTAGAGGAAGTAAGTTGTTTGAAATTGGGTGATTCCCTAGGGAAAGATTACATTGTTTTCATTGTGTAAATGGAGTGTTAAAGAAGGGATTTGATTAAATGTTGAAGGAACCTTCCATGTAATGGTTGTTTGAGTTTTTGAAGGGTATTTTTGAAGTGTTTTTGGTATTGGTGAGGTCTAGTAAGCCCAGTTGTCAAGACTTTCAATAAACCCTAGGTTATTTGCATGAAAGTTGAGGGTTTGGTGGTTCATCATTTTAGAGGTCAAGGCTCTAAGAAATAATGGTGGAATTTTCTATTTTGTAACACAATTAGTGGCTTTTAGTTGAGATTTGGTGAAAACAAATTGTTTTGGAGGCACCTCCTTTGTAAAAGAGGGTTATTTGGTGGCCTAAAAGGTAGGATAGCCTATTGGTTTTCAATATTGTTGCAAAGAAACCTCTTGAAACCTTTTGGTATGTTATGTTAGGAGTTTAATTATGTCTCAGACGATGTTTGTTAGGTCTCTATATGACCTTCTCTAAAAGATATTGAGAAAAAGCAGTTTTGGAGGGCTACAAGCCTTTAGGTATGTGTTTGGGATAAGTTGAGTTTATAGTGTTTAAGGGGCTGGTTTGTTATTTGAGTCTAATCATTTTGAGTTGGTTGGGGTCTTCACCACCTAGGTTTTTATCACGCTGCCCCTACCTTCTCAACCCTACCCTATTGGCAGGCTAGTGGAGCATTGGCAAGCTAGCTCACTCACTAGCTTGCCACTGTGGTAGGGGTAGCACATGCCTCATACAAATGGGGTCTCACAGTGATATAAATTACCGTGAGACCCCATTTCTATGAGGCATATGCTACCCCTATGGTTGAGAAGGTAGGGGCAGCATATGCCTCATAGAAATTGGGCCTCATGGTGAGGGAAGAGTATGCCTCATACAAATGGGGTCTCACAGTGAAATACATCACCGTGAGACCCAATTTCTATGAGGAATACACTGCCCCTACCTTTTCAACCCTACCATATTGTCAAGATAGTGGATAATTGGAAAGCTAGCTCACTCACTATCCTACCATTGTGGTAGGGTTAAGATTGTAGGGGCAGCGTATGCCTCATAAAAATGGGGTCTTATAGTGATGTACTAAGACCCCATTTCTATGAGGCATATGTTGCCCCTACCATCTCAACCCTGCCACAGTGGCAGACTAGTGACTGAGATCACTATCTTTCCAAGCTCACTATATTTTCAATACTACCACATTTTGCATACATTTATACAAAAACATTATTGTCAAACAATTTCGTGCAGGGGCACCATTTAAAGATCTTTGTCAATTCAAGGTTTTAAGGTCTAGACTTTAGGATATTGAGAGTTTTCATAAAATAAGGTCTTGAAGACAATTTATTAATGTAATTAACCATATTTTATGATAATTAGGTGTTTGGGTGATGTAGACTTCAAAATGTGAAAAATGTTGAAAAGTTGCAATTTGTGCAAAATGCAAAATTTGAAAAAATGGTAAAAGGGTAGTTTTAGAAGACCAACTATCATACTAATTTGAAAGCCCATTTGAGGAAGTTAGAATAGTTTTTTTTTGAGTGAAAAATCTTAAACACCATGTATAACTAGATGAAAAGGTTGTTGAAGTATTTTTCAATTTTGAAGCATCAATAATACTCTGTTTTCTTCATTTTTTGAGTTTCTTGAAGTTTACATTGATTGTACAGCCTATACTTTCCCAATTAGATTCAAAATTGTTGTGGATTGATTAGTAGGCTATTTCATATTACTTTTGAATCCATTTTTAAGGGTTTCATTTGAGTTTTGTGAATTTTATTGCTAAATTTCTAAAACCGGTCTGAACACATAGTTTTAAGGTTTGAAAGTCATTTAAAATGGTGTATTGACCCATTCCTCTCATTGTGGTCATTGTAACTTGAGTAATGTGTCTAAAAAATCACTAAAAGGGTGTGGGAATGTCACTTTTTGGCCCATCATGATCCTGCACATACCCGACACTCATCTTCTACTTGAACAATCTGAACTATCATTTCATTCTTCTTTTCTCCTCCACTTGAAGTTGAACAAAGCTTCTCTAAACACCTGGAGAAAAGGTGACCAAACTCACCACACTTGTAAAACTTACCTTCAAACTCATTGTAATCTCTTTTTTCCTAAAGCATGTTCTTCCACCTCTCCATCCACCTCTTGATTCAGGAGATTTTTCTATACTCTTGCTTGTACTCTCTTGTTCTTCATTGATCTTCCTTGGACCTCTCCCTCTATTCATGTTATCTCTACCCCTTCCTTGTCTTTCTTGTTTTCTCTCGATTCTATCTTCTTCCCTTACTGCCATTTGGAAACATTCTTCTATTGTCTTAGGATGGTTCAAACTAATTTCATCTCTTATGTTCAATCTTATACAACTCAAATACTTGGCCACTCTTTCATCCTCATCTTTATTATGAACTTCCCTTATGCATAACCTATGAAATTTCTCAGTATAAGACGTCACATCCAACTCCCTTTACATCAATTCTTGCAATTTCATAAAGGTTTGTATGGCACAATCTATTGGTAAAAACTAATCCTTTAATTTTGCTACATCCTATCCCAAGAGCTTATCTTGGACTTACCTTTCTTGACCCTATCTTCTAGAAAAAATTTCCACCATGTGAGGGCTGACCCCTTCAAATTTATTTTTGCATATTCACCTTCTTACTATCTTCTATGTCTTCTAATTAAAAAAAATTATCTAAGGCATCAGTCCAAGCCAAAACCTCTTCACTATCCATCTTACCTCCGTACATTGGAACTTCAACTTTCACCTTTGGAGTGTTGTCACCTTTTACTTCCTTTAGCATCTTGATCATTCTCTTTTCTTTAGCATCTAAGTCATATTCATCATCCTAGTTTCCAACTAGAGGGTTTCCTTCTTCCCATTCATCTTCCTTATCACTCTAGTCTTCATTCACTATTCCTCTTCTTTGGTTCTTCTCCAAAACTGCTATCCTTTCTAAGGTGGCTTCTTGAGACTCTTTATAGAGCCTTTCCTTCAGCAACAACTTCTCTTTCAATTCATTTATTTCCTTTGCCATTATATTGTTCTTTGGAGGCATCTTTCCTTGCACTTTTCCAACCTTCAATATGCGACCTTTTAACTTCTAAAGACCTATTCCCTATGCTCTGATACCAATTGATGTAAGGTCAAATGGTCTTCACCTTCAAAAACTCAATACAGATCAAACAAAAAACAATTTGATTCAACAAACCTTCTCAATGCACCTTTTATAGTATCCCTCTACTCTTTCAACTAGGTCTACAGACCAGGTTTTCACAAATATTCCTCTTAGTATTTCATGCCAAAAATAATCCCTTGAATTTTTTGAACACCCTTCAAGGCCTTTTTAAACATATGTCAAAACCAACTAGGGTTCCTTTTCGAAAAAACTCTCAAAATCCAGTTACATCGTTGTCTTAATAGACCAATTAGGTCTATTTTCAAAAGAAAGTCCTCTTAATACTCACAAGAAACCCAAGATAACTTCTTAGACCTTATATACAACAAAAAAAGACACTTTCAACATTTTTTAAGACTCCAAACTCCCTTTTACCCGCTACTCCAACAAACCCTTACTTTCCTTCAATTAGGCTAGGGTTTATTCAAACTCATGGTTCCCAAATCCATATAATCTAGAAATTGCCTCCAACACTTTGTGCAATCTCTTCCTTCACTCAATCCAACATTTTACAGCCTCTTCTCACATTATTTTAACTAACTCTCCCTCAAAACCTCATTTTTCATTCACAAATACACTACACAACCCCAGGACAGTTAATGTTTTTCCCTAAAAATCATCATATGGATCTCACCTAACATTCTACCATCCTAAAACAACTAAGGTGGAATGGCCTTTTAAGCCATTAAAAAAACCTCAAACCTTTCAAATTACACCTACAGCCTGTGAGCAACAAATTGCTCAAATATCAACTTTTAATTCACTATTTTTCCCTCAACTCAGATTCAAATAAAGCTTGAGACCAATCTTCAAATTTTTCCAAAGTTAGTTAAGCAAGAGGATACTATACGGACTCGCACAAGTACCTGCAACATAGATTTGAATACAAAATTTTAAACCAAAACATAGGTATTTTATTGATTCTTCTTTGCAAATTGTTTCAACAACCTTCCAAATTGATGGAGGACAAGAATTTATACATATATTTCTCAAAAATTCCTCTAAAACCGACTAAACAACTTCCAAATTCCCTCATGACTATTGGTCTCACAGAATTTTGCATTTTTTGCAATTACAACTTTGACATTTTTTATCAATTTTGGCAATTTTGTACATTTTAACACCAAGACCTCCTAAACACCTCTAAAATGACTCAAAACATTAAGGAATGATAAAAAATTACCTTATTTAACATAACCTACAACTTGACACCTTCAACCCTTCATAAACCCTATTTACATATTTTGCAACTTTTGAGCATTTTTTACAACATTTCATTTGGTCTCCAAAATTGAGTTCTTAATTACATTCAAATGGTCAACGAGACCTTATTGACACATTAAATGACCAGAAACACCTAGACCAACCTATCACTCATCTTTTTTATCAAATTTAGATGAAACTAGTTGGGTGCTCGTACACCATGCGGTCGCCTTTAGAATCTTTCCAAGTCTCTTGGAAATATGCTTTAGACTACTGCAACTTTCGTTCTTCACCTCCTTGCTATTCACTTTCTATTTTCCTCTTCCTCTGAAGCATATGTTGCTGTCCTACAACTTTATCTCTGAAATCTGACTGTCCTTCATCAAACTTTACTTTCTTTTGTC
>VDFB02000017.1:189351709-189428053 GCA_007258455.2 Sequoia sempervirens
CATTCTATGTAAGTAGGGGAGGAAATTCAACACACTAATCACAAAATTAACCAACAAAACAATTATCAGATACCAAAGCTCAATTTCACTCTCAACCAATTCACTTTGTTTCCTTGTAGCACTGTAAATCTAATTAATCGGGTATAGCTCCTCAATGACCTTCTCTTAGACCAACACCTAGACCATTTCAAGGACCCATAAAGAGACTCTATAACATATCTCAATCACTCTATTGGTTAATTTGGCACAATTCACTTAAATTAGGATTCTAATGCCAACTAGGCCTCAAATTAGGCCACTTTAACAAAGAAACTTTCCTATAAACTCTTCCAAAACCTCTAAAACCTTGGGGAAGAAATTATCACATGTAAAAACCTAAGAATCCACCATTCATTCTCAATAATCACTTCATCCAAGTTCTTAACTACAAAACCCTCTTTATTCTTCTAAATCCTAGGGTTTTATTGAAAATCTAACATACCACCCTTAAAGAACCTACTAACCACCCCAAACAAGTTCATTTAGGCCTTTAGAAACTCAAAAATCAACTACCCACACTACCCCAACAAGATTCTAACTTTAGCATATCAAAACCACAACAATTCATAAGGAAAACACCAAAATCCACCCTAGGGCTTCATTCCCAACTTAGCTCCTGACCTCCCCTACATAAAATCAACTTTCCCACACCTTTCTAATGATGATGTAGACCCATTCCTCAAGGCACAGTAATCACAGTATGAGGAATGGATCAATTTTCCATTTTATTTGACTTGCAAACCCTTAAGACTGTGTATATAGACCGGTTCAAGAAAATAGTCTATAAAATACACCAACTTCAATGAAAAACCTTCAAGGATTATTCAAATGAAAGATAAAACTATATGCTAAGTTTTCTCTTAGGAAAATGAATCATTGAACTATTGTACGGGCCATATAGTTTAGGAAATATGAAGAAAACTAAAAAAATCACTAAAAATAGGAGTATTCTTTATTTATTTTTCTTTCAATCTTCAAGATCAACCTTCAATTGAGATTTTACATCATATTTATAATTTTTCCATTCTAAAATAACTATATTTACTAAAAAAAACTGACTTTTGAAGTACATGATAGTTTTCGGCCCTCAAATATGCTTTTTACAACTTTAAATTTTGCATTTTTGCATAATTAGCAACTTTTCAATATTTTTAAACTATTTGCAATCTACACCCCCTAGACACCTAATATTCATGAATATGCCTAATTTAACAAAAAAATGGTCATAGTGACCTTATTTAAACAAAGTACACACCAAATCTAAATCCTAGAGCTAATCAACCTTGATTGATAATTTTGTTTCCAAGGTGCTCTTGCACCAATATTAAATGCATTTATTGAATTTTTCAGGATTTCAATTGAAATAAACCTTGGGATATGTCATAAAGGGTCTTTGGGTCCTATTAATGATTATTCAATGGACATGAATGCAAGGGTACTAAATAGGTGCAAGTAGAGTGTGAAATTGTACTATCTATGGAAGAAGCGAGTACAATTTTTGACACTATATTTAACCCCCACTTTATTAAGAAGGTGACCTAGGATCAAACTCACACTAAAGCTGAAAAATACGCATGAAGAGGGTTTCAAGTGTACAAATTCTAGTGAGATAGGATGACAATAGTCAAGAACGATGATCAAGGCCCCAGGATCAAGATCCTATGGCAAACCAACATAGGCACAAAAGAACACACATGTGAATAATGTATGAAGTGACAACAAGATACAAGCATACATTGTCAAAGACATAAGGAATAGAAAGAAACAAAAAGGGGTGGATAAAGCCTCGATAGTATATCTAACACGATGTGGACTAGGTCTAACCTATTTTTCCAAAAAAATATGTTTACAAGTGGAACACGATGTCCACTATGCAAACAAAATGCACGCTCACATGGGCTAGTGAAATCTAGTATCCACTAGGTGAGCCTCCAGAAAGGTGAGACAAACACACACATTTGTTGTGCACCCACACAAACAAGCAAGTGGCTATGGGAAAGTCATGCCTATGGTCGACTCCCATACATACTAACCATACCAAATCTATATATCCTAATAACTTTGATAAGGTGCCACACAACATGAACAATGGGATTCATGAGGCAAGAAAAACTTTGTATGCTAAGACCCAAGAAAAATAAATATGACTCCACAAGAAAACAAAGTGTGTTATGCAAGGTGGCCATATAACAGTTATTATAAATGCGAAATAGTGTAAGGTACATTCAAATGGTTTTTTTTTAGTTCATGTAAGGTCTTAAATTAGGGAACAACATTCCTAATGTCTCCAACAGAGGACCAATCAAAGAATAGAAGATTCACAACTTAGGGAATGCATTCTAGTTGGAATTTAGACTAAGAGGAGTATAATATGGTAAGAGAAATCACACTTTTGATGGACATCATGCCTAATGTCACCAAAAAGAGAAAGATTCATAGCATGAAGTAAGAACACCACATAATGAAACATGAGTTGTAATTTAAAATGAAAAAGAATAATGCCAATGTATGCCCCCACTTTAAATAAATTGCTAAACACCATGTTGTGAGAAATTACTTTAAAGTAGAAAATGATAAATTCTAACAATAAAGAGGACATGGGATCTTATTTAGAAAAATATATGCCAACTCATATGTTCCAAATAAATCTACATCATGAAAAGGGGTTCCCTCACAATCAAATCCCAAAATAATAGACAAGGCATCCATGGATTCAAGGTTAGTATTTCTTTGCTGCAATGTTGTTAGAGAGCTCAGAAATGTCATCATTCAAAAAATAACTCATGGAATGGGAAGAATGATACAAAGAGATAAAAAAAGAAAAGAAAAATATTTTGGGTCAACATGGAAGAGATCTAAATATCTTGATTCCTTGTGTCATCCCCAAAAGGAAAACACAAGACCAAGAAATGATAAAGGCTAATATTTTGGGTCAACATGAAGGAGACCTAAATGTCTTGACACCTTGCATCATCCCCAAAAGGAAAACACAAGACAAAGAAAAGATAAATGTTGATGACATATAGAAGAATGCAAATACAAATAGAGTAATTTCATAAAGAGAGAGATACATCAAATAGAAGGGTACATGGGAGATCACATTACGCACATGCAATCACACACATAACATGAAAAAAAAAAGGAAAATACAAGACTAGTAAGGAACATGTGATTCCACCTATAGCAAGTCATCCATATTCCAATCTTGTTTATTGTATGTGGAAGGTGGAAAACTAGCCAAAGGGACAATAGAAAGTGTGATATGAGGAGCATCACCAAGTTCAACACTTGGTGAGTCACTCTTTTTAGGAGGATCATCAAGGTTGTTATCATATAAGCTCATGGAAGAAGAAAACAATAAATTTAATTAATTATGAACAGTTTCCTCATTAATTTTAGCAATCTCATCATCATCATCATCATCCAAGTTAATCACAATGGGAGGTTGAATGCTAATGTCCAAGGAAGGTGTATTCCATGTTGTGGTTGTGATATAGGATCATTTTGCTGTGGAAAAGAGGGAGACTCATCTTGTATTGCTTCACTTGAGTTTGGATGTTGATTTTGTTTGTTATTTTCTTCATTTAACCTTTGAGCAATAGCATGATGTCTACACCTATGCTCAATAGCATTTTTATTTCTTTTGGTACCATTTTAAAGTTGTGTTTATGTAGGAGCGGGTTTATCAACCATAGGTTTCTTTTCTTCCCTTAGAGGAGGAATGAAAGGAACCATGTGAGGTTGTTCAACTACTTTCTCTTTAGCTTCATAAACTTGTTTTATCTTAGGAGGCATGACATGATTGTTTTGGTTGTCTCTTGGTAATTTGTAGGAGATAGGAAAAGGATCTATCTTGGGTTGGTCTTGGTTACTTGGAAGGGATTTTGGTTCAATTATGGTTTTTTCAAGGATAGGAGGCCCAATCATGGCTTGATGTATGTTTCAAAGGGATAATTCTGCTGTGTGTTTTTCCTTAAAATTTGGATAGGATTCAAAAAGTAAATCTTAATGATTTTTAATAGGTTTGATAGGATCGGTCCAAAAGAAATATAATGAGAAATTCCCATGAGATGAAATGGGATTAAAGCCACTATGGTGCATAGTAAATATCTCACCATCAAAGGGAAACTTTAAATATTTATACACAACCAATGAGATGACTTCCATGTAGCTTAGCCATGGATAACCAATCATCACACAAAATTGATCCAGTGTAGGGATGATGGAGAAAGAGACATCTAATTATTTTAGTCCAAATTTTAAAGGAAGGGTGATCAAACGTATTGTAGACCAAGAAAAACCATTATGAATTTTTATCCATGCTTTTGGTTTATCATATGTATCTTGATAGAGTTCATGCACAATAAGAATTCTTTAGTGATCATGTTCTCTCCATAGATGGGATCACTTACTATCCCATTAATGGGGTTATTATTGATTTAGATGACTATGTAAAGAGGAGCATCAGGTGCCTTTTTTATTATATCCTTTGATGACAAATTAATCTACCATCGGTCTCACAAAAATGAACCAATGATAAATAAGGGTTCCACCTTTGGGAGATCGTATTTGATCTATTTCACACTTTAATTCATTAGGAAACTAGATCCCTCAACCATGTTACTTGATTGAGGAATAGCTAGTGGATTCCTTGGATAATTGGATGGGGGTTCACCATTAAATGAAGCTTAAAAAGGGATAAATGCAAACACTTATGCAAACTCACTATGAAACCTAGAAAATTGAAAGAATGAAATCAAATTGATAGACTAAATGGAAAAAAAAGTACCCTAATGGATGGAGATGCCAAGTCAAGATTTTAAAACTATGAAAATTGATGTTTAGGCTTGCACTAGGACTAATATGATAGGTAGGGCATATAATTCTTTCTCTAGGGTTTTCAAGGAAAAATCTAGAATTCTTCTTTCAATTGTCAAGATCTATTGAACAGTGCTCAAAAGTTGTCTCAGGACTAATAATCCAAGTTAGGTGACTTATTCCACTTCACCTAAATTTTTAAAACACATCACAAGAGAGAGAGAAAATTTGTTTTGTTAGAGGATGGGGTTTTACCTTGGTCAAACTCCATTTTGTTAATTAAACATTGAAATGAAATGAAATAGCATGAAGGAATGATGAATGAGAAAATATAATGTTGCAACTCACTAAACCATTGAAATGAGGGTAACAAACCTGTGTGAAATGGATAGCATGAACGTGCATCTTGACTCTTAATTGAATGCTTAAATATTTGTCTTGAATGCATGTTGGAATCATGGAGCCTACATTACAAATGTTAGCTCACAAACACACATGATGCATGAATACTTTGACATGATGCTTGAATCTTGAGTATCGCTCCAAATATTTGATAACTTTCTCCTTAATAATCTTGATCTCATAAACTTGCTAGGATACTTGAATATTTGAAAGCTCTAGATCTTAGATAAAAAAAAATCTAGGTAAAATAATGGTTTGAAACCTTAGTTTTATAGGAATCCTATCTAATTTATTGTTTATTAGATCCCAATGTTAGTGTAATTAAATTAATTATTACACTAGCATAATTTAACTTAGGTCATTTAGTCCTAGGTTGCATTTTAATAAATCATTTAATAATGGGGTAATGTTCCCTTCCATGTTTGTAGGGATAACATTCCTTCTAAAAGATAAGTTGTCCTTCTACAACTTATCTCAACATTTAATAATTTTCTAGATAGGGTTTACATATTGTCACATGTTGTTAGATTATGACACGTGGAAACATCTCATGGATCTTAGATTTTCTCTTTTACCTATATAGTTAGGCATTTTGTACATTTTTAATCATCCAATCTCATAATGTAGATCAATATAGAATCTCCATTGTGCATGCCTAGTTGCAACACTTTCTGTGTGGTTCATTATATTTCCTAGCAAAGGTCCTCCATTGAAGACTATAGCTTTCGGGGCACTATGCATCCATAATCTCAACATGGTATCAGAGCTTGTCCAGTGAAATGTCATCCCTCGATGAAGAAAATTGGTGTGCGAGATTCTTTGCAGGCTTGAAGGTTTCCATTAAAGGCTACTTGATTCCACCTAGTCACCAAACTAATTTCTAAAGTAGATAGAGTTAGATTTGAGCTTTTCATTGTCTTCAAAAGGCCTTGAAACCCTAGGATCACTTGACCATTCATCAAAATTGGATACACCAACTCAGAAGCCATCAAAGGTATTTTTGGGTTTGCAAAATCAACTGTACTATCTATACAATTTCCAATAAAAAATCACCCCTGTCAGTTGTCCTCTAAGGTAAATTTTTGTTAGTCGGAGCACTTTTTTTTCAAAAAGAAATTGAGATTATATTTCTATTTGTTTGGCAAAAAAGGTGAATTTGTGGCCATTTTTCTATAGTTGCAGAAAAATATTTGGGTAACTGCTATTTAAATCACTTGTTGACATATCATAGGGTTCACATTTTTACATTCATCAACATTTTCTACATAATGTTTATGGCTTATATTTATCAGTTGGCATATAAGGGTTTTCTTATTAGCTTTAAATTCATCGATGGGATTTTTTTGTAATCGGTATTTGTTTTCATTTTTTGAATTGCCAAATCTTTGGCATTATTTAAAAAATATATCTATCGGTTATTATACAATCTGTAGGAAAAGGTTTTGGTTGGCATTGGTTGTACTTTAATAGAGGGCACATCATATCATCTGTTGGCCCATCCATTGGATGTTGTCTCTTCATTCAGCCTTTGGCTCCATCCTCCCATTGTCCTGCCGACCCATCTCCCACTGACTATTGATTATACTACCATTTTTTATTAGTGTTGTCCAGCCCAAGCCCACCATTGGAATTTTTCCATTAGCTAGTTTTCCACTGGCTCATTCTCCCATTGATGCATATGCTTTTTTTTCCCTCACCCACTGAAGACCTTGCTCGTATAAATGACCAAGGACCACTTGATCCAAGCGGCACCACCATTGCATGGTTGCTCTGCGTAAAATGTTTGTCATGCTAGCAGCTCCGGTCACCCACTACTATATTCGGGGGCATTTTTTTTGTCCACTTAAGCCCTGCAGTCATATCTGTGACTGAGGGATATTTTTTTAAAGCTTGGGTGCTAATTCTTTTGCACCAATTTATCCTGCAGAGTGCCAAATATAGGAATTTTTTTGTTTTATCATAACTTTTCACTAGGGTATCAAAAATTAGCAAACAAGATACCATAAAAAAGGTAATTTTGAGAACCTTCTAGTGGTGACATTAGTTTTCTGAAATTTTTCTCATGAAAAATTCTATAGGGCCAACTGAAGACAAAACCCTAATCTGACTCAAAGGCTCTTAACTTCATAACCGTTCATTGGGTTTTATTAATTCCAGCAACATCAAGAAGTATTTTCAGAGTTTTTTTTATTAGTCCAAAGCAATTGATCAATTTCAACTCTAGGTACTCTTGCATTGATTTTTTTAGTTTGGTGCATTTGTTAAATAACTTGGATATCATGAAGCTTGGGCAAAATTTTTTTGATCCTAGTAGCATCACTTCAGTTGTACATCATCTTTGGAAGCTTCTATTTGTTGTTGAAGGTTAGTGTCTTTGTGTTTTTTGTAGAAATTTCATTAAGGGGCTTGCATATTCTCCTTTTTTGGTTATGTTGCATAAGGGAAAATATCAAGAATGGCGGGATTGGATCACATCATCTCCAATCACTTGCATTGTTGCCAAAATTTTATGGTATAGTTCCCCGTCCAAGTGAAGGTATTCAAGAAATTTCTTGGAGTTGTACTAGGTACACTATTTTGGAGATCATTGGAATGCAAGTTGATTGTGATGTTTTGAGTTCTATTGATCATTGTGATTGTCCTCACATCCTTTGGACTAAGCTTTGGGAGAGATATGGAGGATCATACTCTCCACCCTTCCTCAATGGTCATGATTTAGAATGTCATTCTTTAGATCAAATACCCCACGATGATATTATTGTGTAGGAATTTGATTGCCTTGAATCTTCCAAAGAGGTTGACAAGGTTCCTTCAAGTGCTTCTTCTCCAACAGAGACTATTGGTATTCCTTCACATTTAGTGATTCCTTGTCTAGATTCATTGATTGAGGTTTCCACCATGATCATTCATCACGACACCTTAAGTTTTCTAAACTTGACATCAAGGCATGGATTCATTTTAGGTATCACTGACTTGGCTACTTCTAAAGGTTTGGAGGACATTCTTGAGGAGATATCACTCCTCTATTCAGATCCCACTTTGGAGAGTTTTGTTGAGTCTTCACATCCTTTTGGCTCAACCATGCTTGGGGATATTGAGAATATCTTGGAGGCACTTCATTTTTCTTTAGAGATTTCATGTATGAGACTTCTTCCCTATCATTCTATTCAGGATTTGAGGTTTCTTCAACATCCACCATTGGATTTGCTTCTTCCTAGTGGGAGACTTGTGGTTTGGACACATTTGGTGCTTCAGACTTCTTTCAGTGGTTTTGTGGACACTTCACTCAAGGGGGGCTATCAAGTCTCCATCATATTCATCACATCTTAGTCTTTGGATATTGTTCAGCATTGGGTTTTGCATCATCCTAGTTTGTCACCCTCTTCATTGATTGTGGCATATTCATCTTCAGGCATGGAGACATTTGAGTAGATTTTAGATACACCATCATCATCCATATTCATCCTTCCTTCAATTCATATCCATAATGGGAAGCATCCCTACACTTGTACTTGGTTATGTTTCTTCCAAAAGGGAGACAAGTTATTTTTCAACACTAAATCATGTTTTGTCTTTAGACAGTTACAATTTTTAGAGGTGATCACATCTTCTGGGGTGGCTATATAGTCTCACTCCTTCCCTCCTATGGGGGGGGCTATTGATTGTATTTTATCCATGTGACAAACAGTGTACTTAGGGGTATTTCAAAGTCCTCCATCCTTCCCATTCTATCTCACATTTTTTTTCATTTCATCTCCTTTTTGGAGAGGGGTTTTGTTGCCACTGGGTTTTCCCATTTTCTCTAGTTGTGGGATATTTTCTACATCTTCATGTAAATGGGTACCTAACATGGCCTTGTAGCTGAGACCCATCACCATCTTTGCATAATAATTGCATTTTCCTCCCTAAGTTGCACTTATGGGGGGTGTTAGTGTAATTAAATTAATCATTAAACTAGCATAAGATAACATAGGTCATTTATTCCTAGGTTGCATTTTAATAAATCATTTAATAATGGGGTAATGTCCCCTTCCATGTTTGTAGGGATAAAATTCCTTCTATAAGATGAGTTGTCCTTCTAGAACTTATCTCAAGATTTAATAATTTTCTAGATAGGGTTCACATGTTGTGACATGTTGTTAGATCATTACACATGGAAAAATCTCATACATCTTAGGTTTTCTCTTTTTCCTATATATTCAGGCATTTTATACATTTGTAATCATCCAATCTCATAATGTAGATCAATATAGAATCTCCATTGTGCATGCCTAGTTGCAACAATTTATGTGTGGTTGATTATCTTTCCTAGAAAAGGTCCTCCATTGAAGACTACAACTTTGGGGACCCTGTGCATCGATAATCTCAACACCCAAATGCTGACATTTGCAAAATTTGAATTAAAAACCTTGATTTCCTACATAAAACCAAAAAAATGCCCCAAACAGGACTAATACACCAAGGGTGGCATATAGGTCCCACCTAGGGGGATTAATACACCTAGGGTGGGATATTAGTCCCACTCTAAGTTTTTAGGCTGAGAGATTGTCGGGGGTTTAGAATATTAAAGGAATTTATTGAATTTATCATGATTTTGTTAGTAAAACGGTATAGGAATAACTAGAATGGAAGATTTAATAGATTAGTGTAAACCAAATTATGCAGTGTAAACCATATGGAGATTTAAACAACTATAAACAATGAAAATGAAAAGAATAGAAAACAAAACACATAACGCAGTGTTTACATGGAGAAACCCTTTCAGGAAAAAATCCATCTAGGAAGAGATGAATAGTTGTATTAACAACAATGGTGTTTCATAATACAATCACTCTAACTCCTCTTCAATCCAACAACATCTATGTACCTGTGAAACATCTCATAGTGTCTCCAACTCAACCCATCAATATATAGACTCACTAGGGCTCAAAATACCACCATAAAACATTACCATGGGTCAAAACAAGGTTAATAAATACCATGGTATAAATCCATTCGACCCCTTACATGCTAAACATGGTCGCTTACATGGCATTACACCCTTTTACAAGTTTTCATAAGAATTCCTAGAAAATAGGAGATGCTCTTACATGTATCATAAACCATCAATAGCTATCCACCACTTTTAGCCCTTAGAGTTGTAATAAAATTTGTCATAACATCCTTAAAAATAGGCTTTCCATGTCATACCACTAAGTGGGAATCTTTTGACAACTAATAACTTATTATTCAAGGAACCAACATGTGGAAAAAGTGCCGACACAAAATCTCACACCCCTTTTGATGGAGCACAAGTATTTAATAAAAATAAATGATATTTATCTGTAGGAAAATGTAAAAAAATAATAAATAAATAACTTAGGAATTTCCAAGGCTGAGACTCCTTGATTCCCAAAATTCTCCCACTTGTTGAATAACTTTCAAAAGCTAGGGGAATCATACCATAATGGAATCAACTAGGTACAAGAAAAAGGGCTTGTGGCCTTTCTGCACCAAATGAACTTATCTGTGCTCACAAGTTTGATAAGATAATAAAAAATATTATCCTTAGTGTCAATTTTCTTCAACTCAATTTGTTCATTAGAAACTGTTTCTCGAACAAAAATGGTATTTGCATATTTACATGCTTTTTCTAAGCATGATACATAATATTCTTGGCTAAATGAATTGTGCTCTCACTATCACAACCAATCTAAACTATCCTACAATAGAAACCAATACCTATATACAAAATTTATTATCATACTGCCTCCTTATAAACATAAGTAGAATCCATACACTCTACTTCAATGGTGGATAATACAACTATAGCCTGCCTTTTACTCATCCAACTCACTGCTCCTCCAAAAAAAGTAAACACATACCCATTGGTGGACCCTTGACTATCCAAGTCACCTGTGCAATCTGCATCAATAAATCAATGTATGTGCAATGACTTGACCACATTATTAGTACAATGATAAACCAAGCAATAATTAGAAGCACTTCACAATTAACTAAACACACTTTTAATAAAATTCCAATGTTCTTTACCATGGTTAGACATAAACCAACTTAGAACTCCCACTGCCTGGGCTATATCTAGTCTAGCACAAACCATTGCATACATCAAACTACCAAAAAAACTAACATAAGGAACCTTAGAAATATCCTAAATATCATCATCAGAATTAGGACACATATCCAAGCTCAACTTAGTACCAACTAGAAATGGAATACTAACTAGCTTAGAATCATGCATATTAAACCTCTACAAAATAGTATCAACATACTTACTCTAACTCAACCAAATATTTATGTTATCATGATCTCTTCTAATTTCCATTCCAAGAATGTATTTAGTAGCCCCAACGTCTTTCATATCAAAATTACTAGAAATTTATTCCTTGAGTTCACTGATCATTACCTTATTGTTACCAATAAACAACATACCATCAACATACAAGATAATAATTAGAATATGATCATTAATAACCTTAATATATACATAATGATCCTCTTCACTCCTAAGAAATACCAACTTTAATTCAAAAGTATCAAAATTTTGATACCACATTCTAGGCGACTGTTTCAAACCATACACTTATTTATTTAACCTACAAACAAAGTTTTATTTTCCTTTCACAAAAACACCATTATGTTGTCACATATCAATCTCCTCCTCAAGATCCCCATGCAAAAAAGTATTTTTAACATCCATTTTCTCTATCTCAAAATCATAAGCAACAACAATAGATAACAAGAATCTAATACAAGTTCATTTAGCAATAGGAGAGAAATTTTACAAAAATTTACTCTCTCTCTCTCTCTCTATTGGAGTAGCCCTTATCCACTAATCTAGCCTTATACCTTTCCAAGTGACCATCTACTCCAAGTTTCTTTTTCAACACCCAATTACATCTAATGAACTTTCTTCCTTTTTGAAAATTAACAAGATCCCAGGTGTTATAGTTTTCCAATGCCATCATATCCTCTTGCATAGCCTACAACCAAGATTCATTTTCCTTTGAAGAGAGAGCCTCCATGTAAGATCTAAGTTCATCATCGACACTTAATAAAGCAAATATACAATTGAAATCAGGTTGGATATACCTATCAACTAGATTCCATTGTCTTGTGGATCTTTTGAGAGTAGGAGAAAGAGGATCTTGTTGTTCTTGATCTCGATCAACCTCTTCTTGATTTTTGTCCTCATGTTCTTTTGTTTTATTAGTAACTTCTTCCAATTCCTCATCTTCTTCCTCCTCATTGAATCAGTCTCTTTGTTCTTCTCAAGGTGTATCTTCTTGCTTAATTTCAAAATGCACACTCTTTATCTTATCCTTTTACTTTGGTTGTTCAGGTATAGAAATAACACTAAGCTCCCTAAAAATCACATCTCTAGAATAGATACTTTTCTTAGTTAGAGGATTGCATAGCTTATAACCTTTAACATTATCACCATATCTAATAAAAATGTACTTTTTAGCTTTAGGATCCAACTTAGTCCATTTTTCTTTAGACACATGAACATAAGCCTCATAGCCAAATGTCCTTAAATTTGAAACAAATTTTTTCTCACCTATCCACATCTCATAAGGTGTTGTTTCAAGAACTTTACAAAAAGATCTATTAATCAAGTAACAAGAAGTACTTACAACTTCTTCCCAAAATCATCTATCAAGACATGAATCACTTAACATGTTTCTAGCTCTTGCCATGATAATCTAATTCATCCTTTCTACCACACCATTCAGTTGAGGAGTATACATAGTAGTTTTCTATCTAAAAATTCTTGCATGCTTACGAAATTCATAAAATTCCTTAGAATAGTATTCCCCTCCATTTTTCAGACCTTAATACCATAATTTTATAATTTGATTGCTTTTCGAATAATGCTTTAAATTCCATAAAATTAGTGAAAACTTCAAATTTATGTTGCATAAAATATAACCAAGTGGTGCAGGAGCACCTAGGTTACATTAGGTGGCACTAGGCAAATTTGGAAGCCTAGCATGAAATCTTGAGAATTCAATACTTTAAGGTCATGTTGACCATCTAGTTTTGCGTTAGAGGTGTTAGAATATGTTAGAAGGAAGGTTGTTCAGTAGTTCAAGGTAGATTGGATGAGTTTCACAACTTGTTTCCATTAGGTTTCACTAGGTGTTAGAAATAAAGCCCAAAATGTTACATTTATGCAATTTTGGCCTAATGTGGTGGTTATATCCAACTAAGAGATGAAATAATCATTTTATAAACCTTTATAAGGCTGATTTCAATTTGGAGTAGAGGTTAGAATCATTGGAGTTTGTAATCAGTTTGGAAAACAAGAAAATGGAGTCATTGAGTGTGCATTTCCTATTTGTTTTTCCTATTTTTGAATTAGTAGATTAATGGATTGAATAAGGCATTTTGGACAGTTTAGAATGTAGTGTAGATCCTTTTCAGGCATAGCTTAGTTTAGTAGTTATCTTGCTGCATCGGTTCAAGCATTTCTTTTGTTAGGTTAGTTCTTTTCTTGTAAGTTTTTGTTCTGACTGTCAGACTAGAAGAGATGGAGCTCTAGACCATGTTTCCCCTATACCTAGTGTATGGGCTATTGGAAATAGAGGCTAGACTCCATGATTGTACATAATGTAGAGGTAGGAGTCCTTAGGAGTCAAGAATCAGTGGCAAAGAGCTATTCCTAGGCGAGCTTGGTAGTGCCCAATTAGGATAGTTAAAGAGTGCAAAGCACTAAGGTTGTAGGGGTGCCAATCTTTTGATGAACCATGGTGTGGAGAGGACGTGGAATTCCTTACAGAGGATTGGTAACAAGAAGGAGGCTTAACACAGACTGGGAGGTGGTAGAAAAACTGACTAATCACAAAGAGGTCAGAAACTGACTTAAAACAAGCCTAATTTTGCTAGGTTAAGGGTTTGAGTAGCATAAGGACAATGGAGGGTCCAACCTCAAAAATATTCAAGGTGTGGGCTAGGGTACTATGAATGCCAAGAAAATATTTGGGGTCATCTGGAGAATTTAAGCACACTCTCCATTCTTCTCGGGTTAGGAGACCTAATTAGGGCTCTAGGCCTTATAGCCTTTTTCTAACCCTAGGAGAGGGTTTGGTGGAAGCGATGGAGATTTGGAGTCTAGTGACTGAAGAAGAACCCTAAATAGGTTGCTATGAAGCTTTTACAACATCTTTACACCCTTAAAAGAACATAACTGAATGTTGAGGGTATTTGGCCTTTAGGGAAGAGTAAGGGTCAAGGGTGAGAAAGTGGCAAGGCACCAAGATTGGCTTGGTAGAATGAGAGAATGTTGATAGTGGGGTTGGCCAATAGGATTAGGGGAACCTATACCTGAGATAGGACCTAAAGGATAAGGTGAAAGAGTCACCTAGGAGTTCTTGAGAACAAGGACTTAGAGCATGGGACAATGAGTGTCTCATCCAACCCTACCCTATCACCGGGTAAACCTTGTAACATCATCGATAAAGGAGAAAAAAAATATAGATTCCCTAATTGATTCAACATCCGTAGGATGAAACACATCTGTATGAATTAATTCCAATTTAACTTTATATTTTGTACTACAAAAAGGAAATGATTTTTTGTTTTGTTTACCAAACACATAATGTTCACATAAATCAAAACTCTCATTAGAATATGATAAACGTCTAACAATTTTTTATTCAAAATAGACTTTAAAGCAATCTCACTTATCAGACCCAATCTATTGTACCACAATGTTGATACAAGTGTTTTCAAAATTTTCAATTACATATGTAGAGTTTATAAAATTAGTGACTTCTAGCTTAAACAAGGTTCATTTTCTTGTCGCTCTTTCTATCACCAAATTCCCTCTTACCAATATATAACCATGCTCATAAAAAGTTACACATTCCCAAATCATTCAACTTCGAAACTAAAATCAGATTTCTAGCTACTCCAGGAACATGGAAAAGACCAAGAATGGTTTTAATCTTCCCATCACTGAAACACAACTTAACCTTACCCCTTCTAACAATCAGGTATGATGAGTTATCACTAAGGTAGATTTCACCTAAACCATATTTCTCATATGTAGTAAACCACTCCTTTTGAAGAGTCATATGAAATGAGCATATTGAATCAATTAACCAATTTTCATTAGTCATAACTTGAAGACAAGAAATCAAAGCTTTATCATCTAAGTTAAAGGATTTCTCTATGGAGGAATCAACTTGTTTATTTGGATTTCTGCATTCATTCTTCACATGTCCTCTTTTCCACTCTTCCAACACTTCACTATGTTCTACTTTCCAGGAGTTTTAGATATTTAATGTTAGTAGTGATATCAATTTGGCACAAGAACATCCATCTTTGTATATTTAATGTTAGTAGTGATATCAAGTATGAAATTATCCTAACATTCAGGCAAAGAACAAAGAAGCATAACACAATTATCTAAGTCTTCTTCAAATTTGACATCAATAGAGGCTAACTGACTCAAAACCATATTAAAATAATTTAAATGCTTGGCTATAGATTCACCTTCCTTCATCTTAAGAGAAAACAACTTTCACTTCAAGTAGATTTTGTTAACCATAATTTTTGCATGATATATTTCACCTATCCAGTTCCACAAAGCGTATATAGTATTTTTTGGTATTACATTCAGGAGAATAAAATTAGAAAGACACAACCTGATAGTGCCTTGTTCCTTTTTATCAGCTTTCTCACAATCTTCATCACTCACTTTCTCAAGTTTGACTATATTTTGCACAACAACCCACTGATATTTTTCTTCAAGGAGATCCTCCATTTTTAGCTTCCACAACAAAAAACCAACTTCATTAAATTTTTTAGTATCCAAATGGTAAGAATTTGTAGCAACGATTACAAAATAGTGAAAAAAAACAACTCAACAAAACTCCCACTAAAGCTCAAAAAACCTTCATTCTACCACCTAGAACATAAAACAGGCCAAGCTCTGGTAACAAATGTAAAAAAAATGGTAAAGGAATAGCTATAATGGAATATTTAATAGATTACTATAAACCAGATTATGTAGTGTAAACCATATGGAAATTCAAACAAATGTAAACATTGGAAATACAAAGAATAGAAAATACAACACAACACAGTCTTTATGTGGAGAAACCCTTTTTGGAAAAAACTCCACCAAAGAAGAGATGGATAGTTGTATTAACAATAATGGTGTTTCACAATGTGGAGACAATGAGGAAAAGTACAATTCTCTAGAAGAGGAAATGGTTGAAATTAAAAATAACTTGAAAATTGTTGTGGAACAAAACCATAAAATGGCTAGGCACAATGCCATTATTATCAACACTATGTCCAAAAAGCTTGAAAAAACACAATACGGTTTGCTAGTTGTTGACCTGGAAGCGAAAAAGGAAAGAAATTTTGAGGACCAAGGTATTTCTAAAAGGAATCGGGCCAACCTCAAAGGGAAAGAGCCTCCCACTACACAAATGGTTCAGATCTTAAAGAGGGGGGTTCAGGATATGAATGAGCTGGAAGTTGAGACTACTGATCTTTTAAAGACACAAATTTAACTACTGCTCACTTTTTGCCTAGTTTTTGGTTCTATGGAATTTTCTACCCTTTTTGTTGGTTGTGGTTGTTTACTATTGTCTTTTAACAAGCTTTATGTCTATGATGTCTTTACTGACTTTCTCTTTATTTTGTAAACTTTGTGGTTTTGGGTCCCTGTAAAACCCATTTTTTCCTCTTTCAAAAATAATTGTGTTTCACAATAGAATCACTCTAACTCCTCTTCATTCTGACAACATCTTTGTACCTATAAAACATCTCATAGTGTCTCTAACTCAACCCTTAAATATATAGACTCATGGGGGCTTTTCTCTTATAAGCATTCAACCCTCATTGTAATTATTCTCAAATATTATCTGGAGCTTTCATATCTTCTTGAAAGTCTCTTCTATAGCTTTTCTTGTTGAAGAATATTTCATATATTGTTTGTAGATCTTTTTCATGGAAGGTGTATTTGTTTGTTGTTTGATTCAGTGGCTTGTGGTTTTGTTCTTGTTACACAATTCTAGTAGGAAATACCATGGTAAAAAACCATTCAACCCCTTACATGCTAAACATGGTCTCTTACATGACATTACGTCATCTTACAAGTTGTCATAAGAATCCCTAGAAAATAGGAGATTCTCTTACATGCATCATAAACCATCAATAGCTTTGCAAAGATTCTCTTATCCATATCATAGATGATTCTAATGTCCAAAATAATATCCCACACTTTTAGCCCTTACACTTGTCATAAAATTAGTCATAGCATCCTTGAAAGTAGGCTTTGTGTGTTATGCCACTAGGTGGGCATCTTTGGACAGCTAATAAGTTATTTTTCAAGGAACTAACATGTGGAAAATGTACCAACATAGAATATCATGCCCCTTTTTATGGAGCACAAATATTAAATAACAAAAATGATATTTATCCATTGGAAAATGTAAAATAATAATAAATAAATTAGGAATTTCCAAGTTTAAGACACCTTGATTCCCAATAGATTTTAGTTGAAATTAACCTTGGGATATGTAATAAAGGGTCTTAGGGGCCTATTAATGATTATTTAAAGGACATGCATGCAAGGGTGCTAAAATAGGTCCAAGCAGAGTGTTAAATTGTACTATCTCCAACAAGAGAGTATAATTTTTGACACTACAGTAAGTAAAAAAATTGTGCTTATTCTAGATGATTATTTATTTTTGAATCTATGTTAGGAAGACATTATTCTTAGATGAAATGAGGTTATAAATTTTCAATAATTTTACTATAGTAATGGAAAAAGTATCCTTTTTTCTTACTTAATTTGGGAATAATTAATATTAAACTGAGCCTAATGTTTCCTTGATTTAGTGTTGTAATGTGTTTTACACATTCACATTAAGTTTAGGGCCCTTTTAAACTAAATGGACCTTTTATTATGTATCCCAGGGATTATTTCAATTGAAATCTTGACAAATTAAAGAAACACACCTAACATTCTCTCACACCAAAAATCTATGGTGGGACCCATATGCCACCTTGGGCATATGAGTCCCTCTAGGTGGGACCCATACACCTATTGGGGTTTATGAGTCCCATTTAGGACTTTTTTAGGATTTTGAGTGGGAAGCCAAGGTTTCAGATTCAAATTTTGTGAATGTTGGCATTTGAGATTTAATAAATGGCAAATTAGATGGAATTCCCATATAACTAAGGTTTCAAATCATTATTTCACTAAGAATCTTCAGGAAAGAGAGTTTAACTTAGATCTAGAGATTTCAAGAGATTTATTCAAGCATTCAAGAGTATTCAAGATAATTCAAGAGCTATTTATCAAGCATTTTGGAGCATCATATCATGGTATTCATGCATCGTGTCTGTTTGTGAGCTAACATGTTGATGTAGAATTTGTGATCCAAGGTCAAGAATTTAAATCCGTTTTAAGTTTCATGATCAAGATCTACATCCATTGAAGCCAAATCATACAAGTTGTAGATCTACATTCCAAGGATTATTTCACTAAGAATCTTCAAGAAAACAAGTTTCACTTAGACCTAGAGATTTCAAGAGATAATTTCAAGCATTCAAGAGTATTCAAGAGCATTCAAGAGTTGATTATCAAGCATTTTGGAGCATCAATTAAAGATTCAAGCATCATTTCATGGTGTTCATGTACCATGTGTGTTTTTGAGCTAACATATTGATGTAGCATTTGTGATCCAAGTTCAAGAATTCAAATCCATATTGATTTTCATGATCAATATCTACATAAATTTAAGCCAAATCATACAAGTTGTAGATAAACACTCCAAGGATTCAACACGGTTTGGTGATTTGTTACATTCATTTGTTCATTCATCATTCCCTCATGTTATTTCAATTCATTTCAAAGTTTAATTACTTAAATGGCATCTGATTGAGGAAAACCCCCATCCACTAACAAAACCAAAATAAAATCTCTCTCTTGTGATGTGTATTTTGTAGATTTAGGTGAACGAGACTCATTCACCCAACTTGTTGATTTAGTCCCTAATATAGCCTTTCAACAACATTCAACAATGTAATATATAGGTTTGGAAGACTCAAAAACATATTCAAAAAACCATAGAGTGCCCTGACCCATAAGCCCAACCTAGCATATTAGTCCCATTACAATTTTTTATCACTATTCAGCAAATCATGATCAACTATCAAAGAATCACAAATCCTTCCCTAGAAACCCTAGAGTGGGACTAAATCACCCAACCTAGCATATAAGTCTCAAAGCAATCTAAAATAGCAATTTCTAGGGTTTATATATCTTCTTTTGGCCTCTCCACCCATCCAGGTACTTTTCTGTTTCATTCTAATTATTAATTTGATTTCATGTTTCAAGTTTCTAGGGTTTGTGCATAACTTTTTGCATTTCTCCTTTGAAGCTTCATTTAATGGTGAACCCCATAAAATTTCAATAGGAAACCTCTAGCCCTTCCCTCCATTGAGTCAATTGGTTGAGGGATCTATGTTTCCCAACGATTAAAGTGTGAAATAGGTCCCTACGTTCCATCTCCCCAAAGTTGGAACCCTATTTCTATTTAATCATTTACTCTCTTTTTTTAATTTAATTAATTTTATGCTCTTTTAGTGTTTCTATATCTTTTAATTTGATGAACATATTTAGATAACCATACTACTATTTTTGAAATAAAATAAAATAATGTGTTCATCCAAATTATACTTAATTTTACGTTTTGAGTGAAGTTTCAAATTCATGTCACACTTTCAACTTATTAGTACAAGTGAATTTAATAATTTAGTTAATTTTGGTCAAGGATATGCTCTAGTTAGTTTAATTTTAGAGCAATTATATATGTTCCATAGCTATTTCAACTAAAATTTTCCATAATACATATGTAGCATCACTTTAGGGATAAATTTGATAAAGAAAATTCAAAGTCAATTAATTCAAAAAATAAAAAATATTATTTTATATGTTTATGAGGTAGCAGTGATACTCATAAGAGTTCTTCATTTGGAGTGAGCTATTTTCCTTCCTTTCTTTTTCATTTCCCCTCAATCCTCCATGTTGCCACCCACTTAGAAGGATCAATTTTGGGGAAGCTCTTGACGATGAATAGCACCCTTTCAGTGACCTCATCCTTATCCAAGAATGTCTTGCTTGACACCCATCACGTGGAATTTCTCCATGATCCCCATCAATGGGCCCTAAGTACCACTAAGCTAGTTAGGTTAACAGTCACCCTCATGTGTTTAAGAATGGCCTACTCCAAACTCTATCTAGTTTGTTACCCTTCACTCTATTTTATTTCTGCATCAGAAAAATGAAACTGAGACTAGTGATAATGTCCTCTCAACAAGTTTAACAGGCCTTTATATCACCCACTATTTCCTCCCTAAAATGTACTCGACACTAAGCTTTTGTTGATAGGTTTGATAATTTAATTAACTTTTAGTTTTAGCATCAAATAATACCAAAATGTTGCTATCTCAATTCCTTTAATCCTTGTCCACTCAAAGGCAAGAAATAGTTACCAAGATTAGTTTCAATTTGGAATTATGAAATTGCTACCACCACATAGTAAGGAGTTTCTATTTAATTTCTAAATTGTTATCAGGCCCAAGCCAAGCACAACCTATCCACATTTTACTTTATTATTAAAACTCTACATTAATAATCAATATCTTCATATTTAATTGTCGAGTTACTTTTTAATTGAATAATTTAATTTAATATAATAAATATCCAAGAACAACTTATATATAAATTTATGAAAACACATATTTAATAAATAGTTTAATTAATACCTTGAGTAACAAAACAACATTAATAAACAAATTTAAATCAAACAACCTAAACCAATAATTACCAAACATCATGAAAAGGGCGAGTCATGGAGGGGCACTACATCCTCCACCCTAAGATCGACTTACTCTAGGAATTCGCAAGGTTACAATAAAATGTATGCAAATATAAGCAACATAAAATAATCAAGAAAACCAAATGTGAAACAATTACTAGACCGGGTAAAAAGCAGAACTTGAAATGACATAGAATAATGTCAAAACTTATAGGGTATCGACCTGGATACTCATCCTCTTTGAGGATGATGACTAGGGTAGGGGACCAAATTCTATCTTGAATAAAAAAATTCCATTAGGTTTAAAGCACACTCAAACCTGTCACTTCAAGTGGAGTCATTGTATGGTACTTGCATCATGCAGAAAACAAAATAGTTGAACATATAAATATATATTCACACAATAGGCACACCGTGAAAGGAAATCGTAGTGTACAAGGGTACTCACGAATGAGTAATGTGACACTATCCCTTTCACCAAGACACATATGAAGACAACACTCAGTAATCAAACCATCTTGTAAATCATTCACTACATGATAGAATAATTAAATGTTGATCATAACAATGCATCTAATGTCATGTAATACCCCAAGATGATTTGCTACATCAAAATGACACACTTTCACAAAACACTACATATATGTACACACAAAACACACATTTTTCATCAAATATCCATCATTTACACGCCAAAAATTCCACTTTATTCACTATACAACACTAAATATAATAATAAATTTAGCAAAAGACCATGATTTTGCACCTCTACAGAAGCAAGAAATCATAAATTATCACTTCATAAGCACCGAATTTTAGATTTAATATACATCCTTCATATACATACACCATTCACAACATCGTAAATCACATCACAAGGATACACAAGGGTCCATAATGCATCCCTGATAGAAATAATGTTGATGCATTGTACACTACACCATGGGTCCTATCCTTTCTATCAGTTTTATGCAACATTGGACCAACACCATGAAAGGACAAGTCTTAGGTTGCTAAGCAAGGATGATAGAAGGGACAAAACCTAATCACAAGAGTACATGCAACAAGGACAACATAATGGGCTCATATGTATCCAGAATGCCCAGTGTATGAACCTAGGCTCTGATACCATGTGTAACACCTTGCCATGAAACCCTAGAGGACAACACACTACAACACTAAAAAAAATAGAACAATTTTTTTTTTAGTGCAACAAAAAGGATTGCATAATCTAAGTTATCATGTAATCAAATATAAGTCCACTAAGGTTCCATGACAATGCTACTAAAATCCCATTAACCAAACTTACAAGAATTATAAATCATATTATTAAACAAGGTTCACATAGCAATATGAATTTCATTTAATCCATCATATTTAAACGATATGCCAATAAGAATTAACCATAACATTTCATCAATAGATACCATTCAGAATAAATTTCATTAACTAACATAAGCAAGGTACATTATTAACTTTACTCATTACAAGAGACAGTTCAACAATGAATAACATTACATCATTACATCAAAGCTTCTCGAGTTCAATTGGGGAGATTATACATCATAGTTACAATACATAATAGAATTGACTACAATTTAGTACAAGTATAAGAAAATATTCCACTTGAACTAGAACAATTGCATTCACCACAAACACGAACCATAGCAAGGGAACCCAATGGAGTAAAAGGCACATTCCACCTGACCATGTGGAGCCCAAAGGTCCACCCCCCATGGAAGGAGATAATGTCTGGTCCCACAGCAAGAACAACAAGACAACCACAACCAATATAACAAGGCTATAAAGTGGACAACTGAAATTACAACAACAATAACATAAAAAATAGACAAACATTATTTCTAGAGGACATCACATACCAAAGGGAGAGAACAAGCAAGGGAATACTAGTCTGTAGAGGGAAGAATGCCATTGTATGGTCCTATCATGGGTTACCCTGGCAGTCTCTCAGTAGCCACCGACCCCCATCTATGGTTACTCTAGCAGTCTCTCACTATCTGCGGCCCCCTATACGGTGACACATGCAAAACCAAACATCCTTTCATGAGGACAAGTAATTTGGTCTTTCAAACTAGGCCTTCTCCACCCATCCTTAGCCTAAACAAGCACTACAGGTATGCATGAGGCATTCAATTATCTTGATTAATGTGTAAACTACCAAACCTCTAATTCATTTTAAGTTATCCTAAGTTAAGAAACTACCACATGGGTTACCCTAACACCACTTTGTGCACCAGCCACCATTTAGAGCCACTCCCCCTACTATCAGCTAGCAGACCCACTAAAATCAATAAGGTAAATCCATTGTGCACATAAAATGAAAACCACAAAGAATGTACACATATGGTGAGGAATGAGCCATCCAACACAAAGAATCAACCATAAAAATGAGTAAACAGTTCATGGCTAAACCTCCCCCAAATAACACATCAAGTATCACATTGAAAGTATAATACCAATCAACATAAGGATCTAATACAACAATCCAACCAATACATAATTTCCAAAGCCTCTGGAAGCCAATATACCAAGCACATTCCCCAATGGCACATATCCCTCAACAAATTTACACAGACAACATCCATTTTAAACAAAAACTAAATCCAATAGTCAAGACCAAATCAATTAACAATAATCATGAAGTCATTTGCAAACTCATGCAATGAAACATAACAATTTATCAATTTAAAATAAAAGAAACTCCAATGGGTAATATCAAGGTAAGCATGGTTCCATTAAGTAATACAAATTCTTAATAATCACTAGGTTTTCTCAATTGCTTCCAAGACATCATACCAATAAGAATTTTTCTAAGGATTATACTCTAGCATTATTTAGTACATACCATCAAGTAAATATTCAATGCCCTCTTTAAGTAACTATATTCCATTTTCAATAGCAATACCTATTATATATTTTTAGTAAGTAGTAGTCAAGAATGAGTGTATTAAATAAAAATATCTCAATCCCATTTCCTATATATATCAATCTATAACATAATTATCCATTAGAATAAATTGTATATCCTAAGGGTTGAAATGAATATAGAATAATATATACCAATTGATTCTTTGCTAAACATGAAGGTAGGAATAAATAATGGATCCACAATCTTAGTTCAAGGAAACAATAACATAACAACTATTTTACTTTTGATCCCTAAATATTCTAGATTTTATCTCCTAAACCAAAATTCAATGTAAATTTATTGTCATAATATTCTCGAGTTTGATTATGGTTAAATTTGAAATTGGGGTCTCACTTTAATTCAATGTAATTAGCAATCATCTTGTCCTTTGGTTAAATTATAAGGTGATATAACTAATGCCTGACTGAATCATTTAATTTAATATATATAATATTCGATTATTACAACATCTTTGTTTTCTTAATGAAATATATAAAATTTTAATATATTCATACTAACTGCTAATATATCTTGCTGCTTATCTACATATGCGATAATATATCTATAGAAATAGATAACCATGAAAATATACTGGACAAATTGTTATCTCTGAATTGTAGGAAAAAGTGGAAGCATAGGCAGGCACACAAGTTGTTTGTCAAAATTCCTCAAGATATGTAGTTCAAGGTTTCCATGATCCAAGGGTGTGAACAAAAAGATCGATATGAAAGTTTTAGAGGATATATAGAAATTAAAAAAATTATTGTCGAGTGAAAGGAAAAATCCTACAACCTTCCCAAAATCTTGTCTTCTCATGCTCAAATGAGAGGGTTACAACATACATGCACATTCATCCAAGTTGGAAGATGTGCCACAATGATACTATACCTATACCCATTCCAAATGAATTTAAACAATAGAGTATTGTGCATTTGTTCATATGTACTTGTAAGATTAACTCAATCTATGCAAAGACATAATTTTATTCTTTCTAAAACAATAGTCCAAGAAATTACAAGATTAAAAAATGCTTTGTAAGAACATCTTAAGCTGCAGACCTTAGTAACTATTTACCAACTCGAGCTTGCAAGGCTCATAAACAATAGTCATTTATACCTTAGGTTGGTTGATTTTCGGCTTGAAGGACTTTATAAAGGATATAAAATATTGGGGAAGCATTCATCAAAGATGAACATAGATTTAGATTTGGACTTGCATAAAATGTCAAAGACATGATAGAGATTAGAGAACTAATAACCAAGTGGGCAAGCCAGCTGAAGTCACGATCCAACAACCCTACTTTCATAAGGTTTAGCTAATACACTAAGAGTTGTTTACAAGATAATTCAAGTAAAAGTATTTTGTTTCTTTTTTAAAAATTGGCTATATTCATTTACAAGATATAAACTTTCCTAAGATTCTTGTGATGATGGTTGGTTATAGCCCACATTTGCTTAAGGTAGACTCTATCATGCAGATAACTAATAGGTTGATTTGATACACTACAATGCAATACATTAAGAGAGATATAATGGAGTAATAGATAAAACCAAAGACCGATACATGCATTCACTTAACATTAACGCTTAACCCTAGCTGACGACTACAAGAGAAGCTATAAAAAAGTTAGGGTAGTTGACATAGAAAGACGACTCATTCAAAGGTTCATTTGAGAATTGATTCCTTGACACAATCATAAATTTGGTAGAAAGAAGTGATTCTGAGGAAAATTCAGAAAATTAGATGTCTGTTGCATGGCATTCTACACAATATTGACCACCTAGAATTCAATAAAGATTCACCAAAGATCAATCAAATTTTCGGATAGCGGATAATAATAACAGATTGAAATTAGAGGATAAACAAACAACGAATAATTTTAGAAACAATACCATGTAGTGAGACTATCTATTCTTCCCATACCGACGACGACAATTACCATAAGGAAGTAGCAGTGATACTTGTAAGAGTTCTTCTCCATCTGGAGTGAGCTAGTTTCCTTTATTTTTTGTTGTCCCCCAATCCTCCATTCTACTACCCACTTAGAAGGATCAACTTTGGGGAAGCTTCTGATGACAGATAGCACCCTTTCAGTGACCTCATCCTTATCCAGGAATTTCTTGCTTGACACCCATCGCATGGCGTTGCTCCATGATCCCCATCTGCGGGCCCTAAGTGCCACCTAGCCAATCGAGTTAATAGTCACCCTCATGTGTTTAAGCATGGCCTTCTCTAAACTCTGTCTAGTTTGTTACCCTTCACTCTGTTTTACTTCTACATCAGAAAAATGAAACTGAGACTAATGATAATGTCCTCTCAACGAGTTTGACACACCTTTATATCATCCACTATTTCATCCCTAAAATGCACTCGACACTGAGTTTTTGCTGATAGGTTTAATAATTAAATTCACTTTTAGTTTTGGAATCAAATAATACAAAAACGGTGCTATCACAATTCCCTTAATCCTTGTCCACTCAAAGGCAAGAAACAATTTTCAAGATTAGTTACAATAGTTATCATCGATTTGGAATTATGCAATCGCTACCACCACATAATAAGGAGATTCTATTCAATTTATAAATAGTTACCAGGCCCAAGCCAAGCGCACCCTATCCACATTTTACTTTATTAATAAAACTCTACATTAATAATCAATATCTTCATATTTAATGATCGAGTTACTTTTTAACTTAATAATTTAATTTATAAATTAAATATCCAAGAACAACTTATATATCAATTTATCAAAATGCATATTTAATAAATAGTTTAATTAATATCTCGAAACCCAAATTTAGTTGTTGCTGGTGTTTTGTCTGGTTTTTTAGTTTTGTGGCCTTCGTTGGCCTTTTTGGTGTCTGTGGACTTTTATTGTTGTTTTTTTTATAGCCTTTCTAATTTTGGTCTCTTTAATGATCTTATCTTTAGTTTGTAAACTTTGTGGTTTTGGGTCCCTATAAAACCCCTTTTTTCCTCTTTAAAAAAAACAACATTAATAAACAAATTTAAATCAAACAACCCAAAGCAATAATTACCGAAAATCATGAAAAGGGAAAGTCATGGAGGAGCACTACAACCTCCCCCCCTAAGAATCGACTTACTCTAGGAAGTCACAAGGTTTGAATAAAACATACTTAAAGATAAGAAACATCAAGCAAACCAAATGTCAAACAATTACCAGACTAGGTAAAGAGTAGAACTTCAAATGACACGGACTAACGTCGAAAATCATAGGGTATCGACCTAGATACTCATCCTCTTCAAGGATGATGGCTAGGGTAGGGGACCGAATGCTATCTCTGATCAATATATTCCATTGGGTTTAAGGAATGATCAGACCTATCAATTTAGGTGGAGTCAATCTTTGGTACTTGCATCCTATACAAACAAAACGGTTGAACATATATATATTCACATAATCAGGCACACCATGAAAGGAAAATCACAACATAGCAAGGTATTCACCAATGTGTAATGTGACACTATCCCTTTTAGCAAGACACATATAAAGACAACACTTAGTAATCAAACCATCTTGTAAACCATCTGTTACATGATAGAATAATTACATGTTGATCATAACAATGCATCTAATGCCATGTAATACACCAAGTTGATTTGGTACATCAAAATGCCAAACTTTCACAAAGCACTGCATATATGTACACACAAAAGACACATTTCTTATCAAATATCCATCATTTACACACAAAACATTTCACTTTATTCATTATACAACACTAAATTTCATAATAAAGTCAGTAAAAAACCATGATTTTGCACCTCTACAAAAGTAAGAAAACATAAATTATCACTTCATAAGCACCAAATTCTAGATTTAATATACATTTTTCATATACATACACCATTCACAACACCAGAAATCACATCACAAGGCTCCACAAGGGTCCATAAAGCATCCCCAATAGAAAGAATTTTGGTGCATTGTGGACTACATTGTGGGTCGTATCATTTCTACCGGTTTTCTACACCATTGGACCAACACCAGGAAATGACAAGTCTTGGGTTGCTAAGCGAGGATGATACAAGGGAAAAAAACCTAATCACAAGAGTACATGCAACAAGGACATCATAATGGGCTCATATGTATCCAGAGTTCCCAGTGTATGAACCTAGCCTTTGATACCATGTGTAACGTCTCGCCATGAAACCCTAGAGGACAACACACTACAACACTAAATTTTATTTATTTTTTGAACTGCAACAACTAGGATTTCATAATTTAAGCTATCATGTAATCAACACTAAGTCCTCTAAGGTTCCATGACAATGCTACTAGAATCCCATTAATCAAACTTACAAGAATTATAAATCATATTATTAAACAAGGTTCACCTAACAATATGAATTTCATTTAATCCATCATATTTAAATGATCTGCCAATAAGAATTAACCATAACATGTCATTAATAGATACCATTCAAAATAAATTTCATTAACTAACATAAGAAAGGTACATCATTAACATTACTCATTACAAGAGGCAGTTCAATAATGAATAAGATTACATCATTACATCAAAGCTTCCCAAGTTCAATTGGGGAGATTATAGATTAGAGTTACAATACATAGTAAAATTGATTACAATTCAGTACAAGTACAAGAAAATATTCCACTCGAACTAGAATAAGTGTAGTCACCATGAACATGAACCACAACAAGGGAACCCAATGAAGTACAAGGCATATTCCATGCGACCATGTGGAACCCAAATGTCCACCCCCCGTGTAAGGAGATAACACATGGTCCCACAACAAGAACAACAAGATGACCACAACTGACATTACAACAACAATAACATCACAAAAGGAAACACATTGCTTCCAAAGGACATCACATACCAAAGGGAGAGAACAATCAAGGGAATACTAGTCTATAGAGGGAAGAGTGTCATCGCCTGGTCTTATCATGGGTTACCTTGGCAGTCTCTCACTAGCTACCAACCCCCATCTAAGGTTACCCTAGAACTCTCTCACTAGCCACCGACCCCATAAGATGACACATGCACAACCAATCTTCCTTTCCTAAGGACAAGGATGTTGGTCTTTCCAACTAGGCCTTTCCACCTATCCTTAACCTAAATGAGCACTACAGGCACGGGCAATGTATTCACTTATCTTGATTAATATGTAAACTACCCAACCCCCTAATTCATTGTAAGTTATATTGACTTAATAAACTCCCACATGGGTTACCTAGCACCAATTTTTGCATCAGCCCCAATTGAGAGCCACTCCCCCTACTAGTAGCTAGGAGATCTAGTAAAATAAACAAGTAAAAGCCATCATGCACATAAAATGAAAACCACAAAGAACATATGCATATGATGAGGCATGAGCCATCCCACACAAAGAAACAACCATAAAAGTGAGTAAACAATGCATGGCTAACCCGCCCCCCCAATAACACATCAAGTATCACATTGAAAGTATGATACCAATCAACACAAGGATCCAACACAACAATCCAACCAATACGTAATTTCCAAAGCCTCTAGAAGCCAACATACTAAGAACATTCCCAAATGGCACAAATCCCTGAACAAATTTACATAGATGATATTCATTTTAAACAAACACTAAATCCAATAGTCAAGACCAAATCAATTAACCATAATCATGAAGTCATTTACAAACTCATGCAATGGAACATAACAATTTATCAATTTAAAATAAAAGAAACTCAAATGGGTAATATCAAGGTATGCATCGTTCCATTAAGCAATAAAAATTCTTAATAAGCAGTAGGTTTTTTCAATATCTTCCAAGACATCATACCAATAATAATTTCTCTAAGGATTATATTCTAACATTATTTAGTACATACCATGTAGTAAATTTTATATGACATCTTTAAGTAACTATATTCCATTTTGAATAGCAATATCTATTATATATTTTTAGTAAGTAGTAGTCAATAATGAGTCTATTAAAGGCATAAATATCCCAATCTCATTTCATATATACATCACTCTATAACATAATTATCCATTAGAATAAATTGTCTATCCTAAAGCTAGCAACATATCTAGCATAATATATACTGGTTGATTGTTTGCTAAACATGAAGGTAGGAATAAATAATGGATACATAATCATAGTTCAAGGGAACAATAACATAACAACTATTTTACTTTTGATCCCTAAATATTCTATATTTTATCTTGTAAACCAAGATTCAATGTAAATTTATTGTCAGAATATTCTCAAGTTTGATTATGGTTAAATCTTAAATTGGGATCTCAGTAAAATAAAATTTAATTAGAAATCATCTTGTCCTTGATTAAATTCTAAGGTGATATACCTAATGACTTACTAAATCATTTAATTTAATAAATATAGTATTCAATTATTACAAGATCTTTGTTTTCTTAATTAAATATATTAAATTTTAACATATTCATACTAACTACTAATTTATCTTGTTGCTTATCTACATATGTGATAATATATCTATATAAATAGATAACCATGCAAATATACTAGATAAATTGTTATCTCTGAGTTGTATCCAAAAAATGGAAGCATAGGCAGGCACACAAACTATTTGTCAAAATTCCTCAAGATATGCGATTCAAGGTCACCCTGACCCAAGGGTATAAACAAAAAGATCGAGATGAAATTTTTAGAGGCTATCTAGAAATAAAAGAAATTATTGTCGGGTGAAAGGCAAAATCCTACAACCTTCCCAAAATCCTCTCTTCTTGTGCCCAAATGAGAGTACATTAGAACATACATTCACATTCATCCAAGTTGAAAGATGCGCCACAATGATACTATACCTATACCCATTCCAAACGAATTTAAAAAATAGAGTATAGTGTATTTGTTCATATGGACTTGTAAGATTAACTCAATCTATACAAAGACAAAAGTTTATTCTTTCTAAAAAAATATTCCAATAAATTACAAGATTAAAACAATGCTTTGTAAAAACATCTTAAGCTGCAGACCTCAATAACTATTTACCAACTCAAGCTTGCAAGGCTCATAAACAATAGTCATTTATACCCTAGGTTGGTTGATTTCCAGCTCGAAGGATTTTGCAGAGGATATAAGATATTAGGGAAGCATTCATTGAAGATGAGCATAGATTTACATGTTGACTTGCATAAAATGTGAAAGACAAGATAGAGATTATAGAACTGATAACCAAGTGGGCAAGCCAACCGAAGTCACGGTGCATAAAACCTACTTTGATAAGGTTTAGCTAATACACCGAGAACTTTCTTACATCAGAGGAAAGTGAAGATTAAAGCTATTGGCATGAATGCAAATTCTACGATGATAACCTATAAGAGTTGTTTACACGATAATTCAAGTAAAACTATTTTGTTTCTTTTTAAAAATCGGCTATATGCATTGAAAAGATATAAAATTTCCTAATATTTTTGCGATGATGGTTGGTAACAACTCACATTTTCTTAAGGTAGACTCTAGCATGCAAATAACCAATATATTCATTTGATATGCTGTAATGCAATGCATTAAGAGAGATATAATGCAGTAATAGATAAAACCAAAGAATGATACATGTATTTAGTTAACATTAACCCTTAACCCATCTTGACGACTACAAGATAAGTTGTACAAAAGTTATGGTTGTCAAGACAGAAAGATGACTCATTCAAAGATTCATTTCAAAATTAATTCCTAGATACAATCAGAACTTTGGTATAAAGAAGTGATTCTGAAGAAAACTCAAAAAACTAGATGCCTGTTGCATGGTATTATACACAATATTAACCACCTAGAATTCAATAAAGATTCACCAAAGATCAATCAAATTTTCTAATAGCAGATAATAATAACAGAGTGAAATAAGAGGATAAAGAAACAACGAAGAATTTCGGAAACAATACCATGTAGTGAGACTATCTATTCTTCCCATACCGGCGACAACAATTACCATAAGGAGGTAGCAATGATACCTGTAAGGGTTCTTCTACATCTGGAGTGTGCTAGTTTTCTTTTTTGTTGTCCCTGAATCCTCCACATTGCCACCCACTTGGAAGGATCAACTTTGGGGAAGCTCTTAACGACGGATAACACCTTTCAATGACCTCATCCTTATCCAGGAATATCTCGCTTGACACACATCACATAGAATTTATTTATGATCCCCATCGGCGAGCCCTGAGTTCTACCTAGCAAGTCAAGTTAACAATCACCCTCATGTGTTTAAGCATGGCCTTCTCTAAACTCTATCTGGTTTGTTACCCTTCACTCTATTTTATTTCTGCATCAGAAAAGTGAAACTAAGACTAAGGATAATGTCCTCTCAACGAGTTTGACATGCCTTTATATCACCCACTATTTCCTCCCTAAAATGCACTCGACACTGAGTTTTTGCCGATAGGTTTAATAATTAAATTCACTTTCACTTTTGGCATTGAATAATACCAAAGTGGTGCTATCACAATTCCCTTAATCCTTATCCACTCAAAGGAAAGAAATAGTTGTCAAGATTAGTTGCAAATAGTTACCATCGATTTGGAATTATGCAATCGCTACCACCACATAGTAAGGATATTTTATTCAATTTCTAAATAGTTAACAGGCCCAAGCCAAGCGTAGCCTATCCACATTTTACTTTATTATCAAAACTCTACATTAATAATCAATATCTTCATATGTAATTGTCGGGGTACTTTAACTTAATAATTTAATTTAATAAACTAAATATCCAAGAACAACTTATATATCAATTTATCAAAATGCATGTTTAATAAATAGTTTAATTAATACCTCGATTAACAAAAACAACATTAATAAAAAAATTTAAATAAAACAACCCAAAGCAATAATTACAGAGCATCGTGAAAAGGAGGAGTCGTGGAGGGGCACTACATGTTGAGCATGATCATACTCCTTTCCACTTTGTGGAGGAAAATGAGGAGGGCTAGGAAAGATAGGGTTAGGAAATGGGAGGGGTATTGAAAGTGTCTGTTTTGGTTGTGGCTTGTTTCTAGTGTTATATGTATGGGCAATGGTATTATGAATTGGCTACTGCAAAGCATTATTCTTAGGTGGGTAAAGGATAAGTTTAGGTTTTTTTTTAGTTTGAGGTTTGTGTGAGGGTAGGTAAAGGATGAGTTGAGGTTGAATAATATTAACTTCCCTTACTGAAGGGGAGTCTAATGTTACTTCATCATCTTCATCTAAGGAAACTATATCACTATTTTCAATGTTATAATTTTCTTGTACAATGATATCCTCCCTAGGAGGAGAGTTTTTAGGAGAACTGCATACTAGATGTTCATGACATTCATAGGTTGGTTCTTCTAAAACTACTTCTTTGCGAGTAAGGGAGGTTAGAATATCTTCTTTATCAATAGTGGAGATATTAAGAGAAGGCTCAATTTGATTTTCCATGACATCATCCTTTTTCTCGAAGGTCTCATTCTCTTGTGCCATACTATCTACACTAGTAGGATAGCTTGTAAGATGTTCATTACATTCCATGGTTAGATTTTTGTAAAGTAGCTTCATCACAAGTAGGGGAGGCATCAAGAGAAGGAAAACTATGATTTTCATTCTTACCAAATAGATCTTTCCAAATGGTAGGAGCATTATGGAAGGGAGGGACAAGATTATCATGACTCTCAATAGGTGCATCTTCTAACACCAACCTATCATCTTCACAATGAGGAGGGATATCAGGAAAAGGACAAATTTGATTTCCATGACTATCTATGATATCATCCTCTTTCGCTAAAACATTCTCACAAGTAACAGATGAATGGAGACTAGGTAAGGTAATGTTTAGAAATGTTTCTATGATCTCATCTTCTTTTTTTCTAATATCTACCGATTGGGGATGAGGAGAGGGAATATCAAGACTCTCAATGCTTGTATCTTCTTTCACCAAGATACCTTCATCACTAATAGGAGAGGTATCGGGAGAAGAACAAGTATGATTGTTATGATTTTCTACACTTGCATATACTTGTATCATATCATCCTCACCAATAGGCAATGTAATATTAAGGATTGTGTCAATGGTTTGATCCACTTTCACTAAGATGTTCTCATAACTATGAAAGATAGTAGAAGGATGACTAACATGTTTCTTAATGACCTCATTGTTGTACTCTAAATTGAACTTATAAGAGGGGATGTTGTACTTATGCAATCCATTTTTAACCATATCAAAGTCACATCTCTTGAAAGAAAACATGCTATTATGGAAAAGTGCAATTCTATGACCTAAAGTGAAATGTTTAAATGCAATTTTCAGATTTGAAACAAGGTAATTTGTTGACTACATTATGTAATAACCTGAAAGATGAAATGTCATAAATGCAAATTTTGAATTGAGAAATGCATGAAATGGACAACTTTAAGCTAGATTTCATGAAATGCATGTAGTAGAAACTCAACCAGCTGAAATAGATAACCAATGGTAGCAAATAGAAGTGCAAAAACAATGTTCTAAATGTTGTAAAAGGAAGTTTTAGATGTGCACTGGGACTAATTCACAAAGAGGGGTGTATGAGTCTGAGTGAGGGATTTTTGTCAAATTTTAATAAATTTTAAGTGATTTTTTATGCTTTCTATGTTGTATGATCTACAACCTAAGTGTAAGTGCAATTTTCATATATTTTCAATTTTTTGAGATGCAAAAATGCAAGCTACATGCACTTTTACTAATGAAAAAGTAGAAACACTAGAATTCCAGTTACCTAATGCAAACCCTAATGAAAAGTTAATGCAAGATAGATCTAAGATGATGATGGAATCTAAATTAGAAAATAAAATGTTCTAAATACAGGTTCACCAAAATGTAAAATAGAATTTTGTCACCCAAAGGGTTTAGGACCTAGGGGAATCAAAATTTATATGCTCCACATTCAAGGATGACCCTAGAGATCTCAATCCAATGAAGAACGAAGGAAGAGATCTAAAAATATGATATCCTAGGGTATGTTTAGAGATTAATGAAGGGTTCACCACAAAGATAGGGATTGGAAAAATGTATGAAATGAAAGATATAATGATTAAATTCAATGATGCATAAAACTTCACTAAATGAACTATAAAATGCAAATAAATCAAAACAAAAAATTGGAAAAGTATAGAGAAGCAAATGGAAACCTGAGAGAACTTGAATGGAGGCCTATGTTGGTTGTTTTTACTGTAACCAGGTTGGTCTTCTCATCTACCTATGGAATTGAAAATTCCAATCAAGGGTAGCTCGAAGGACCTAGACCAACTAACAAGGATTTTAAAGACCTCCTATACTTCAAATGGGCTCTGCAAAACCCTAGAGGGCGATCCCTTAATGCGTTTATAACCTCTGCACCATTATCATAAACAACATTAACAATAATATATAATCTCAATTAATAGCTCAACATAAAAGGATAATACCGAATAGAATTGGATGTTCATCAATAATATCAACTATTTGTAGCATGAGATAACTACAACACATTTCACTGTATAAAATAATCATTGATTTGCAATTTTTAGCAAGTTCTAGGTAAAGACAAAGAAATACTAAACCATAAGAATTAGTACAACTCGTATCAGTGCCATATATCCATTGGGGGAGTTAAATTCATAAGAATTTAAGGGATTATGACAAATTTAACACATAACATATAAGATCCTTGAGAACATTGATTTACAATCTCATCAACATGTATTCTAACCCAATACTACTTATCAAATCCTCATATAGAACATATCGGCCTGCAATCCCCATTCAAGGATTTTAATTAATTCCTTGAATTAAAGCTAAAACAAGAATCATACACACCCCAATAGTGAGAAGAATGAGATAACCCTTCATCATCTTATTCAAAATTTAGATATGCATGTACAATGGAGAGACATGAGTTTGAATTAATCATTTCAATTCAAATGCCAGTGCCATCCTAAAACATCAAATCCTCATGAATTCAAAACCTACTTCAGAATGACTCACAACTTAAATTGCACTTTCCCTAAAAACCATCAAACTTTACAATTTTCTCTGCACTTCACCTAGACTCGACCAAAAAATACATCACTTACTAACCCGTAGTTTTGACCTTAAATCCTTCTTAAAAAATAGAAGGAGCAAACAAGCATCCAACCAAAAAGCACATGTGTCACCAACCAATTTGATTGCTTTGTGACATTCCAAAAATTTGTTACAACAACAATTTCCTCGAAGAATCCTTTTTTTCATCATGCTCACTGAGAATGGTTGATGCGACAAAAACAACTTCAAGAATTTTGTGCCAAGACTATCACCAAAAACAAAACTAGAATCTGTTGTAACTACAATAGATGATTTGTCAACCATTAACAATCTACTCATTTTCACTCCTCCTGCGTTAAATATACATTTACCCATTTTTGGTATTCCTCATCAATAGGACAATCAAAATTTATTACCTTATTCACCTTGACACTATAAGGTGTATATTTAACTGCCACGTGATTCGCTTCTCTTTCAAAAGACTCTAGGAATGAATTGATGCTAATGATTTTGTCCATACAACTCACCAATAAATAATAATCTGAGTCATCACAAATTAATCTAATTTTATCATTTATGACTTCATTTGCCTCATCCTTCCACTGTTGGAGTGACCTGATATTTCCCTACTCATCAATTATATCAGGTAACAATGTGTCGCTCCAATCATCAAAATTCTTCACCAAATCTCTAATCTTCCTACTCAAGTCATCTGGTAAGGTCTAAAAACCTTGCAATAACTTAACCAACACTTGAGTCGACCTTAATGATTTGGGAATATTATTTATATCAAACCTTGATGCTTTATACACTATATCTAGATCATTGGCCCTAGGGGTCCAATTTTCAATTAAAGGTACTACTGCTTCTTGATCCCTATCAATATTCTTTATGGCATCTAATAATAATGAATATAAAGAATACACATATGGCAACTTGTCATCAAATTTCTCATTTAAGTGCCTTAATACAACATTTACAACCTCCCTTTGTGTTAAAACTATCCTCTCCTTACTCTCCTTCAAGGATGCATGTAACTCTGTAATTTTATGCATCAGTTGCTTCTTTGAAGGATCAATAGAGTATTCCATTTCTTCATCAATTAGTTGTAAAGCAGGGTTGAGGGAAGGAGTTTGGCTAGGAGACCTTGGTGTAGAAACAATAGGAGAAGCATGAGGCACTAACCTTGATGTGGAAGGAAATGTTCTGATCCTTGGAGCACTTGATGTCTCCCTAATCTACTTGTTCTTTAACTTATCCACCTTAGTCTGTAGCTCAACATTCCTTTGTTGCATCTTACTATATTCCTGAATTATGACATTGTATTTTTCCATTAGGCTTTTCTTTTTAGCCTCCCCTCTTTTAGCAGTCTTTTGGGCCAACTTGGCCACATTTACAGTCAAATTAGTAGCCTCTGTGGTTGAGGTATCTGAAGCTCTCTTTATTATCAACCCTCCTCTTAAAATTAGGTTGATATCAGTAATATTTGGATTTCTCCCTTAAGTGGCCAAAGCCCAAATTGCTAAGGTCTCGTACTCTTCACTGAAGGAAGAATCTTGCAATGCTTCCTTGACGTCTTCTTCAGAATCTTGTAAGGGGTGCTTGGTCTTCATAATAGTGTTAGAAGCTACAACATCTACAATTCCCCACTAAGGAAAGGTCAAGACACCAGCTTGATTTATATGTTTTCTTCCCTCCTCAGGAGTGATTCTCTTGAACTCTTCCATTAGATCAACTTTCATTTCATCATCATTCTCCTGGTCTGACCTATCAGGTCTCAATTCTCTTCTCCTCTTGCATTTATTTTGATATTTTTCCAATTGCATTCTCCACACTAATTCCAAGAAAACTGGAGTTTTTACAAATGCATTATCATCTAGAAACTCCTTGCAAGCTTCCATTCTTGCATCTTGCACACATTTTCCTTTCATATCTAGATCAGAGAGAGAACCAATTAAACTGCCTTGGGAGGGGAAGGAATACCCATCTGCATGTCCTGGTCAGTGACAACAATCTCACCCACCAAATCCTCTTGTGATTGTTCAATTCTTTTCCTTTTAGGGCTTGGCTCTAATGGTGGTGGTGAAGGAATATTTTCGGTGATGCTTCCAAATCAATAATTTTAATTGCCCTAGGCGTTTTGCACTTTGGACTTTTTTTTGTAGGAAATTTCATTGTTTGTTTTCCTTTTCTATCCTCTTCTTCCTCATCACTACTATCATTTCTCTTCCTTCTGTAAATAGGCCAACTCTCTGTAGGTTGGTAAGCTGACCTCACTTTAATTGGCCTAGCATCTTGCTCTTGTATGCCCAAGTCCGACTCCAAGTTTACCTTCTTGGTCATCAAGGTGCCCATGATTTCTTTAAAGTTGTTCATCAAGAAGTCAATTTTCTTATGATATGGACCGAATTCCATCAATGGATCATACTTTGGATCAATTTTGTAAACAATAGCCAATAGCTTGTCATAGGCTACCCATTTCTCCTTGTTCAACTCTTGCTTATCTGGGTAAAACTCATTCCTAATCAAGTCTTCAAGGAAGTTGAAATCACGCACAAACTTACCACCTTTTATCCTTTTTCTAGAAAGAGCAAAGAAGCCCTCAGGATCATGTTGTCACCTTGAACCACACCTCAAATGGTATTCTTCAAAAAATTTCCCAAAGTCTACCCAACCTCCATTTGAAAGGACAAAATCTAATACCACAGTATAATCTTGGAAAAATATTCCTTTACCTTTCCCAATAAGGTTGTCCTCATGGATACAACCAATCTACCACATAACTTTTGTGAATCTTACTCTTGGTGGCACATTGTATGGAAATATATGAGGGGTCCCTTGAAAACCATACACCCTCAAAATAGTACTGACTGGGTATGGAATAATATCACCCTAGTTATGGAAAACCTTCAATTCTGGCTTCCTCCCCTTTGGTGTGAGAAAATCATGCAACTCCTCTAGAATCCTGGGTATATTTACCATCAGCCTGGCTCCCAATCTGGAAGAAAAATAATTGTCAAAAAATGCATAACTGGCATTCTCCAGGTGTTACATGATGAATCTGTAGTCCACACCTACACTAGCAATCTTTCTTCATTAACCCACTGCCTTAACTCGATCTTATTAGAGAATAATTTAGCATTCTTATATAAGAACATATGCATTAACATGGAATACCAAAAGAATGGTGTGCTTGCATCATTTTTTGCAACTTCGACAACCCTTCATGTATCTTTTCGACCAACAAAGAAGCAAAATCATAAATCACTGAGAAATTAGGGTGTTGTATTTGCAGCCCCATGAACATGAAAGCAATAGGAATCACTATGTTAGGGCTAAAACCCAAAATCTGGCACAATGAGTAAAAGGTGGCCAAGAAATGATTTGCAAAACAATTTAGTCTGAAAGGTTCTTGGTCATTAGGGCTAATATAGAATATTTAACCCCTTGCCACAACCAAATGAGTTTGGAGCAACTTAGCTCTGAAAAGTGATTTCAACCTCCCATATTCCTATTTCATCTCTTCAAGATCAATAGGAACCAAGAATGTACTAGGCTCCCTCCAATCAAAAATCTGTCAGAATTCCTTTCTGTTGATGCTTAACAAAACCTCTCCATCATTATCTTGAATCGCCCGTGTGACAAGGTCATATCATGCAACCATTTCCATAAGAAAATCTCTATCAGGGAACACATTTGGTACCAGAAACCTCCCCATATCATACATCCAACCATTAGAAAAGGGGTGAGGCAAATTCCTCTGTCCAAACCACAATTTGACCATCTCTTGACTAGTAAGAGGAACCCTATCATCGGCTATGTTGGAACAATTATACACTAATCCCTACCCTAGAGTTTTTCCTTGCATCAAAACTAACCCCTTCTTCCTATCATTTGTTAACAATGTTAATTGATCTAGGAAATCATCATATAGGTTTCTACTTAAGTAATCAATCTGGCCAGAGTGTTGCTTTGTCGGTGCCATCTTGAGTAAACTAGGGCTTTCTTGCTATTTCCAACTTCAAACTTGAACTAGGGCTAAACATAAATATGAAATTACAAAATAGAAATTTGCAATTTCCTATAATTCAAATAAGCTATAGCCCTAAAACAATTCTCAACAAGCACACAAAATATTTCCCCCAAATTCAAATTTAGAATAACCAGGAGACACAAAAATTAACTCACAGCTTTATGTTTGTAGAAATCCAAATCTTTGCTACAATAACTCGTAACTTCGTCCTTGGCCTTGAGTCTACTCCACAAAGATGTTTGAATGCTTTATGACACTGAAAGAAGAAGAATAGTTGATTTATTTCGATTAAACCATGGCAGTAGATGTCATGTCTGCCATTAAAGCTTACTCACGTGTTGTGCCAATGGATCCAATTGCATTTGATGTAGATTCAAATACTAGTCATTGATCCTTCACCTTGGTCAGTCAAATCATCAAAAAACTTCCTTGAAAACAAACTCACATAATCTCCATCAAGGTAATAAGGGGCCCACCATACTACGTGTTGCCAAGGAAATCAACATGGTGCCTGCCCGTGATATCGCAATCAATAAAGATCTCACAACTTTTGATCACATGATGGTGGGCAACTGTGGATCTCAACCATAAACAATCTAGTTCATCCAACACAGTCGCTAGCTTTGTCATTAATGATCGAGCACCTTTCCTACCGAGATTATAACATCTTCATTGATTTGAAACATGTGCATCTCATAACTACTTTAGTAACCCACTACATAATGTATTAAATATGTATCAAAGTATTTAATCATCCCTTTGGCTTCACCAGATGAGACACATTGCGCTTGCTCATGATATCGTGATCAACCAAAATAGTGTGGTGGGGTCATCAGGGGATGGTGGGGAATGGTTGAGATCAAACTATGATTGATCTACGGTCATGTGAAGATGTCCCTTTGCAAAATAAAAAATTTATTAAAGGAATAAGGGGACATCACTAGGTTGACGAAAAACAATGACATAAGTTGTTTTAACAAGGGAACACGGGACCAACCAAAACTTAGGAAAAATAAAGTCAAGCAAAGGAAAAACAATAAGAAAAAGGGGGCCCAGCCTACATGAAGCGATGGGGCTTAGGTTTTAAAACCTTCCCAAAAATTAATAGCCAAATAGATTCCACCCAAGGCGTAAGATGAACACTAGGGTTTTACATGAAGGCGAAGGTAAAACCGCAACCCTAGGCTTTTCCCAAACACCATAGATGACCAGAGACATATGACAAGATAAAATAGAACATAGAGAACAAAACTTTGAAGTTCCATTAGCGGCTCTAGTTGAGGATGTTCATTCCACTAGGATGAAGTGAGATTTCAGAATCTCTGGTTGAGCAGACCAATTGAAGAGATGACCAAAATGATTTTATGGATAAAACAACCCAACAGGAAAGAAACCTAAACTAATATATATACAAACTTAAACTACTATTCATGGAAAAACATACTTCATGTGAATTACAACTTCAAGAACTATCCATGAACTGGAAATTCAAGAGTATCCCCTGTCATATCCTGGAGGAAGTATGAATCTTCACCCCACTTACCATTTATCAAAAATGGACCCAACCAGATTACATCAAAATTTCAATGTTTCCCTTTATCTTCTAATCTAGTGTTCCGCATTAAGACCAAATCTTCATCTTGGAAACTCCTTGCAGTTTCCATTTTGTCATACAAATGCTTTACTTGCAACTTCAATTTTTCATTTTTCATTTGAGCTTCTCTCCTTGTTTCATCCAATTCTATAAGAGTTTCCACTCTTAATTGCATCTCATCATCAATTTCATTTTCGTACATCTAGAAAAACTTATACATTTCCATTAGATTATTTTGGGGCAACCTTGTATTTATCCCATAAACCAAGTCAAATGGGGCACAACCTATTGCCTTCTTTACAGTTACCCTATCCACCCAGACTGATAATCTCAACTTAGAATCCCATGTCTTTTTATTTTGATCCAAGATTCTCTTAATGATCTTCATCAAGCTTTTATTGCTTGATTTTTCTTGTTTGTTTCACTATGGGTGATATGGTGATGAGTAAGAAATTTGGATGCCATGGTTTTCACAAAATTTTGTATATTCCTCATATTTGAAACACATTGCATTGTCGGACACAATCCTTTCTAGGCATACAAACCTAGTCAATATGATGCTCATCAGGAAGTCAATTACCACTTTACTAGATGATTTCTTTGTTGGAATTGCTTCCACCCACTTGGTAAAATAATCAGTGGTCACCAAAGTCCATGAGTGGCCTCCACTAGATTTACATGCTATCTCTCCTATAAAATCAATACCCCGTTGCTGGAATGGAGATTGCACTGCAACTGGTTTTAGAGGTAAGTTACCAGAAATTTTTAACTTACTAGAGAAACACTGACAAGAGTCACCTGTCTTCACTAATTGGTGTGCATCCTTAAAAATAGTATGCCACTAAAATCTAGCCCTCATTATCTTATGTGTAGTTGTTTTGGCTATATAATTCCCTCCACAAACTCCACATTGCATCTCACTCAAAAGTTCTTGTGCTTGATCTTGGTTAACACACTTCAGCATGACACCTTCTCCATTTCTCCACCAAAGCTTCCCAGCTATAATAAAATATTTAATAGCATGTAATTTCAATTTCCTTTTCTCATTTTCACTCAAGTTATCATGACATTTTAACTTTTGAAAATAATGTATCACACCTTTATACCATTCAGAATGCTCCATATGACATATGTGTGATCTATTTTCCTCTTGGAAAAAAATTATCATATTTTCTTCCAAATTACCTTGGGCCATAAGCTTGGCCAATCCTTTTCCTCTCTCTAGCTTAGTAATTTGGATCTCGATGTTGAACTCCTAGATCCTGTCGATCCATCTACACCTTCTTGACACTTCCTATTGTGTGAAAATATCTTTGATAATAGCACTAGGTACATATGAAACTACAGTAGATCCCATCAAATAAGGCCTAAAAGATTTTACTACTTTTACTAATGCATATGCCTATTTTTCACTTATATCATACTTAAGTTTTGTAGCTTGTAAAGATTTTCTGAGAAAGGCTATAGGCCATTCAAAACCCTCAACATTCTTTTGCAACAGCACAACTACAATTGTGTGGAAAGAAGCAAATGAAAAATCAAGAGTTCTTAGCACACGAGCCTCCTTTATTGCTTGCTTAATGGCCTAGAAAGCCTGAGAAGATTCCTCTTCCCTTTCAACCTTGGCTCCCTTCTTTAGCATTTTTGAAATCGGGCAATCTGTCTTAGCAAAAATTTTCACGAACCTCCTTAGGAAATTTATTTGTTGAAAGAAAGATTGTATTCCTTTGGCATTACGGGGTTGTGGGATTTTATCTATTGCAGTTACTCTCTCTGGATCAAGTTTTACTCCATCCTTAGAAACAATATGTCCCAACATTTTTCCCTCTCTTACCCCAAATACACATTTCTTCATATTCAAAGAAATACCATACTCCAATTATCTAGTGCATACCCTCTCTAGATGCTCACAATGATCCTCTTCTTTCTTAGAATATGTTGTCAAGTCATCTTGATAAATCACCAAAAACAAGTTAATGAAATCTGAAAATTCCACATCCATGGCTCTCTGAAAAGTATCTCCTACATTTGCCAGACCAAAAGGAATTTTGGCATAAACATATGTTCCCCATGGTGTAGTGAAAGCTATTTTAAACTACTCGAACTGTTTGACCATGAGCTGGTTATAACTAGAAAACCCATCCATCATAGACATAAATTCACAACCTATTACCCTTTACAACATGGCTTCCATGTTTGGTAATGGATAGTTGTCTTTTAATGAAGACACATTCAAATTCCTGAAATCTACACATAATCTAATGTCTCCATTTTTCTTTGTCATTGGCACCAAGTTTGACACCGAGGATGATTTTTTGATTGGCTTGACGATCCCTGCATCCCTTAGCTTCATTAATTCTTCCTACATCTTGGGGGCCAGAGTGGGATTAATGGGCCTTTTCTTTTTCCCAAATGGCTTGGCTCCATCCCTCAAAGGGATCTCATGTTGGAAAAGATCCTCTTTATAAGCTTTAAGGTCATCATAGGACCATGCAAACACATGCCTAAACTTCCTTAATAAGTCAATTAGCATCCTTCTCACCTTTGGTGATAGTTTCTTTCCAATATACACCTTTTTTGGTGATGCCTATGTTCCAATATTTATCTCTTCCAAGACATTAGGATGGGAAGCAGTATGATTAGCCTTTATCCTATCCTAATTATCAAACACTCTTTCTAATACAACTAAACCATTAGGAATTGTATTTTTCTTTAACTGAATGACCTCATTTCCAAATACAGTATCTTTACCATAAATTTTTTCCACAAAAGCTCCAAAGTCAATTTCTTGACTTTCATATTCATCCACACAATTAAAAAACCTTAGTATGTCATCATCATTATCAAAGACTTGCCATTTTTTTATATTATAAAGAATGGATGGTCTGGTTTGTAGCTCAACCTTTGAAATTCTAGCATAAGTCATATCATCTGTTTTAATGAAATATTTGCTAATAAATCTACCATTTTATTGTGGCCTCTCTCCATCCATCCTATGCAAAATGCATCAAAGTTCTCTAATTCATCCCAAACAACAATCCTATACTGTTTCAACCTCTTATTATTTGATACATACCTGGATCTAACTTGGGAAACCACAAGCTCAAAATCTCCAATTACCTTAAGCTTCTTGATCCCATGTTGTCCAAACAATCTTAACCCCAATAGCAGGGCCTCATACTCTCCCACATTATTGGTACATTCAAATAACAAAGTAAAAGAGAACCTGAATGTCTTTCCACTTGGTGATCGTAGCAAAACACCTGCACCAGATCCTTCTTTTGAACTTGCACCATCAAAATACATAGTCCACAAGTCATCAGACACTGACAATTGTTTTACTTCTGTATCAATTGGTGCAGTAGACTTATCACAATTTCTAGGGAATTCCTCAGCCCTAAATTCATTTATGCCATTGTCAATAAAACATGTCATATTTGATGAGCTCAGGATATGCTCATAATTTGAGTATCATGATGTATTTTTAATATCTCTACTTTTATTGCTAGTGGATGTTTTAGATCTTTTATTAAAGACTCTTTATCTAAAAATGGGTAGTATCCTATAGAAATATATTCCTACATTCCTGTAGCCTAACGTCTCTATGTGTCTTATTAATTACCCTATTTGACTTCTTGAAAGACTGATATAATGCATGTGGTTTTTGAATAATGGGATAGATTTAATATGTGATTAATGCATGTATCGTGTTGTTCACCACACATTTTTTATTTCACTTCTATTGTTGTATGCATCACAGGTTGTTGAAGGGAGCATGAACAAGTCAAGCACAACAAACTTTGGCCTTGTAGTAAAGTCCATTTGCAGCACAGTGTCGAGGAAGTTGTTCCAGTTAGGACTCTTTGGCCGGGTCGTTGGGGAAGAAAACCTTAATGATCATTTAATCTGGAAAGAGTGGAATGCTAAATCTTCTCCCTGGATCGGGTTGAATGGATATTATTTCATTTATGAGAAGTTTGCTCCTTAGTTTCAGGATACATTTATGTCCATGACTTTCTCTCTAAGAGTTAGTTAGTTATTTTTCTAGTTTAAATAAGTGTTCCTCCTATGCGAGTGAGCAAGGAGAGTATGTAAAAGTTAGTATTATTAAGAAGAGATGTTTTCCCTGTGTTTGTTTTTATATGAGCAGAACAATGTATATCATTCTGAGTTTATGAATAAAAGTTGATGAAGTTCTAAGTTCAATTCTTGCATAATTAGTTGATGCTTGCTAAGGGGGCCTACATAGTAAGTATCTGTAGTTAGTTATTTAGTTGTTTATTTTCTGTTAATCATAGGTTAGATTTCATTCTTGAAGTTTCAGTGCAAAATCAGTCTTATATTGTTCTTACAGCATCGGGAATCCATCCATGTGTTTGTTCCTGCAACATAAGGCCAGTTCACAGTTTGTTTCTCAGTTATAGTCATTATGATTTCTGCTTTGATTAAGTTTAGAAGGATTTGCATTACATTCCTATAGCATAAGTAGAATTCCTTTCACACATTTATTTATGGTAAATCGTGACTGAAACTGGTTCTTAGTGCACATACAATGCTGCTTCATTTCAAGTATACGTTCCCTGGTTTGAAAAAGTAAATGAACGACCATAAGAAGATGTTAGTCGCATGTTGGAATGTCCAATTCCTAGGTTAGGATTTTCTATGACTTTTATATCCTTTTATGGGCGTGACCATTTTTGGTGCCATTTTTCGGGGATGGTGTCAAGCTAACAACCTATCATAAGTCATTGTTAGCAGTAGTTTAGTCTGTTATTCAAGCATTTTCAAAATTCCTTCAATTCACCATTCATTCTATTGCATTCATAGAAGAAGAGACACTCTGGGAAGATTCCTCCCTGACCTTCCATTCATTGATAACAATCTTGAACCAGCTTATAATATATTTGAGGAAGAAGGAGACCAAGGTATCAATCCATTTGCTGAAAACTTGTTTGTTGAATTTCCATTTGACCCAGTTGATGAAGAACCTAAAGAAAATCCATTTGCTCTGATACTCCATCAAACAAGTATGGCACAAAATCCACCTAATCAACCTCCTGCTTTTGATTTTCCCATCATTTCCCAGCAAGATAATGATAACCTTAAAAATATTCCTTCTTCATTGCTTCCCAAGTTCTACGGATTAGTTACAGAGGACCTAGACACTTTTTTGTTTGAGTTTGACATCCTTTGTCGTAGCTATGATTACACTTCAGATGCTCACAGGCTGAAGTTGTTTCCTACTACTTTGAAAGGAGCTCTTAGATGGTCCATGCATTTGGGAAGGGGTGTTATTGATAATTGGGAAGCCATGCAAACAAAATTTCTTGAGGAATACAAGGAATATTGTAAAAGTGGCAGTAAGGGTGATGATATATTCAGAATTCAACAAAAGGAGGATGAAAGTCTGGAAGACTATATCTCAAGATTCTTGTTTTCCTTGAAAAATAATTTAGACCATACTCTCAATGAAGAATATCAAAAACTACTCTTCCTAAGAGGAATCAGTGATACCTGTATAGATGCTCTAGACTTGATGGGAGGAGGAGATATAACCCAACTGCCTTGGGATGATATCAAGATAATATGTCTCAACTACTCTCGAGCAAACACTAAGAAGGGTAGAGGTCATCAAGCCATAGTGGGAAAGTCTTCTACTAATGGAGTTTCACAGATGAAGATCACAAATTTTCTATTTGACTTCAAGTAGGATATCATAAACAATATGGCTACATAGTTGGATACTATGCAAGCTAGAAAGAAATATGAGGAAGCTAAAGCAATCTTGGCTGAGTTTTGTCCATATTGTAGACAGAAGAAACATGACTGCAAATGTAATATGGTGGCTAACCTAGAGGCTAAGTAGTTACCTACTGACTTTAAGATGGTAGAAGGTGATGATGACCAAGTAGTCTTCATCATACAAAGGCGACCATGGGCTCAAAGACAAGGTATTCCTCAAGACCTTTTAACTTTTGGTAATCCTTATTCTAATTACAATAACCAATGGCAACCTACATATGGCCCAATACCACCTTGGAATACTTCTCAACCTCACTAGCCTAGCTATCAGAGTTGTCAATGGTAATCTCCTCAAGGAGGTTGGCAACAGCCACAAGGACAATGGACTCCACCCCCAAGTAATTGGCAGCAGAATCCTCAATAGAGAAGTCCACAACAATGGCAGAACCAATCTCTTGGCTCCATGTAGCTTCAGCAGCCACAACCTCCAGCTCTCATGCCGCCTCCTACAACACCTATAGCAAATACTGGCCCTCCAAAATAAACCCATATGTCTGCTCAACCATTTCCAAACCCTAATAATAACAAGTAGTAGCAACAACAGCTTATGTATTTTGTAGAAGCCAATCAGTATGTAGCTTATGCCCTGAATATTCATGATATCCATCTCAGATCTGGAACCACACTTCCTACTCCACAACTGCCTGTAATTACAGAGATTCCAGATTCTGTATTTGAACAACCTACTGATCCAATAGAACATATACCTGTATCAGATATTGTCTCTAAGGAACATGTCCTGTAGCATCAGGCCAAACTACCTTTTCCTTATAGATTGAAAATTACTATATCCAAGTCTATTGAAGAGCCTACCTTTGATATTTTGGATCAGCTGAAAAATGTACACATTCAAATTCGCCTTTTTTAAGCCATTAAAGATGTCCCAATTTATGGAAAAGCCATTAAGGAGGATTGTTTAAAGAAACCAGGAAGAAAGAAAAATGATCCCCAAACCATCCATGTTCTAGGACAGTTAGTAGATATTATGTTGGGGAAGATAGTCATTCCAAAATATACTGACCTTGGGAGTCTTGTGGTACAAATAAATATTAATGGCTAAATAGTAAAGAATGTTTTGATAAACCTTGGTGCAACAATCAATGTAATGACCAAGTATACAATGGAGTGCTTGAAAATCTCAACAATTCTATCTACACCTACTGTCTTGCAGCTTGTTGATAGTTCCATAGTAAAACTTGATGGAGTGGTAGAAGATATCATTGTCACCCTTGAGTCTTGGGAATACCCAGCAAACTTCACCATACTGTCCACTAAGACAACTTTGGGAGGATATCCTATTATCCTAGGTAGACCATGGTTAGCTATGGCTGATGCTTTTATAGGATGTCATTCAGGAGATATGATAATTTCTAATGGTCAGTCAATAAAGAAATTGGCTTTATATCCACCTGCCAAACCTCAGCCAGACTTGTCTCAACCAATTTGGCCAGATTTAGGAGAGGAAACTGAAGAAGTTAATTCATTGGCCCACCTAATGATGCTGCAAACTAATCCATTTTCATAGCTCTAGAGTGAGGATGACATGTTTTTACACATTTTGTAGTCCAACCCTAGTCTGAGTAGCCTATCTGCTATAGATAGTTGTCCTTAGCAGTGTTTCCTGTAGCAACTGAATTCTAAGAGTTTGTCACCTAAATCTCCTATAGTTTATCCTAACTTGCTTCCACATGAAATACATACACCACCTTTCTTAGTAGCCTCCATGAATGATCTTACCAAGCAAGTAGAAGTTTCTCCATGCCACTATCTAAACATCAATAATAAGCTGCCTCAATCTCAACAAGCTGCTCTAGTCACAATGCTGCAAGATCAACATAGAGCTTTTGCATGGGATTATGGGGATATGAAGGGAATAGATTCTCAACTCTGTACTCATAGGATCTACATTAAGGAAGATTGTTTACCTATTAGATAGCCTCAAAGGAGGATAAACCCAGCACTCGGGGAAATAGTTAAAATAGAGCTCCAAAAATTGCTTGATGCTAGTTTTATCTACCCCATTTCAGATAGCCAGTGGGTATCTCCATTGGTGATTGTCCCTAAAAAAGGTTGAAAATAGAGAGTTTGTGTAGACTACAAGGAGCTGAACACAACAACTAAAAAGGATCACTTTCTATTGCCACTTGTTGACCAAGTACTGGACTCATTGTCTGGGAAAAAGTATTTCTCCTTTTTGGATGGATATATTGGCTATAATCAAATTAGAATCGCCCCTGAGGATCAAGACAAAATAACTTTTACTAGTCCATGGGGTAATTTTTCCTACTCTGTCTTACCTTTTGGATTGTGTAATGCACCTACAACATTTCAAAGGGCAGTGATAAGTATTTTTGCTGATATTTCTCACGATTCTATGGAAATCTACATGGATGAATTCACTATTTATGGAGTTACTTATGAAGAAGCATTAGCCAATTTAGAAAAAGTGTTGAAAAGGTGTCAAGAGTAGAATTTGTCTTTGAATAGTGAGAAAATGCTTCATGATGTTTCAAGAGGGAAGTGTTTTAGGCCATCATGTCTCTTAGGAAGGAATTCAGGTTGATCCTACAAAAATAGAATTTATTCTAACCTTGCCAACACCTACAAAACAAAAGGATGTTAGAAGTTTCCTAGGACATGTGCTGGATACTATAGAAGATTTATCAAAGATTTCAGCAAAAATAGGTAGTCCATTATATGCCTTATTGACCAAGGATTCTGAATTTAACTAGACTGAGGCCTATGACAAATCTTTCCTGTAGCTTAAGAACCTACTTACTTAGGCACCTGTTCTTCAAGGACCGAAGTGGAGTCTGCCCTTTCATATAAACACAAATGCTTTTGATCATGCCATAGAGGCAGTTTTAGGATAGAAAGAGAATTCCATTGAACATGCCATATATTTCATTAGCAAAAACCTTCAAGGCCCTAAATTAAACTATACTATCACAGAGAAAGAATTGCTAGCACTAGTGTATGCCTTGAACAAGTTTAGGCATTATGTCACTGGTTACCAAATATTTGTTCAAACAAATCATGCAGCAATAAGGTACCTCATGAATAAGCCTGCCATATCTAGAAGATTAGTAAGATGGCTCCTGTTGTTGCAGGAATTTGATATCACAATTATTGATAAGGCAGGCCAAGCTAATGTGGTGGCTGATTTCTTGTCAAGACTTCAAATACCTACACCTGACACTCCTGAGGTAATTGATGATAGCTTCCTTGATAAACATCTATTTTTTATTGCTGCTCAAACCCCATGGTATGTAGATATTGCAAATTATTTAGCAGCCAACAAAATTCCAACACACTTCTCACCAAAGGAAAGGTAATTGTTGGTTGAGAAAAAATTTAAATTTTCATTGATTACAGATTGTTTATTTTATACAGGACCTAACCAAGTCATGAGAAGATGTGTGAGGGAAGATGAGACCTATGACATTTTGCATGCCTGTCATGATGAGCCATGTGGAGGGCACTTTGTAGCCAAGAGAACATCTATGAAAGTGCTTAATACAGGATATTACTGGCCCACACTACACAAAGATGCTGCAACCTACACCAAGAAATGTGACCAATGTCAACGTATGGGGAGACCAACAAGTTCTGATGAAATGCCCTTGCATCCACAAGTGGTAGTCAGTCCGTTTGACAAATGGGGCATGGATTTTTTTGGGCCTATTGATCCTCCATCCAATGGGAAATCATACATTTTGGTGTGTATTGATTATGTAACCCAGTGGGTGGAAGTGAAAAAAATGACACATGCCCGTGACAATAAAGTTGTTGAGTTCCTATATGAGTAGATTTTTGCTTGGTTTGGAGTCCCAAGGGAACTTGTTACTAATCAAGGAGCTCAGTTTACATCTAATTTAATCACTGCATTGATGAATGATTATAAGATCAGGCATAGAAAGTATAGCCCCTATCACCCTCAAGCTAATGGTTAGGTAGAGGTGACCAACAGAGAAATTGAGGCAATCCTTACAAAGATAGTCCAATTACACAAGAAGGATTGGAGTAGTCACCTTCCTAAAGCAGTCTAGGCCTATAGAACAACATGGGAAACAACAACCAGGTTTACTCCTTTTGAGTTACTCTATGGTAAGACTGCCATGTTGCCAATTGAGTTTGAGCATAAGACCGTAAGGACTGCTCTTGAGCTTAATATTGATATTTCTGAGGCTCAAAAGGAATGCCTCCTGCAACTGAATGCATTGGATGAGCTAACGAAAGTTGCCTTGTAGCATACTGAAACTATCCAACAACAAAGAAAGAAATGGCAAGACAATCATATTCAAACTAAACAATTCTTTGTCAGTGACTAGGAACTGTTCTGTGACTCCAGATACAAAGAAAATCAAGGTAAACTAACCACACGATGGCTTGGTCCTTATGAAATAGAAAATGTATTTGATAATGACTCAGTGCAGTTAGCCACAATAGATCCAGTTCGATTCAAGCTACTGGTTAGTGAACACTGTCTTCGGTTGTATCATAAGCCAACATCCAAAGATGAATTTATGTAGTAGTTTATTTCAAATACAACCATTGATCTTCCTATAGCAAAAGGCTTTAGTCTTTCTCCTGCAGCATCTCTTTAAATTCCACGTTGCATGCCCATAATAAAGGTTTCCTTTTAAAGGAAGCCACGTTCTCCATATTCCATCCATCACCACTATTCATTCTATTTTCTTCCACGTCATCCATCATGTTGTACCGCCTCATTCATGGTTTCTATTCAAACCATCATTTCATGGTGTGCTATGATTTTTTTCCCAGCATGTACGAGCACTAATTAAAAGGTACGCGACATCTTTTGTTAATCACATTATTTATTTATTTCATTCATACAACTGCTATGTACATATCATTCTTTATCGCACATTCTTTGCTTGTCATCTTGCACATGTGTGGACACATCAACTTTTAAGTAGGGGGTGGGATAATCCATTTCAAACCTTTTCTTATGTTGTCACAACTAATAAGATATTTTTATTCTTCTTGTACTTTCCAAATATGGCTGCATGTTTTATCTAAACAACATTAACTACTTGATATGAGTACTTCTTAATAATCATTACATACAATTATCTTTCGAGTCATTCTTGGAAAAGAAGAGAAAGTGACGACAAGACAAAAAGAAGCAAAAAGAAGTAGAGCAGAAGAATTTTTAGAAAATCTTTGATTTTTTGGAATCTCAGCAGAGGTAATTTGTGAATATGGGTGGTCAATTGGTAAGACATCAGTCTATAGCTCATGAGCTCTTAACACAAAATCCTCAAATAGTGCAGGCATTCAGTAATTGTGGTTTCCTAAACTATTTTCTGAGGTTAGATTCTTTCAATGAGGAAGCTGCTGGTGAATTTTTAAGAACTCTTTTAGAAGGGGAAGCTTCAATATGGGGTTTGACAGTGGTTGTAATAGAAGAAGGAATTTCTGAAGTAACACGGCTTCCTGCAGCAAGAAAAAATTTCTCTTCAGATGTTGTTTCTGCTAGGGAAGAGTTTATAGTACCAACTGATGGACCTTTGGAGGTCTCCAAACAAGGATGCAAATGAGTGTCATTTCCCTTCCCATATTTAGAATATGCTACATTCATAATCAGGTACTTAACCTATGAGGGATGCTTCTCCTATTTACATTCTTACCATTTTAAATTATTGAGCCATATGAGGCATGGGTTAGTTGTTAATGTCCCAATTTTTTTGTTAAATCTTTTAAAACAAAGTTCCCATGAAACCCAGAGGGGAAGGGACAACTCTATTTCCCATCATGCCCTCATTAAATTGTCGATTGAGTGTTCCTTGAGGGATGTATCACCCCTTTCTTGGCAAGAATTTTTTGCCCAAAAGGGTTTGCAACTTCTATAGCTGCCTAGAGTAATCCCTGCAACACCTACCCCTGCAACATCTATTCCTACTACCTCCACACCAAAACCCTCTACCAGAGTACAAACTAGATCTGCTAGTAGAAGAGAAAAAAGAAAAATGAAGGTAGGAGATTCATCTAGGGAAGAACAAACCCCAGAGTCTGACCTTCATGTTCAAAGACAACAGTGTCCCTCTCCTACAGCACCTCCTCTTATAGTAGTTCCTCCTGTAGCAACACCTATTGCCACTGCAGTTTAACTATCATCTTCTTTTATTGAGTTTGAACCCTCTAGGAAAGTCAGGAAGAGGAAACCCACAAGAATTCCTCCTGCAGCTGTCGCATTGCCAAAAAGAGTTTCAGCAAGGAAACAACATCAAGTCACCTCAACGTCTGCTCAACCTAAAGTTATAATAATTTCAGAGGAGTCTGAAGAATACAACCATGACGATTCTCAGAATGTACCTAAAAATGTTCCATATAGCCCACCTGTTGTTCCTGAGGAAGTGCAAAATGAGCCAATGAAAGTTGACGAAGCACAACATGATAGTAATGAAAGGGGAATGCCAAGTCTTGATGACTTGGGTAAGGCAGCTAGGAAAATTTCAGAGGAAGTACAATCTCCTCCTACACAGCAATAGGAATTTATCCTATAATAAGAGGAAGAACAACCTGAATAGTTGGAAGTGTCCAATGAAGCTTTATAACCCCTGCAACTTGTCAAGCCATGGTTGTCTATAAAAATACATTTTTGATTGAATTTTTGGAATACTTTAGGACCACATGGAGACCAGTCACATTTCAAACCTTGAGTTTCCGCCACTTAGCCAAGACTAAAATTCAACAGAGTCTTTGGGAGGAAGAGAAGAAGAAACTAAAAAGAGAACTTGGAAGGAAGAAATAGGAAATCCAGGAAATGAAAGAGAAAATGAATGAAATGATGAAAATAACTAGTAAGATTGTGGAGTGTAGACCACCACCTAGAGTCTATGCCCTGTGCCTAAAGGAAAAAAATTTTTGGTTTCAATTAATGAGAAATTCGAGGAATTTAGATCATGTTATTCATATAACCAAAGAATTTTATGATGCATACCAAGTGACTCCTAATTGGCTAAAGAATTCTTTATGTGAATTTTATTTGCATGGATTGATAATTCCCTCTAAAATAGAGTGGAATCCACTTCTTTATATTGGTGATATTCATTTGAGGTCACTTATGTCATGGGCAGCCAATGAAACCAATTATGGCAGACAATTGGAAGCCTATGAAGAAGCTGAAAAGGATGAGCCTATACCACTGCAATCAGAAAGCACAGATCCCTACACAATGCTAATAATTTGGTTCATTGTTACATATGGGTTCCACAATCAGGCAGAAAGAGTAAAAATATTTGATATCAGAAAGCAAGTGTATGAAGAATTGAAAAGCCAACCATATCTATTTTGGAAGCTTGCCTCTTCTAGAATTGAAAAGAGTTGGGAGAAATTGATTATTGGGCTAAGGAAATATGAGCCACATAGCCCCCTGAATTTTGAAGCAGCCCTTGGAAGGACAGAAAAGTACATACAGCTTGGTCTTCAGAAGAGGTTCAAGTTATGGTTGCCAATAACATTTCAACCTTCGGTTTTAATGTTGCCACTTTATCCCTACTGAGCTACAAATGTTAATAAGGATACAAAAACCAGCAGTTATGAAGGATGGCAACATTTCAGAGGTTTCTATTATAAATTTGGGACTGTGCCAAAAATCCATTATGCTCCTACAGATTTCAGGGAAACAACCAAGAAACTTAATGCTAGGGGACCATCATTAGGTTAAGTAGGGGGTAGATGATGAGCTCAGGATATGCTCATAATTTGAGTATCATGATGTATTTTTAATATCTCTACTTTTATTGCTAGTGGATGTTTTAACTCTTTTATTAAAGACTCTTTATCTAAAAATGGGTAGTATCCTGTAGCAATATATTCCTACATTCCTATAGCCTAATGTCTCTATGTGGCTTATAATTAATTACCCTGTTTGACCTCCTGAAAGACTGATATAATGCATGTGGTTTTTGAATAATCAGTTAGATTTAATATGTGATTAACAGATGTATCGTGTTGTTTGCCACACATGTTTTCTTTCGCTTTTGTTGTCGTGTGCATCGCAGGTTGTTGAAGGGAGCATGACTGAGTCAAGCGTAGCAAACTTCGGCCTTGTAGTAAAGTCCATTTGCAACACAATGTTGAGGAAGTTGTTCTAGCGAGGACTCTCTGGCCGGGTCGTTGGGAAGAAAACCTTAATGATAATTTAATCTGGAAAGAGTGGAATGCTAAATCTTCTCCCTGGATCGGGTTGAATGGATATGCTTTCATTTATGAGAAGTTTGTTCCTTAGTTTCAAGATACATTTATGTCCACAACTTTCTCTGTTAGAGTTAGTTAGTTAGTTGTTTATCTAGTTTAAATAAGTGTTCCTCCTGTGTGAGTGAGCAAGGAGAGTATGTAAAAGTTAGTATTATTAAGAAGAGATGTTTTTCCTGTGTTAGTTTTCATATGAGTAGAACAATGTATATCATTCTGAGTTTATGAATAAAAGCTGATGAAGTTCTAAGTTCAATTCTTGCATAATTAGTTGATGCTTGCTAAGGGGGCCCACTTAGTAAGTATCTGTAGTTAGTTATTTAGTCATTTATTTTCTGTTGATCATAAGTTAGATTTCATTCTTGAAGTTTCAATGCAAACTCAGTCTTACATTGTTCCTATAGCATCGGGAATCCATCCTTGTGTTTTTTCCTGCAGCATAAGGCTAGTTCTTAGTTTGTTTCTCATTTATAGTCAATATAATTTCTACTTTGATTAAGTTTAGAAGGCTTTGATTTACATTCCTATAGCATAAGTAGAATTCCTTTCACACATTTATTTATGGTAAATCGTGACTGAAACTGGTTCTTAGTGCACATAAAGTGTTGCTCCATTTCAAGTATACGTTCCCTAGTTTGACAAAGTAAATGAATGACCATAAGAAGATGTTAGTCGCCTATTGGAATGTCCAATTCCCAAGTTAGTATTTTTTGTGACTTTTATATCCTTTTGTGGGCGTGACCAATATTCTCAGTCGGGTCATGCTCAATCATATGGGATACTTTTGAGTCTCTTTCAATCTTGGCATCCTTACCATCAATGGAGAAAGTAGAAAATGATAGATCACACTGCATGTTACCCACCATTGATGCACTCCACTTTCTTGACAAAAGCATCCCAAAATGAGGTCATTTGTCTACAACTAATACAGTCATGGTTAAATCTTTCTCAGGATATTGAGTCAATTTATAAGGCAATGCTTTTATAGTTCCAACAACTAGCATTTCTCTTGAATCTAAAGCATAGCATTTACATTGAGTAGTATCCACTTTCAAGCTCATTGCCTCCATTATTTTGACTGGCATAGCATTATTTGATGCCCTTGAATCTATCATACAGTTCCTTAAAGTTGTCCCATTTATATCAACACTTAAGAAGAAGGGGGTTATATTTTCAAGGCACATATTAATAGAATTCCCTAAATATATAGGGGGAATTTGTGACACAATTCCCTCCACTTTTTTCTCTTTATCCTTTGCTTATTTACAACTACCTTGTTCAATCTTATTACCAGCAACACCTGTGATCAAGGCTATTGTCTTTTCCTTATGATCATTTATTCTCATCATTTCTTGCAAAGGTACAGTAACTTTAACTTGAGAAATCACTTGAAACATATCTATGAGCGTATATTTGGGAAAATCAAATACCATACCTTCATGATTTTCCTTTTTCTCTTGTTTTTTACTTCCTCCTAGTTTCTTTTGCTTCCTATCCTCTACAGTAGGTTCAACAAACTTTGTAATCACCTTGGTTTTCACCAATGATGAAGCTACATCTTCTTGAGGCTTTGGGATTTCATTCCTTTTTTCCCAAACCTTATCATTCTTAACCTCTTTGATTTTGACATCCTTTTTGTTGTCAACCTTAACACCCTTATTTTTGTCCTTTTGTTCTTTAATAAACAAGCTAGCAGGTTTACCCTATTCACCACCTAGATTTTTGTTTCTCAATTGAAGTGAACTTCACACTTGAGTAGCCATTTCCCTAGTCAATCTTGCAATCTCTTCTTTTGATGGTTTCCTTAAGGACACTGAATCTTCAGCTTGCTCCATATTGCAAGCATTATGGTCAAAATTTCCTTCCTCATCAGAGAAGACTTGTTGATGGTACATCTCACTTCTTCGTCTCTGATTATCCACATCAGCTCCCTGTAATTCATTATCAGAGGAACATTCTACCTCATCAATATATGATTGGGCCATAAAAACATCTACATCACCCTCCTCACATTCTAGAGTCTGCTCATGAGCATCCTCCTCTATTTCCTCAACAAGCAACTGAGCAATACTACAATAATTTTGATCATGGGGATGTTCACACACCTCACACCATGGTCTATCCTATACTATATTTATTGAATGCTTCTACAAGGAGTCTTGCGTATGCTAATCACTTTTAGGCTTCTAGCTAGGCAAGATTGGTTTCCCATCTTTCCAATTTGTATTATAAGGATAATTTTGCAACCTAGGCGGTCTATCATTTTTATTATAGTATTTCTTTTCATTTCCTATACCCCTTTCTTTCTTGGAAACAATATACTTTATGTCTTTCAAAGTGTTGAAGACCTTTTCCTAATTTTTATCATCCTTAGGTTTTGCAACAGAGACCTTAGTCTTATCCTTCGGATTTTTTAAAAGTGTGTGTCCTTCTCTCCTACCATATTTCCCAGAAGCCCTTCTATTACTCTCAATATTTATAGCCACCCTAAATGCATCCCTCACAGTGTGAGGGTCCTTATCTCTAAGGAGATGTCATTTTAGCATCAAAAGCATTGAAATATGTAGTTAGACAAACATTCTTATCAAGCCTCAACACTTGGAGCAACTTATACATTTCCTTTTGGAATCTTAGATTAAACTCTATCACAGGATCATTCAATGAATTCTTGATGTTATTAAACTCATTTAGCATGAAACTAGCATTGGTTTTATCACCATATTGTTCTTTGAAACATTTTTCAAATTCATTCCATGAACCAATAGGAGCATTTCGTAAACCTCTGTATCAATCCCTTGCATCCTCTACCAGAGATTGTACAAAAAAATTCATTATAACATCTTCATGTTCTACCTTGTAATCATTTAGTATATCCATAAAAGCTTTTAAGTGTTCCTCTATTGTCACAACATTATTTCCAACAAACTTACTCATATTTTCTCTCAAATCATCAGGGATGGGATTTGGATAACTAGGAAGAGCATCAAAGAATAATAGCCTATACTATTCCAACTGTATAGGTATTCGTTGGAACAATCCTTCAGTCTTCTAAGAATCAAAACTAGACCCCAAATTTTGTACCCTAGGACCATCCTAATTTAGATTTACAAAACTAGTTGCATAAACCTTCACACCAGAATTATTTGTGGTGGGATCTAGATTAGTTCTGGGACCATGTTTCAAGGCATCTTGGTGACTTGATGAGGTTGCAGCTTTTGTAGCCTCATCCATGTTTAACATCTTGAGGAAACTTATTTTCCTCTTCTTTTCTGCATTTGTAGCCTTAATATTTGTCCTCTCCAACTCCTCTACAAGAGCCTCACTCTCCCTTCTAGCCTTTTCTAAGGCAGTTTCAACTTGTAATGATACATGTGGTGGGGGATCTCATTCCTGAAGGTGAGAAGTTACCCTTTCATTTATTTTAATCCCCTGAATCTTTTGTTTTCCCTTGTCTAAAATAGGCCTAGGGTTTGGATTACTTGGTTGAGTCTTAACAAGATTTGAGGGTTTTAGATCTGCATTTTTTGATTTGGCATCAAATTGATCTACAAGACTTTCCTTAGACACATGCTTTATCTTCTTATCAACAAATTTGAATACAATAGGACCCTCAACATCTGGCTCAAGTTTTTATTAGTTCAGGAGCTTCATTGTTGCCAACTGTCTAATCAACCTATCCCTTTCAATCACAACATGAATCAATTTTGTTTCCCTCTCCTTTTCCTTTTTCATTCTGAGCTCAGCTTTCTTTTGGATCTCCAATCCAAAGGAATCAATGTCTCCAAAAACATCATCAGGGTCAGGAAAAGTCATATTAAAACTCAATGTATCACTTAAATCTATTAGATTAACCTCTTCAAGTACATGTTCATACAATAAAGGAGTTCCATCATATTCAGCATGAGGAGGAGGCACATCACGGGTGCTTTCTCTGTGATGGCTTTGAATTCTACTCCTACTTCTTCTCTTTTCAGTATATTGAACGCTAACATGCCCTTTATTTTGACATGTTACATCCTCTTGAACTGGTGTATTAAATAATGCATCAAAAAATCCACAACTATTTGATTTAGAATTTCTAGACACCTCTTGAAGAGTTTTAGGGATAGGGTGTAAAGGCCTACTTGTACCTTGGTGTACAAGATTCTATGACATGGGAGCAACATTGCTAGATTCTGGTCTTTTCTTTATCTAGTCATTCTTCTTCATTTTAAGAAGTTCACCTTCTAGTTTCTGTTCTGGATGATTCTTCATGAATGACTTGGTGTTCTTAATTCTACGTACTTGTCCAAAAGATCCTTCAACTTATATTAAATTTTCAAAATAAGACGCACACTGGTGCAAAGACTTCAGAGTCACCACCCAATTATCTTGGGTATACCAAATATCCAAAGATACTTGGTGGAATTCAAAAGGCCTTTTGAACTTTATACTAGAAACGCCAAAATGTGCTTCACTAAATGACTCAAAATGCTTTAAAAATAGAAGAAATGGACAAATCGAACACAGAAGCATGGGCTCGACCTTCAAATCAATAAAAAACTATGAAAAACCTATACAAAATAGATAACTGACACACTAAATGGAAATATTGCAATTAGCTCCCTAACACAGTCACCGTTTTGTTGGTTGTTTTTACTGTAACCAGGTTGGTCTTCTAATCTACCTATGGAATTGCCAATTCCAATCAAGGGTAGCTCGAAGGACATGGACAAACTGATGAGGATTTTAAAGACCTCCTACACTTTGTGTTGGTGTAATTAAATATGTTGTACCTTGTCCTAGGTCATGATTACACCTTAGTTAAGTTTACTTAGGGACCACATAGGAGGTTGTTGGAGAATTTCCACTTTTCGTGGACTTGACATGTCATTACTTTTTCACTTCCACCTTTTGTGGACACATCATGTGATTATCTCTCCACCTTAGGCGGAGTGATAGCTTTTCATATTTTTCTCATGTCATAAGATTATGACACTTGTCATAATCTTATGCCCTTCTATGTTCTCACCTTGGCTATATAACAAAGGGATCTCTCTTTTTGTAAACAATCATATCATATCATTGGCATTGAATATAGTCTATTCTTGTCATATTTTCTCTCTCTTGGTGGAAGTGATAAAGTAATGACATGTCAAGTCCACCAAAATTTGAAATTCTCCAACAACCTCCTATGTGGTCCCTAAGTAAACTTAACATCATATTTTTGACATCCTGCATACATCCTTGGTTTTGTTTCTTCCTAAGGGGAGGAACATGATTCGGCGAGATTGGATCATCTTTAGCATTCAATGTTGAGCTTCTACCATCATTGTAGGAGACTCAACATTGAGGGGGGGCTACCTTGTCTCTCTTCTACTTCTCTCTTATGAGGGGGTCTTTTTCCTCACATGGGGTTTTTACCTTCTCATTCTTCATTGAGAGCATTTCTATTTTGTATTTCATCTCTCTTTTGGGGAGGATTTTTGTTCCATTGGGTTTTCTCCTTTTCTCCATTTGTGAGAGATTGCATTTGCATATGTACATGGGTACCTAACATGGCCTCGTAGCTGGGACCCATCTTGCATTGTTTGCATTTGTGTACATTCTCCCTAAGTTGTACTTAAGGGGGGGTGTTGGTGTAATTAAATGTGTTGTACCTTGTCCTAGGTCATGATTACACCTTAGTTAAGTTTACTTAGGGACCACATAGGAGTTTGTTGGAGAGTTTCCACTTTTGGTGGACTTGACATGTCATTACTTTATCACATCCACCTTTTGTGGACACATAATGTGATTATGTCTCCACCTTAGGTGGAGTGATATATTTTCATAGTTGTCTCATGTCATAAGATTACGACACTTGTCATAATCTTATGCCCTTCTATGTTCTCACCTTGGCTATATAACCAAGGGTTCTCTCTCATTGTAAACAACAATCAAATCATATCATTGACATTGAATACAGTCTATTATTGTCATATTCTCTTCTCTTTCTCTCTCTTTTTGTGCTTTCCATTTGGTCCATAGATCTTGGCATCCATAGCCAATTCTAACACTTTGGGCTCTGCAAGACCTGAGAGGGTGATCCCTTAATGCGTTTACAACCTCTACACCATTATCATAAACAACATTAACAACAACAGATAATATCATTTAATAGCTCAACATAATAGGATAATACCGAATAGAATTGGTTGTTCATCAATAATATCAACTATTTGGAGCATGAGATAACTACAACACATTTCATAGTATAAGATAGTCATTGATTTAGAATTTGTAGCAAGCTCTAGGTCAAGAAAAACAAATATTGAACCATAAGAATTATTATAACTCAGATCAATGCCATAGATCCATTGGGGGAGTCAAATTCATAATCATTTAAGGGTTTATGAAAAATTTAACACATAACATATAAAATCCTTGCGAACATTGCTTTACAATCTCATCAAAATGTATTCTAACCCAATACTACTTATCAAATACTCATACAAAACATACTGACCTACAATCCCCATTCAAGAATTTTAATTAATTCCTTGAATTAAAGGTAAAACAAGAATCATACACACCACAACAGTGAGAATAATGAGATAACCCTTGATCATCTTATTCAAAATTCAAATATGCATGTGCAATGGAGAGACATGAGTTTGAATTAATCATTTCAATTCAAATGCTAGTACTATCATAAAACATCAAATCCCCGTGAATTCAAAACCTAATAGAGAATGAATAAAAACTCAAATTTCACTTTCCCTAAAAACCATCAAAATTTACAATTTGCTCTTCACTTCACCTAGACTCGACCAAAAAATATCTCACTTGCTAGCCTATACTTCTAGCCTTGAAATCCTTCTTATAGAACATAAGGAGAAAACAAGCATCAGGCCAGAAAGCACACGTGCCACCAACCAATTGGACTACTTTGTGACATTCTAAAAATTGGTTCCAATAGAAATTTCCCTAGATAATCCATTTTTTCATTGTGCTCACTGAGAATGGTTGATACAACAACATAAACTTAAATAATTTTGTGCCAAGACTATCACAAAAAAAAAATTGGAATTTGTTGTAACTACAATAGCTGATTTGTCATCTGTTAATAGCCTACTCCTTTTCACTTCTCCTCAGTTAAATATACATTTACCCATTTTTGGTATTCCTCATCAGTAGGCCAATCAAAATTTATTACCTCATCCACCTTGACACTATAAGGTGTATATTTAACTGCCACCTGATTCACTTCTCTTTCAAAAGACTCTAGGAATGAATTGGTGCTAATTATTTTATCAATACAACTCACTTATAAATAATAATCTGAGTCATCACAAATTAATCTAATTTGATCATTGATGACTTCATTTTCCTAATCCTGCCACTGTTGGAATGACCTGATATTTCCCTACTCATCAATTATATTAGGTAACAATGTCTCACTCCAATCATCAAAATTCTTCAGCAACTTTCTAATCTTCCTTCTGAAGTCATCTGGTAAGGTCTGAAAAACTTGCAATGACTTAACCAACACCTGAGTAGGCCTTAATGATTTGGGGTTATTATTTATATCAAACCTTGATGCTTTATACACTATATCTAGATCATTGGCCCTAGGGATCCAATTTTCAATTAATGGTACTACTACCTCCTGATCCCTATCAATATTCTTTATTGCATTTAATAATAAAGAATATAAACAATACACAGATGACAACTTGTCATCAACTTTATCATTTAATTTTCTCAATACAACATTTACAACCTCCCTTTGCTTTAAAACTATTCCCTCCTCACTCTCCTTCAAGGATGCCTATAACTCTCTAATTTTATGCATTAGCAGCTTGTTTGAAGGATCAATAGAGTATTCCATTTCTTCATCAATTAGCTCTAAAGCAGGGCTAAGGGAAGGAGTTTGGCTAGGAGATCCTTGTGTAGAAACAATAGGAGAAGTAGGACACATTAACCTTGTTGTGGAAGGAAATGTTCTGATCCCTAGAGAACTTGATGTCTCATGGGCAATCTATTTGTTTTTTATCCTGTCCACCTCATTCTATAGCTCAACATTCCTTTGTTGCATCTTGCTATATTCCCCAATTATGAGAATATATTTTTCCATTAGCTTTTCTTTTCAGCCTCCTCTCTTTCAGCAGTTTTTTGGGCCAACTTGGCCACATTTACAATCAAATTAGTAGCCTCTATGGTTGAGGTTTCTAAAGCTCTCTTTATTATCAACCCTCCTCTTAAAATTGGGTTGATATTAGTAACATTTGGATTTCTGCCTTGAGTGGCCAACGCCCAAATTGCTAAGGTCTCGTACTCTTTACAAAAGGAAGAATCTTGCAACATTGCCTTGACCTCTTCTTTACAATCTTGTAAGGGGTGCTTGGACTTCAGAATAGCATTAAAAGCTACAACATCTGCAATGTCCCACTCAAGAAAGATCAAGACACCAGCTTGATTTACTAGTTTTCTTCCCTCCTCAGGAGTGATTGTCTTGAACTCTTCCATTAGTTCAGCTTTCACTTCATCATCATTCTCCTAGTTTTTCCTATCAGGTCTCAATTCTCTTCTCCTCTTGCATTTATCTTGATATTCTTCCAATTTCATTCTCCACAATAATTGCAAGAAGACTATAGTTTTTACAAATGCAATATCATCTAGAAACTCCTTACATGCTTCCATTCTTGCATCTTGCACACATTTTCCTTTCATATCTAGATCAGAGAGAACCAATTCAACCACCCTAGGAGGGGAAGGCACACCCATCTGCATGTATTGGTTATTGAAAACAATCTCACCCACCAAATCCTCTTGTGATTGTTCAATTTTTTGACTTTTAGGGCTTCGATCTAATGGTGGGGGTGAAGGAATATTTTTGGGTGATGCTTCCAAATCAATAATTTTAATTTCCCTAGGCGTTTTGAGCTTTGGACCTTTTTGTGTAGGAAATTTCATATTTTTTTTTCTTTTCTATCATCTTCTTCCTCATCACTACTATCATTTCTCTTCCTTCTATAAATAGGCCAACTCTTTGTAGGTTGGTAAGCTAGCCTCACTTTAATTGGCCTAGCATCTTGCTCCTATATACCCAAGTCAGACTCCAAGTTTACCTTCTTGGTCATGAAGGTGGCCATGATTTCTTTAAAGTTTCTCATCAAGAAGTCAATTTTCTTATGATATGGATTAAATTCCATCAATGGATCATCCTTTGGAACCATTTTGTACACAATAGCCAATAGCTTGTCATTGGATACTCGTTTCTCCTTGTTCAACTCCTACCTATTTAGGTCAAATTCATTCCTAATCAAGTCTTCAGGGAATTTGAACTCATGCACAAACTTACCACATTTTATCCCCTTTTCTGAAAAGAGAAAACAAGCCCTTAGGATCATGCTATCGCTTGGAACCACACATCAAATGGTATTCTTCAAAAAAATTCCCAAAGTGTACCCAGCCTCCCTTCGAAAAGACAAATTCTGATACCACAATATAATTTAGGAAAATGGTTCATTTACCTTTCCCAGTAAGGTTGTCCTCATGGATACAACCAATCTTCCACATAACTTATGTGAATCCTACTCTTGGTGGCACATTGTATCGAAATATATGAGGGGTCCTTTGAAAACCATACACCCTCAAAATAATGTTGACTGGGTACAAAATAATATCACCCGAGTTATGGAAAACCATCAATTATGGCTTCCTCCCCTTTGGTCTTAGGAAATCATGCAACTCCTTCGGGATCCTGGGTATATTTACAATCAACTTGGCTATCAATTTGGAAGCAAAACAATTGTCAAAAAGCACATAACTAGCATTCTCCCTGTTACATGATAAATCTGCAGTCCAAACCTACACTGGAAATCTTTTTTCATTAACCCACTACCTTAACTCAATCTTCTTCGAGAAGAATTCATCATTCATATACAAGAACATATACATTAGCATGGAATACCAAAAGAATGGAGTGCCTGTATCATTTTTCTTCAACTTCAACAACCCTTCATGTATCTTTTCGACCAACAAAGAAGCAAAATCATAAATCACTGAGAAATTAGGGTGTTGTATTTGCACCCCCATGAACATGGAAGCAATAGGAATCATTGTGTTAGGGATAAAACCCAAAATATGGCACAATGAGTAAAAGGTGGCCAAGAAATGATTTGCAAAGTAATTTAGTTTGAAAGGTTCTTGGTCATTAGGGCTAATATAGAATTTTGAACCGCCTACCCTAGCCAAATGAGGTTGGAGCAACTTAGCTCTAAAAAGTGATTTCAACCTTCCATATTCCTATTTCATCTCTTCAAGATCAATATGAACCAAGAATGTACTTGGCTCACTCAAATAAGAAACCTGTCAAAATTCCTCTTTGTTGATGCTTAACAGAACCTCTCCATCATTATCTCAAATCACCCGTGTGACAGGGTCATATCATGCAACCACTACCCTAGAAAAATCTATATCAAGGAACACATTTGGTACCACTAGCTTCCCCGTATCATACATCCAACCATTAGAAAAGGGGTGAGGAAAATTCCTCTATCCCAACCACAATCAGAACATCTCTAGAACAATAAGAGGAACCCTAGCATCGGCTATGTTGGAACAATTATACACTAATCCCTCCCCTATATTTTTTCCTCACATCAAGACAAACCCCTTCTTCCTATCATTCATTGAAAATGACAATTGATATAGGAAATCATCATATAGGTTTCTACTTAAGTAATAAATTTGGCCAGAGTGTTGCTTTGTCGGTGCCAACTTGAGTAAACTAGGGCTTCCTTGCTATTTCAAACTTCAAACAAACTAGGGCTAAAAAGAAATATGAAATTACATAATAGAAATTTTCAATTTCCTACAATTCAAATAATCTATAGCCCTAAAACAATTTTCAACAAGCCCTACAACAAGCACACAACAAATTTCCCCTAAATTCGGATTTAGAATAACTAGGAGACATGAAAATCAACTCACAATTTTGTGTTTGCAGAAATCCAAATCTTTGTTGCAATAACTTGTAACTTTGTCCTTGGCCTTGAGACTACTCCAAAAAGATGTTTGAATGCTTTATGACATCGAAAGCAGAAGAATAGTTGCTTTATTTCAATCAAACCATGGTAGTAGATGTCATGTCCACCATTAAAGCTTACTCATGCACTACACCTATTAGCTCTGAAAAACATAGGCAGGATGCCTCAAGAGGCTGCCAATCTCTTGATACGTTTCATGGAAATAGACAAGGTCAAAAGAATTTAACCTTCTACTCTTTAGGTGATGCTAGACCTAGGTGGGTGTACCTGTTTGAATGAAGTAGATTTGACTTATGATTATCCTCCTTGCAATGATTTGTTCACAATGGCAGATGGGAGTGAACAAGTGAATTCAACTTGATACAAATAGCAATAACAATCTTCTTAATCTAAATCATAAAATGCTCAATTAACAGATATAAAGAAACTAAATGAGTTCAAAAAATGAAATCAAGATGAACAACACCTCTCTGGAGAAAACTCAAATTATTTGGCATATATTCTGTTTACAACTTGTATAAACATGCAATACTGTAACTACTAAGCTCTACTTTAATAATCTAGATGAAACTCTCTGATTAGTATGATCAACTAAAATGATTTAATCTTTTCTTGAAAGAACCAATTGATTAATCACACAAATACAACAAATGTGCATTAATAAACTGAACATAAACTTGTTATGTCAATTTAAAGAACTAGAAAACATCAATCTTGGAGACAACTTAGCAGTATTTTTCATTGAATTCAATAGATAATTGACATCAAAAATGTGTAGCAACATCAATTGACTTTCATAAATACCTCCATTTTGAAAAAATGCACCATATTCTCTGATCTGATAAATCTATTGTACTGTATCCATCTAATTTTCCTACTGTATATCGAATAACTGATAGCTGATCCTATTTTACAATTACAAAATGCCTATTTATACACTAGCATGAGAAAAACATATCATATTGAGATCCCATGTCGGCCTTCAATAGAATTCGGGCTCAAATCATGTCAGCCAACAACGATATTTTAGCAATTTACATGTTGGCCTCAGTATTTGAATTCTTATTAATCATTCACCAAGTCACCCAGATAGTTATGCCGAAGGCAATTCAATCATTGTCAGCCCACACTCTTTGTATATCACCCTGACTCGATATATGTTTCCTTTTTTTTCATTCATAGTTGCCGTAACATTCTGATATCAAAGAGACCTCACATAGAGTGCTCTCTTTTTTACCGAAAGACCTCAACCATCCTTGAGTGTTGCTGAGACAAATTGTTTTTTATGACGACAAGGATCCTTTTGTTTTCCATTGGCGAGACCGAAGGTCACTCTCCAAGACCTCATGCCGATATCGCTAACTCCTACCGATATGTTCCTTTCATCCTTAGGTCACCAAGACAATACCAACCTCTCACCAAAAACCATCTCCCATTCACTTTTTCCAAGACAATTCAGAATTGGGGAGAGGTCCCAAAGAATCAACTAAGTCATACCAAAACATCCCGAGCACATCACTTCGCCAAGACCACACAAACCTCTCGCCGAAAGTCATTCATTACACTTTGTCAGCAAGACCCAGCAGGCTCGCCAAGACTTTACATCAAAGCTCGTAATTCTTACCAAAGGGTTCTCTGAGTTGCCAGTCGGTGAGACATATTGAAATTGCTAAGACCTTAGCCTGATGGCCAAAGTCATGCCAATATGCTTATCCAAACGCAGGTCAGTAAGACATGATATATTCAATGAAACATTACACTGAAGGCCCTTGGCTCATGCCGATAAAGCTTTTGTCACTGAAACAACATGTGTGTCATGTCAAATGATGAATGCACAAGACCTGTGATTGCCGTGACATCAAATGAGTCTTGCCGATAGGCAATATAGATTCATACAAGTAGAAATATAATATGAATCCGGAAACCCTTGACCATCACAAACCGATATGAACAAGAATGTGAAAAATGCATACATACATTATTTTATGGGAAAAATATGGGGAAAATATGGAGATTCATGAGCATGATCAATATGTAAGAACATCATAATTTAATAGTTCCAACAACACCAACGGATCTAATCGTATTTGATGAAGATTCAAATACTAGCCATCGATCCTTCACCTTGGTCAGATCATCAAATGACTTCCTTCAAAACAAACTAACATAACCTCCATCAAGGCAATAAGAGGCCCACCATACTACATGTTGCCAAGGAAATCCATGTGGCGCACACTCATGGTATCGTAATCAATAAATACCTACTTTTTATCATGCGATGGTGGGAAACTGTGGATCTCAACCGTTGGCAATCCAATTCATCCAACATAGTCACCATCTTTATCATTAACCATCGAGCACCTTTCCTACTGAGATTATAACATCTCCGTTGATTTGAAACACGTCCATCTCATAACTACTTTAGTAACCCACTACATAATGTATTAAAGATGTATCAAAGTATTTTATCATACCTTTAGCTTCACCAGATGAGACAAGTGGTGCTCACTCGTGATATCATGATCAACCAAAATAGTGTGGTGGGTTCATCACAGGACGGCAGGGAATAGTTGAGATCAAACGATGATTAATCTATGGTCATGTGAACTTGTCCCTCTGCAAAATAAAACATTTATTAAAGGAATAAGGGGACATCACTAGGTTGATGACAAATAACGACAAGTTTTTTTAATGAGGGAACATGGGACCAACCAAGACTTAGGAAAAATAAAGTCAAGCAAAGGAAAAAAGGATAAAACAAAAGGGGGCCCAAAATAGATGAAGCGATGGGGGTTAAGTTGTTTTAAAACCTTCCCAAAAAGTAAAGGCCAAATAGATCCCACCCAAGGAATAAGATGAACACTAGGGTTTTACATGAAGACAAAGTTAAAACCCCAACCCTAGGCTTTTCCCAAACACCATAGATGACCAAAGACATAAGGCAGGATAAAACAGAACATAGAGAACAAATCTTTGAAGTTACATCAACCTAACATGTTTAATATCCTAAAATTTAGGCCTAATAGGACTCATATGCCAATCTGGGTGAATTAGTCATAGATCTGGGTTTCTACAGAGGAATAGGATTTTAGAAAGAGGGTATTTTAATATGCAAAAAGCTTAAAAAATGCTTGTAGTGGGACTCATATGCCACTTCTGGCATATCAATCCTATTTTGTCACGAAGTATCCCAAGAGTAGAATCTTGATTTGAAACTTTACAAGCCTCTGAAGATGGATCAATTAATCAATTTTTGGGTATGTGCAAGATCATGAACAGCCAAAAAGTGGTGATATGATGGATATTTGTAGGGTATGTGGATGAAATTTTTTTTAATACCCAAAATTGATGAAATGAAAAGGGTTTTTAAAGGAGATTCTTAGCTTTTCACCGATATAAATTATTCTTTACTTTGAATTTAATAAATTATTATTATTCATTTTCTATTTGAATTATGACTAAAGTCTTGATTGATAGGCTGATTGAAAACATCTATAACTGTCAAATGGTATCACATTTTTGGAATCCAAAACATGCATCACATTCTAGCATCTTTCCATACTATAGGATTAAAAAAAGAAAAATTGAATTTCATGAAGTTTTGACCAAGTTAAGGTGGTCATACATATGAGTTTTTATATTTCTTAAAAGTTGTAATATAAAAATCATAATTAATTGTTTACTTGGAAAAAAGTTACAAAAAAATATGCATCACATCTCGACATGATTCCTCAACTTATATCTAAAATATTATAAAAATTATTATCATTTTATTGTGGTTAGGGTGGTTAGATAGACACCTACTTCTTATTTTTTCCCGAAATTTAAAATTATTGCATTAAAATTTCAACTTTTCACCAAATAGGTTTTTTTTAATAAACCTAGTAGTTTAGAAACTACATTCAATTTTCTATAGATTCTATTCTTACATATTTTTGAAATAATATAGATAACTTATTCAAATTTTTATGTCAAGTTTCCTAACTTTGATTTTTTTGAATTTTTTGCCACTTAAGGGCCTGTTTTTTCCATGATGATCCTACACATACCCTTCCCACTGATTTCATACAAATTATATGGATATGTTTCCCTAGATATGATTTTCCATGAGTCTTGACAACTTTTCATGACAACTTTGATGACATTCACAAATTTTTCATTTTGGTACTTTTAAAGGCTTCAAATCCACTTTTCTTCAATCTATAAACCTATAATCACACATGTAAAGATGATAAAACTTGTTGATTGTTAGGGAAGAGGGGTTGGCTTGGTCAAACCCTATTTTGGTAATCAAACCTTGAAATGGAATGAAATAACAATGGAGAGTGATGAATGAACAAAATATGATGTTGCAACTCACTAAACCCTAGCAATAAGATGCTACAAACATGTATGAGATGGCTCTGATGGATGTGGATCTTGCTTCTTTCTTGAATAGGATAGATCTTGAATGAAATTCTATCTTGAATAATGAAACCCTACATCACAATTGTTAGCTAAAAAACAAACATGATGCTTGAATAATTCTCTATAATGCTTGATAATCTACTCTTGAAGACTCTCAACTGTGTTATAAGGATGCTCATTCAACTTTCTAGGTGATCATTTGAATGCTTAGGTAAAAATGAGTGAAATAACATTATATTTATACTTAAGTGTGTAAGTGCTCTCTAAATTACAACACTACAAGCTGACATCAAATCTAGGAGGATAAAATCCTGCAAAGAATTTGAATTAATTTTAATTTTGGGCCACATTGGACTCATTTTCACAAGGTGGTGAATGAATCCCATTAGGCATAATTTATGGGACCAAATTCAAAAATTATTAGAAAGGTGTAAAACTAGGATCGAGACCCAAAACCCTAGGTGGGATTCATTCACCCAAGGTGGAAAATGATTCCTAGATCACCAAATCTAGGTCACACAACTTGAAAATACCTGAATTATGATTGGATGTTGATTTGTGTTAGGATTATCCTCAAAAAGGTGCATTCAATGAGGCTTGTGGATGGAAAGTAAGGCCAATTAAAGCATAAAGAAGCCCAATTATTTATGGTAACCCTAGAAAAGTGTGAAAGTGTCTTGCAACACTTTACAACACCTTAAATATGGTGTGATTGAGGTTAATAAGAGACTTATTAGGTTTAGTTAATTAATTAAACCTTACAAAAGTGTGAAAGTGTGTTACAACACTTCACAACACTTTAGCAAGGTACCATTCATGTTCTTTAGTTCACAAGAGTGTAAGCCCTAATGTGATCATGTTAAAAATATTACAACACTAAGTCAAGGCGTCATTAATCTCAATTTAACAAGGAAGGCCCAAACAAGTGTGAAAATTTCACCAATGACATTTTTCAACACTACATGGATAAAAATACTTTTCAATTTTGCATACGTAATATTTACATTCATGAAGCTTTGTATAATTTTGATAAAAGTGCTTTTGATTTTTGATACACATTGTTTGCATTCTTAAACCTTTGCATAAATTGGATAAAAGTATTTTTCATCTTTGGATATACATTTTTTACATTCGTAAAGCATTGCATAAGATGGTTAGAAGTACTTTTCATTTTTGGTCAAATAATGTTAGTATATTACCTGTCTAAGCATGCAAAGAAAAAGTTTATTTCTCCCCCTTATTGAGTGAATGAGAATAAAATGGACAATCATGACAATTAAATTTGGTTTGCTCCTAGTATTTCTCCTATTTTTAAAGAAGATATTTTGATGTTAGAAGACCAAATCATTGAGAGTTATGAGAATCCTATTTGTCTCTCATCTCTTAGGGAAAACATCATTTAACAAGAGGATGCCATAAATGATAAGCAAGACAATCAAACCATAGATGAATCCCCTAATTTTGATGAGGTTATTTTAGAGAAACCAACCTTTTAATATCATGAACATCTAGTTTGTTGCTCTCCTAAGGACTCTCCTACTAGGGAAGATGTCATGGTGCAAGAAAATGACAACATTGACAATAGTGATATGGTTTGCTTACATGAAGATGATGAAGTAACATTAGACTCTCCTTCACTAAGAGATCATGAAAATAAGGATAAATATTTTGAGGTTATGCACATTAGACATCCCTTGAAGTACTCTCTTGAGCCTAAACTTACCCTTTAGCCACCCTCAAACCAACTAATAACTCAAACCAAACTTGTCATCATCCTCAAATCACATAAGAATAATGTTTCACAACAATCAAATTACAATATTATTTCTGATCATATAACACTAGAAACAATTTGCAACCAACACAAAGAACTCCAACATCCCTCTCATTACCTCAACCTATCTTTCCTAGTGCCCCTTGTTCACCTTTACATAATGGAAAGGAGTATGATCATGTTGAAAAATTTAAGAACACTCCTACTAAGATATCATTATTGGACCTTATTCAAGCCTCCCCTCACTATAATAACATGATTCAAAGTGCCTTGCAATAAGTTCCTACCAATCCTAATGTTCAATCAAATGATGTGGCATCCCAAATTCAAGCTACAACTCTGGTCAACTTAGACATTACTTTCCATCAAGATGAGTTATCTTCGGTAGAAGTGAAGAACAATATGAAGCTTTCATGATAATAGCTATTTTCAATAGGATGGGGATAAAGTGAACCCTTTTTGATAATGGCTTAGCTCTTCATGTGTGTATTGTAACCCGTTTAGACAAGCTTGCCATAGATAAATCATGAATTGAACCAGATTCCTTAATGATTTGAGGATTTAACAATGTCGGAAAATAACTACTTGGAGTAATCACATTACCTATTACAGTTGAAAAAGTTACATAAAAAAACCTAATCCATGATATGCCTCATGGTCTTTCATATAATCTCCTTTCAGGAAGACCATGGATTCATGATATGCATGTGGTTCCTTCTACCCTTCATCATAAAATGAAATATTCCTAAAACAATAAAGTGCATACAATTGATGTTGACATTGAACCAAAAAGTTGTTTGAACATTGAGAAAGGAGAGAAAAGTCCTTTGAAAAAATTGAAACAAACTATACAATTGGAACCCGTGTAAGAAAAATACAAAAAATGCATGTTGAAGGTGTCACAAAGTTATTGGAAGATGACTGAGGTTCCTTATATTTCACACCTACACTCATGGGAAAATACAAGAACATAACAAAAGAGTCTTAAAATAAAAAAGAACCAATGATAATATCAATACAAAATTCAAAAGGATCTTTGAAAGAATCCACTTCAACCACTTTAGGAGATAGATAACTTACATGAAAAAAATTGATGAAGTTAATTATGAGCAACCACTGAATCCAGAGGAAATGAAAAGGATTTATGGAAGAGGTTATGAACTTATGAAAAAAATTAACTATAGAAAAAAATTATGTGGTGCTAGAGAACAAGGTATCCATGTCCCCATATAGCCTAAGACACAAGAAAACACTAGTGGTCTTGGTTATTATCCTTTGAAAGAAATGAAAGAATAAAAGAAATCCTTGATTAATATAAATTTCATCACACAAAGTACTAATGATTCAAAAATTTTAGATTTTACATCCTCCTATAAAGGAGAGCACAAAATCTCATAACCTAAAGAGTCTTGTGTAAGTATGACACCTTGTACTAAGCAAGAGATATCTTTGTTGGAAAATAAAGGGACATCTTCTACTTTTGATCAAGAAAATATCTTGTTGAGAATCCTCCAAGATTGTTTGATATTTCTCCCTCCAAGAACATGAAAGAAATTTTATATCACAAGTTCATTTTTTGCATATCATAGAGTTCATGGTCATTCTACTAACAAGTGTAAGGCTTTGGGTACTAAAATTCAACACCTCAAGGAATATGGTGCTCTTTCTGTTGAAGCACCTATTTCTTCTAATTGACATTTATTTTCATTCTATTATGTTTCTGATCAATCAGCTTGGCTCATCATTGTCCTACACTAAGTGGGGAAAAGGGCTTAGAAAGCCTTGTCCTCATATGGCACTTGTCATTGTCTCATTTGGCTAGTTTACCACCTTCCATGTATATATAGGAGCAAGCTTGGGATGTGGATGGTATGCCTTAAGTTGGCTCGCATGTGACATACTTTTCTTTCTATGTTTAGCATTACATTTTTGGAGAAACCCTTTATTCATGATGTAGTTCATTCGAGAACATATGACTTGGCATAGGGATTTCCAAATAGGCTCTCATGTATTCTTCATTGGCTACTTTAAAGCAGATTGCTTATAACAATGGTGTTAGAAATTTCTTTGAAGTGGTGGCATGCATTGAAATTATCTTTCAACATTTCTCATGCTTCGTTGTATTATTTTACTTCTTGTAATGCGTCCTTTTCTTGATGGTGTCATTGGGTTTGATTTCCTCTCAAAGCATGATATTTTTTTTACTTTTCTTCTCTTTGAGACATTAGGAACAATGTTCTCTAGGAAGAGACTTACATGAACTAAGCAAAGTCCCTTTGAAAAAATATTTACTTGCATCTTGTTCATAAGCTTAAAGTTTCATTTTATGGAACCTTATTGAAGTTATCAAAGGTCCATAGCTTTTTTATGGTTAGTACGTATGGGAGTTGACCTTAGACATGACTTTCCCATAGCCACTTGCTTGTGTGTGTGAGCACATACCAGCCACGTGCATATGTGTCTCTGGGGGCTCATCTAGTGGATACTAGATTCCACTAGCCCTTGTGGTGTGTGTTTTTTTAAATGCATGGTGGACATTGTGATCCACTTGTAAACATTTTTTGGAAAAACTTAAACCTGGTCCACATCATTTTGGACAGATTGGCAAGGCTTGATCAACCACTTCCTTTTTCATTTTCTTTATTCTTTGTCTTTGAAAATGTATGTTTGTACCTTATTGTTGCTTCATACATCATTTATATATGTGTTCTCTTGTACCAATGATGGTTTTCTATAGGATCTTGATCTTGGGGACTTGCACAACACTCTTAATCATGGTTATCCTATCTCACTAGCATCGGTACACTTGAACCCCTCTTGATGCATATTTTTCTACTTTAGTGCAAGTTTATACAACAAGTTCTCCCTCTCACTAAAGTGGGGGCTAAATGTAGTAACAAAAATAGTATTCCTTTTTCTTACTTAATTTGGAAATAGTTAATATTAAATTGAGCCTAATGTTTCCTTTATTTAGTGTTGTAATGTGTTTTACACATTCACATTAAGTTCAAGGCCCTTTTTGTGATGTCCCGATGCGGGCCCCTATCGGAAGGTGACATAAGTCTATCCGAGCGGTTTTCCCAGCCACATGTCTGGGGTCTTCGGTGGGAGTACCTATCCTAGGGATGCCCCCTTAACGCTAAGAGGGGTGTCGTTCACTACCAGTCTGGGCTTTTGGTGCAACGGTAACTAACTTGGTATCAGAGCTGGAGGTCTCTGGAGGTCTCAAGGTCGAGACTCGCAGAGCATGGTGGGTACTGATGTCTTGATGCGGGCCCCTATCGGAAGGTGACGTAGGTTTGTCTGAGCAGTTTGCCCAGCCACGTGTCTGGGGTCTTTAGTGGGAGTACCTATCCTGGGGATGCCCCCTTAATGCTAAGAGGGGTGTCGTTCACCACCAGTCCGGGCTTTTGGTGCAATGGTAACTAACTTGGTATCAGAGCTTGAGGTCTCGAGGTTGAAACT
>VDFB02000017.1:189428073-189458476 GCA_007258455.2 Sequoia sempervirens
ACAACACTCTTAATCATGGTTATCCTATCTCACTAGCATCGGTACACTTGAACCCCTCTTGATGCATATTTTTCTACTTTAGTGCAAGTTTATACAACAAGTTCTCCCTCTCACTAAAGTGGGGGCTAAATGTAGTAACAAAAATAGTATTCCTTTTTCTTACTTAATTTGGAAATAGTTAATATTAAATTGAGCCTAATGTTTCCTTTATTTAGTGTTGTAATGTGTTTTACACATTCACATTAAGTTCAAGGCCCTTTTTGTGATGTCCCGATGCGGGCCCCTATCGGAAGGTGACATAGGTCTATCCGCGCTTCCTAGCCACGCACCGGGTCTTCGGCGACTCTATCTCCGGGATGCCCCCTTAATGCCAAGAGGGGTGTCGCTCAATTACCAGTACAAAGCGCTTTTGCAATGGTAACTAACTTGGTATCGTGAGTCGAGGCTTCGAGGTCGAGACTCGGCCGAAAGGCGGGTGGGCTATGATGTCCCGATGCGGGCCCCTATCGGAAGGTGACATAAGTCTATCCGAGCGGTTTTCCCAGCCACATGTCTGGGGTCTTCGGTGGGAGTACCTATCCTAGGGATGCCCCCTTAACGCTAAGAGGGGTGTCGTTCACTACCAGTCTGGGCTTTTGGTGCAACGGTAACTAACTTGGTATCAGAGCTGGAGGTCTCAAGGTCGAGACTCGCAGAGCATGGTGGGTACTGATGTCTTGATGCGGGCCCCTATCGGAAGGTGACGTAGGTTTGTCTGAGCAGTTTGCCCAGCCACGTGTCTGGGGTCTTTAGTGGGAGTACCTATCCTGGGGATGCCCCCTTAATGCTAAGAGGGGTGTCGTTCACCACCAGTCCGGGCTTTTGGTGCAATGGTAACTAACTTGGTATCAGAGCTTGAGGTCTCGAGGTTGAAACTCACAAAAAATGGTGGGCTGTGATGTCCCGTTGTGGGCCCCTATCGAAAGGTGATGTAGGTCTGTCTGAGAAGTTTGCCCAACCACGTGTCTAGGGTCTTCAGCAGGAGTACCTATCCTAGGGATGCCCCCTTAACGCTAAGAAGGTTGTCGTTCACTACCAGTCTAGGCTTTTGGTGCAATGGTAAGTCACTATTCAGGGTTTCTATTTTTAGATAGGCATCCAATCACATGGAGAACAAGGAGAGTCGACTCCTAGCTCAAACGGCTTAGCAATCAGACAAGTACATCAAGAGATATTAAAGTTTAAGTGACTTAAGTGATTTATTTAATATTTTAATATTATTTTAAAGTTCTAAAGTAACTTTATAATAATAAAGTCACTTTAATATAATAAAGTGTGTTAAATGAGTAATTTAATGTGGGAATAAATCTTTTATCCCACATTGGTTAGGAAGGTGTTTGAGCTCTCTTAAGGAAAGAATAAAAGGAAAGGCAAGAGCTCATTCCCAACATCCAGTTGAATGAATATTATTTTGATTTATTTTTATTGCAGAGCCTAAGGCTTTCACAATTTTATTCTTTGATCATAGGAAACAAAAACTTCCAATTGATAGCAATTTTGAAGGTGTGAAATAACACCTGAATTATTGCAGTTGTGGGAAAGAATACTTCAGTTCTTTCATTTGTGCAAATTGGTGAAGTTTTCTACAAGGGTTTGAAGTTTATTGTTGAAGAACATTTATAGTTGGTTGTGAATCATCCTTCTTTGGCACATGGAGTTATATCATTCTTGTTGGGAGAGATTATCAACAAATTATTTAAGGTTTTAAGAGTAGATTGCAAGTTTTTTCATCCACTGCTACAATACTCACATGAATAGTACCCACATGAATAGAAAAATGCTACAGTGATACGTGAATAGTAAAATCACTATAGTAATTGCTATAGCGAGATGCTTGAGTTTCACTCTTTCCCATGTAAAGTCTCTTTTCTGGCTTGCATTGGAGTTCTAGGTGTTATTATCCAGTCCTAGCAGATTAAATCAGGGTCTCAATGCACTTTGTTTGCTTACTTTAATTTTTTTCAGACTTGTAATCAATTTGGTAAATGTTCAATGATTGTTGTGTAAGTTCTAAGGATATCATACTATTGAATTAGTGTCATTATTACTAATCAGAATGAATGCAAGGTTGAAGACCAGTTTGATCATGTTATGGATGCTTTGTTTCAAACATTCTGTAGCTTATTTATGATCTATTGTAGCTTCTAAATATCATTAGAAATCTTTTATTCTGCAATTATAATTTGTTGTTACCACAGAATCATAGTTGGAGATCATAAAATGGTATTTACCTTTTGTTACCATGCCTATTATTGACTGAAATAAGTCCAGAATTATTGTTGTGTACATTTCTGGGTGCTATCTTACCATGGCTATGTCTAAATAATGTTCTAGACTGAGTCTTTTAAGTGTTGTTCAAATTTTGGGTTAATCTAGTTTGTGACAGTCATGCCTACACTCAGAAAATCCATGAAATAATTGTTATTCCAGTCATTGCTATTAAGGGTTTAGATTTACATACTTCCAATATGAACTCATAATTTCATGAAATGTAAAAGACAAATCTATATTAAAGTCACTTGTTCCTTGTAAAGGATATTATGGATTAGTTTTCCAGCCTTCATAGTACTATCAGCATACCAATCATATTTGATCATTGGCATATGTTCTTTGCACTTTCTTTATTCCTTGGTGAAACATCATTGAAAACTCAAGCAAAGCCCAAACACTGAAAACATTGAAAATCAAACAAAGGCAGAAAATTGTGGTTGGTTAGAGTCCACGAGGTGTGGGTTCTCACAGTGGTATCAGAGCAGTTTCCTGTCAACCTGTTGGGTGATGGTTGCATTCAATTGGTGGGAAAATCATCCGTGTACAAATCAATTTTGATTTGGTTTTCAGTTGTGTAGTAAAAATGGGCTTTATAATCACATTGTTTAGCGATAAATAGGCATTAAAAGAACTTGAACAATCTCAATACAAACTCAGTCGAGAGTTGCTACGTTTAGAGCAGACGCTTTCAAAGTTGGGACGAACTAAAGGATCTATTTCACTTCCTACCAGCAAAGTTCCAACATCACAAAACAAAGAAGAGGTAGTGATTAGCATTTTTGAGGAATATAACATTCTTCCTCAACATGTTAAGAAGAACTGTTCCTTCAAGAGTTACATGGATTTGCACTCGAGTCTTTTCCACAAAACTGAGCAAGCAAGGAAGGAGTATCACACTATAGCCCATGAATTGTTTACACATGAATTGGATAGAGAATCTTCACATGTGATTGATACAACTCTTCATGAGAATGATGTGGTGTCTTCAAGTTCCGATGAGGTATGCAGAAATTTATATGATGAATTTGATAGACATGTTGATTTGACTCAAGGAGACATTAGGACAGTAGTGATTTCACATATGTAAAATGATCCTATTGAGTTTTCACATGAAGGGACTCAAGAATTGTGTACTAGTGATGCATTATGTGTTGAGGATTCATATCATGGTGAGTCTGATTTTCTAGATCAGACCTTAGAAAACAAGCTAGAAGGTTCAAGTGTTGGCATAGAATCCCAGGATCATGAGTTGGATGGTGTTCTAGTTACATTGGAAGTGGAAGTGTGTGAAGTTACTATCATATCAGCAACTTCTACTTTATTAGTTGAGCCATCCTTTGAGGTACATAGCAGCAACACCTTAGATGTTGAGGTGTGCATGGATGAAAGCACACATGATGTTGCTTATCATGTAGTGAGTGATGACGAATCAGCCTCATATCATAGTGCAGATTGTGAACCAGAAAACTTGTATGGGGGTCATAAGCTACAGAGTCCTCATCATTTGGTTGGGCAACTCAAAGTGGATGACAATATGATTGCCACAACCATTGAGCATTTTTATGTTGCTCGTCAGATGTTGACTACCTATGGTTGGAGTACTCCTTTGACAGATGAGCATGGTCATAGTGGTTTTTCCCTTGCAGAGATACATGCACTTCAAGAAGCAATTGGAATGATGAAACAAAATTACCTAAAACTACTTGTGGATAGGGATTTTCTTCTCGAGTGGGATTGCATTTGTTATGATGCATTGAAGGGAAAGGAGGAGTAGGTCGATGAGCTCACTCATGAGCTTGTGGTGACTATGGACTCATTGAAGAGTAGTCAATTGGCCCTTCAAGAATCAGAGTCATGATTGGGGGAGCTTATCATGGAGTTGAGTTTTGCACAGTCTCCACCAGCTGTAGATACAATATAGTTATATACAGAGGCAATTGATGAGGATCTTATATCCATGGGTTGTAGTGAGGATGTGGTTACATCTATCACAGACATTGGTGTAGTTAATTCAGATGGGATGAGTGTTTTGGTTGAGAGCTCTTGTGATGAGATAGTTGATTTTTCTGAGAGTTGTGTGATAGATCACATCACTACTCCATCCTCGTCATAGGAGATATGTAGGGCATCATCCAGTATGGAGATTTGTACTTATGTTGATTTGTTTCCCCAAGACTATGATGGTTAGCCATTGACAGAGGTGGGAGCATTTTATCTTGATTGCATAGTGAGGAGTGTTCATCACTTCTCCTTTAGTCCACACATGGAGGATTTGATGACACATTAGTGTGGATTGGCTCCAGAGTTATACCATCCATTGTGGGATGGGTATTCACCATCTTTAGAAGATGGGATTAGCAGCTGTAAGTGCTAAAATCAGCTGTTTGTGGGGGATTACTTGCAGGGACAACTGTCAGTTTTATATCATGCTGATATGTATCCAATAAGGTTTGCTACTTCTATGTCACAAAGTTTTCTTATGGGTACATGGTTATAGGATGACTATGGTGTCAGTTGGCATGATGGCTTGGTTAGTTATCACATCCATGAGGGTTTAGTAGAGGACAGGGAGAGATTCAGTGTAGTAGATGCTTCTAGAAGTTCTTATCTCTGCATGATAGATGGATGTGAATTCAGATTGTATTGGGATCTAGGTGGTGACAGCTTTGGCACCAAGTATTAGATGGGTTCCATTGGGTTACTTCACCATTTCGAGCATGGTGAAGTTGGAGGCAGTAGAGCACAGTGGAAGCTTGAGGATGATAGACACGATAGACCTTCACTCTGGGTTTGGGATCTAGGGATAGCTTGCGTAGTTGTGTTTTTGTTGATGCTACAAGAGATAGTTAGAGATGTGTGGGACATTTCATAGTTTTTCTTTTGGGCCTTCTGAGGATTAGAGTTTCTTTGTAGTGCAGATTGCTTGGGGACAAGCAATTTCAAGGAGGGCAGACTGTAATGTCCCTATTTTGTGAGCATCAGAGTTTGTAAGAATTAGCCTATCACTTGACCCTTGTAGGCTAACAATTATTGATAGAGGGCTTTGTGTGGTAGTTACTTGGTGATTAGAGACATTACTCTTTAGCTGGATTCAAGTTTTGGCCTTTGTACAAATTTTTTGACTCAGATATGCACACTTACTATTTATAGTAAGTTACTATTTTGGGAGAGTCAAGGCTCCTATTAATAGAAAGACACTTGAGCAAAGCTTATTGGTAGTGTCGACCTTGATTGGGCCTTTATAGCTATTTCTAGACTCAATTCCACATACTTACTATTTATAGTAAGTCACTATTCAGGGTTTCTATTTTTAGACAGGCATCCAATCACATGCAGAACAAGGAGAGTCGACTCCTAGCTCAGACGACTTAGCAATCATACAAGTACATCAAGAGATATTAAAGTTTAAGTGACTTAAGTGATTTATTTAATATTTTAATATTATTATAAAGTTCTAAAGTAACTTTATAATAATAAAGTCACTTTAATATAATAAAGTGCGTTAAGTGAATAATTTAATGTGGGAATAAATCTTTTATCCCACATTGGTGAGGAAGGTGTTTGAGCTCTCTTAAGGAAAGAATAAAAGGAAAGGAAAGAGCTCATTCTCAACATCCACTTGAATGAATAATATTTTGATTGATTTTTATTGTGGAGCCTAGGGCTTTCACAATTTTATTCTTTGATCATAGGAAACAAAAACTTCCTATTAATAGCAATTTTGAAGGTGTGAAATAACACCTGAATTATTGTAGTTGTGGGAAAGAATACTTCAGTTCTTTCATTTGTCCAAATTGGTGAAGTTTTCTACAAGGGTTTGAAGTTTATTGTTGAAGAAAATTTATAGTTGGTTGTGAATCATCCTTCTTTGGCACATGGAGTTATATCATACTTGTTGGGAGAGATTATCAACAAATTATTCAAGGTTTTAAGAGCAGATTGAAAGTTTTCTCATCCACTGCTATAGAACTCGCGTGAATAGTACCTGCATGAATAGTGAAATGCTACAGTGATATGTGAATAGTAAAATTACTATAGTGATTGCTACAGTGAGATGCTTGAGTTTCACTCTTTCCCATGTAAAGTCTCTTTTCTGACCTGCATTGGAGTTCTAGGTGTTATTCTCCAGTCCTAGCGGATTAAATCAGGTTCTCAATGCACTTTGTTTGCTTACTTTAAATTTTTTAGACTTGTAATCAATTTGGTAAATGTTCAATGATTGCTATGTAAGTTCTAAGGATATTATACTATCGGATTAGTGCCATTACTACTAATCAGAATGAATGCAAGGTTGAAGACCAGTTTGATAATGTTATGGATGCTCTGTTTCAGACATTTTGTAGCTTATTTCTAATCTATTGTAGCTTCTAAATATCATCAGAAATTTTTTATTCTATAGTTATAATTTGTTGTTACCACATAATCATAGTTGGAGATCATAAACTGGTATTTACCTTTTGTTACCATGCCTATTATTGACTGAAATAAGTCCAAAATTACTGCTGTGTACATTTTTGGGTGCTATCTTACCATGGTTGTGTGTAAATAATGTTCTAGACTGAGTCTTTTAAGTGTTGTTTAAATTTTGGGTTAATCTAGTTTGTGACAGTCATGCCTACACTCAGAAAATCCATGAAATAATTGTTGTTCCAGTCATTGATGTTAAGGGTTCAGATTTGCATACTTCCGGTATGAACTCATAATTTCATGAAATGTAAAAGACAAATCTGTGTTAAAGTCACTTGTTCCTTGTAAAGGATATTATGGATTTATTTTCCATCCTTCATAGTACTATCAGTATACCAATCATATTTTATCATTGGCATATGTTATTTGCACTTTCTTTATTCCTTGGTGAAACATCATTAAAAACTCAAGGAAAACCCAAACACTTAAAACATTGAAAATCAAACAAAGGCAGAAAATTATGGTTGGTTAGAGTCCACTAGGTGTGGGTTCTCATAGAACTTAGTTACCATTGCACCAAAAGCCTAGACTGGTAGTGAACGACACCCCTCTTAGCGTTAAGGGGGCATCCCCAGGATAGGTACTCCCACTAAAGACACCAGACACATGGCTGGGAAAATCGCTCAGACAGACCTACGTCACCTTTTGATAGGGGCCCACATCAGGACATCACAGCCCACCATGCTCTACCTCGAGACCTCCAGCTCTGATACCAAGTTAGTTACCATTACAGCAAAAGCCCGAACTGGTAGTGAATGACACCCCTCTTAGCATTAAGGGGGCATCCCTAGGATAGGTACTCCCGCCGAAGAGTCTCGACACATGGCTAGGAAAACCACTCGGACAGACCTACATCACCTTTTGATAGGGTTCCACATCGGGACATCAAACTTTTAAATTAAATGAACATATTTTTTCCTTAATTTAGTGTTGTAAAGTGTATTTATTTACATCTTCACACTAAGTTTAGGGCCCTATTTCATCAATGAACTTCAAATCATCATTAATATTCCCTTAATACCTTCTATTACATATCCCAAGGCTTATTCCAATTGAAATCCTAACAAATTCAACAAATCCACCTAATATTCTAATCCCCCAACATTCTCTCACCTCAAAAAATGAGGGTGGGACCCATATGCCACCTTGGGCGTATGAGTCCCATTTGGGGACATTTTAGCCCTTTTAGTGGGAAATCAAGGTTTTCAATTCAAATTTTATGAATGTTGGCATTCAGGATCTAATAAATGGTAAATTAGATGGAATGCCTATATAACTAAGGTTTCAAATTATTATTTCACTAAGAATCTTCAAGCAAGAGAGCTTCACTTAGAATTAGAGCTATCAAGAGATATTTTCAAGCATTCAAGAGTATTCAAGAGCATTCAAGGGGTGACTATCAAGCATTTTGGAGCATCAATTTAAGAGTCAAGCATCATGTCATGGTCTTCATACATCATGTGTGTTTGTGAGATAACATTTCAATGTAGAATTTGTGATACAAGTTCAATAATTCAAAGCCATATTAAGTTTCATGATCAATATCTACATCCATTGAAGCCAAATTATATAAATTGCAGATCTACACTCCAAGGATTCAACAACGTTTGGTGAGTTGTTACATTCATTTGTTCATTCATCATTCCCTCATGTTATTCCAATTCATTTAAAAGTTTAGTTACTCAAATAGGGTTTGACTAAGGAAGACCCCCATCCACTAACAAAAAAACATTTCTCTCTCTCTTGTGATGTGTATTTTGCAGATTTAGGGGAATGGGACTCTTTCACCCAACCTAGCGATTTAGTTCCTGATATATTCTTTTAACAACATTCAACAATGTCAAATCTATTTTTGGAAGACTTGGAAAGGTACTCAGTAAATCCTAAAGTGGAACTCATATGCCCAACCAAGCATATTATTCCCATTATAGTTTTTTTAATCATTGTTCAATAGATCCTCATCAACTCTTAGAGTATCCCAAATCTTGCCCTAGAAACCCTAGAGTGTGACTAAATCGCCCAACCTAGCACATCAATCCTTGTGTAATTTGAAACAATAATTTCCAGTGTTTATAGATCTTGTTTTGGACTCTCGACCCCTCTAGGTACTTTTTTACTTTATTTTGTTAATTAATCTGATTTCATGTTCCAAGTTCCTAGGGTTTCTGCATAAGTGTTTTCATTTCTCCTTTGAAGCTACATTTAATGGTGAACCCTTGTCCAATTTCAATAGGAAACCTCTAGCCCTTCTCTCAATTTAGTCACTTCGTTGAGGGATATAAGTTTCCCAATGATTAAAGTGTGAAATAGGTCCCTAAGTTCCATCTCCCAAAAGGTGGAACCCTATTTCTATTTAATCATTTGTACTCTTTTTTTGAATTTAATTAATTTTATGCTCTTTTGGTGTTTCTTATCTTTTAAGTTGAACATATTTAGATAACAATACTAGTACTTTTGAAATAAAATAAAACTAATGTAAATCCTAATTATACTTATTTTTACCTCTTGAGTGAAATTTCAAATTCATGTCACACTTTAGGACAACTTATTAGTACAAGTGAATTTAATAATTTAGTTAATTTTGGTCAAGGATATGCTCTAGTTAGATTAATTTTAGAGAAATGATATATGTTCCATAACTATTTCAACTAGAAGTTTCCATAAATACATATGTAGCATCACTTTGTCGGTAAATTTGATAAAGAAAATTCAAAGTCACATAATTCAAAAAATTTAAAATATTATTTTATATGTTTATGACTAGTTTCCTAAAATAAATGAATAATTTAATTATTATTTATATAATGTTTTCTATCATTATGAAAACTAGGCCATACACACTAAAATATAAGGTTAATTGCCATATCAAGATAAAATACTAACATTTATTAGAAAACAATGCAATAGAGAAGACACTCCATGTCAAGATGATTTTTTTTTTCTATTTTGAATCAATAATTAGGATAAAATGTGATGTACTGTCAATTTTTTTTTAGCACACATAAATTTTCATATTTATTGAATATATATATATATATATATATATATATATAAGTAGGAAAAAAACTAATTTGTGCATGGAAGTTTCAATTTATAAATACATTGTAAAATTGAACAAAAAATAAAAAATGAACGATATTTTTTTCTTTTAATAGAAACTCATTCATGCTCTTAAAAATGACCATTTACTCAGATTATTGTCCAGATATTGTAATATAAAACATTGCATACCCTTGCAATGTCATGTTATACCTTGTACTCACTCTAGCACCTTAGCTTGCATTATCTTCAAAATTTTAAAATGTTAGCACTTTTTTTATTTTACTTTCCCATCACTTTTTTTTTTTAATTTCCATCTGGATTCATTCAAGAATTGTTACAACCGATGGATCTTAAATGACGTCACCCGTTTTGAAGGTGTGAATGGTGTTGATGGGGCAACCAACAATCAAATCCTTCTGGTTATCAAAATGATAGTCACACATTCTACGAGGTTTTCAACAACGTTTAATATTTTAAAGCGTTTGTCTATGTGGAAAATGTATCTATTTGTTCTAGATCTTTAACTGTCCACTTTTAATCCGTAGGATTGAAAATTTAAAGACTACGTTCCCACAAACAAATATGCATATGGAAATAATATCAAATTTCAAATAGTAGTCTTTTTGTTTCAGCAACATTTTATCTTTTGTCACCGCCTTCATCTTAGCGCTCCATCTTTCCTTATAACCACCGCCTCAAAAAAAATCATACTACAATATTAGGGCAAGACAATAAATGAATAAAAGGAAACGTATAAGAAAAGTTAAGGTAGTTGCTAATTTAAAGGAATGTCATTCATAAGATTTATAAAACATAGGTATCGTGTTTTTCGAGGAAATGCATCGCTATGAATAAGATCCAAAATGAGTAGAAAACCATTTTATAGCCTATTACTATGGGGTAGCCTTTAAGAGATCCCATAAAATGCGCCACGTAATCTCCCTCTAAAAAGCTTCTCTAATAAATAAAAATCCCTTCTTATAAATAAGGTACTTAATTCTATGTCCATTTAGGGGAGAAGAGCCAGTAGCCGCCTGCCATTGAATAACCGCCACCTCCATGTTCACTTAACCCCCCAATTTTTTTTTGACTTTGATCCATTAAAAAACTTTATGTTGTTGAATAACTAATTACAAAAACACCAATAGCCGCTCATTAAGTGCTAAAGTGATTGATTTAAGTGGATTTTAAGTGCTAAAACAGCTCTAATTGATTGAAATTAGAGCGAGCGGCTACTGGGACAACCCTCTAAAAGGTGACTTTTTTACCTCTACGCGCATATCCAATGCTCCCGCATTCAATTGAATTGCTCAAAAGCTGAAACCTTAGTTATAAGCACTTAACTCATGTGCGAAAAAAACCCATAAATTTTTTTTCCGATTCGACATACGGTTTGAATTCTACGGTTGCGCGAAGTTAGCCCTGGCGGCCTGGGTCTTCTCCCCTAATCATTTTAAAAGAACAAAAGTGATTCCTAATTTTTTTTTTTTGGAAGGGGGATATATTAGACTAAAATGGAAAAATAAAATAAACTAGTTATGGTACCTTGTGCAATGGTTACGGCCAAAAGGTGTGGAAGATCAATTAGAGAAAAAATGGTTTATTTTTTACACACATTTGTGTAGTATATGAGATCAATTAATAGGTCATTTAGAAAATGATTGCAAGATTATTATTAATTATATTTTTTATTATAGAATAATATTATTATATATTTTTTAAAATTTTATGTATTAACTATTATATTGCTATATAATATAACATTATATATTAAAAATTAAATTATTTTATTTATGTCATTATTTTATGTATTTATTATTATATTATTATGTTATTATATTTATGTCATTATTATATATCTATATTTATGTATTAACTATTATATTGTTATATAATATAACATTATATATTAAAAATCAAATTATTTATTATATATTTCAAACTAATTAATTATTTTATATTTATGGCACCTTGTTAGTAGAACCGTAATTTTGATTTTGGCAGCTTTAAGTTGCTATTGCTTTGACTTTCAAATCATATTCCACAAAAAGAAATATAAATCTGCCTCCCTCTTGCAATTTTTTTAAATTAAAAGCTTTCTTGCAATTTTCGTTATTATATTTAATTATCAAATAATGTAGGATATTTTTGGGGTTTGATAAAATTTCAATAAAAAAATAAATAAGCCTTCCTTGGACTACACGTAGATGATGATGCTCAATATTTAAGATAATTACAAAGAAATTGTTGATGATCACGTGTATTATCAACAGGTTTGATTTTAATAAACATACTCTAAAACCCTTTTCGAAACCTTGTTTTCAGGTTGTAGCTCGACAAAAATAGAGCGAAAATCAATAGCTACAGAGAAAAAAATGGCAAAAAATAAACTGAAAAATGGCAAAAGCAGGCAAAAAATGATGGACAATTGAGATTCGTTTCAGTGTCAACCACGGTCTCTTGTTGATTTTCAACCATTTGTAGGCAAAATGAGCTTTGAAAGCTCAAATAAGAAAACTTCTCCATAAATATAAAGAAATAAAAGAAAGGAATAAGTATTAGGGAATATTATTATTGCAAAAAGAGAGAGAAGGGAAGCTTCTTTTCATTTATTTAATTTATGTGTAAATATGGTCATTAACTTTTGAGCATTAATTATAAATATTTAAATATAAATAAAAATGAATTACAAAATAATTAAATAAGTAAGCATATTCTGTATATGTAAGAGATAAATAAATAATGATGATGGTAAATAAAATTGTAAATATGTATACGCATATATGTATCTTGCATAAAATGAAGGTCTTTTAGACCAATTTATTTTTTTATATCTATTTTTTTTATTAACTCATGCAAGTACTCTCCCTTTCGAGTCAACTAGATGTTTTAGCTATAAAAAAAATATTATCTTAAAATCAATGTTGGAATCAAGGAGTTGTAGAATTTTTTTAAAATTTTGTTATTTCCACCTAATGTTGATGTTTCAATTCATTATATTCAAATCCAAATACCCCGCTTGTATTATCAAAAGGGAATGTGAACACTAAGGTATAGATTAGGAGTTGTATATTTTAAACTACCTTTAAAGTGATACTTATGTTAAAGGTCAGGTTTGCTTAGTTTATAATTAATTAAATAAAATGATATTTTGGAACCATGGTAGTACCCTAATGGTTCAATCACTATGATTACACTCAATGGACCTTTTAGGAAAAAAATGTTGGGCATGACATAATCCCTATTAATTATCCATCACTTTACATTATAAAACTTCTAGATTCATTAGATAGTTAGTTTAAGTGGGTATGTGCAAGATCATGGTGGGTCAAAAAGTGGTGATGTGATGGGTATGTGTAGGGTATGTGGCTAACGACATTTTTTTACCCAAAATTGATGAAATGAAAAAGGTTTTTAAAGGAGATTCTTGACTTTCCACCAATATAAATTATTTTTTACTTTCAATTTAATAAATAATTATTAAGTCTTGATTGACAGACTGATTGAAAAACATCTATAGCTTTCAAATGGTATCGTGATTTTTGAATCAAAACATGCGTCACATCCTATGCTTCACATACTATAGAATTAAAAAGAAAATGAATTTCATGAATGTTTTGACCAAGTTAAGGTGGTTAGACATACAAGTTTTTATATTTTTAAAGTTGTAATAAAAAATCATAATTAATTATTTACTTGAAAAAAATAATATGAAAACAAATGCATCACATTGGGACATGAGTCCTCTACTTATATCTTAAATCTTATAAAAAAATATTATCATTTTATTATGGTTAGGGTGGTTAGACATACACCTACTTATTTTTTCCTTGAAATTTAAGTGTTACTACATTGAAATTTCAAATTTTCATCAAATAGAATTGTTTTTTAAATAAATCTAGTAGTTTAGAAACTACATTCAATTTTCTATAGATTCTATTCTTACATATTTTGAAATAATATAGATAAATTATTCAAATTTTTATGTCAAGCTACCTAACTCTTGATTTTTGAAATTTTCACCACTTAAGGCTTGTTTTTTCCATGATGATCCTGCACATACCCAAGTATTTTATAACTCATTCAAATTCTCATAGTCATCTTTTATATAGTGCATACATTTTTTTTTAATATTTTAAATGATTGTTGTTACCATATCTATCTCCTTGTACTCATATTGTAAAATCATATTTGATAATTTTGGAACTAAATATTTTATAAATGTATGATCTATAACTAGTTAGCATATTTCTGAAAGAAATAAATATCTAATACACATGTTTTAAGTTTTTTTTTCTAGTTTATTTTATTCTATTGTATAAAAATCTTACATCACGCCTCTTTATATATTATTCCATTTAAATTTACTTTTTAACAAGAAATTTACCAAACCTATATGGTTCATGGCTACACCATCCTCCTCATTTACTACATCTCACTCATTTATTTACCCACTATCCTAATGACCAAACCCTTGGTTTTATATCATTTTCTTTCATTCTTATTTCCCCATTTCCAAGAATTTCCTCATCTTTCCTATTCACCATCCTATAGCATGTACACCACATTCTAGTTTATTCCTAATTTCTCAATATCATCTTGAACTCTTATATAATTCTCTATATTTCTCTAAACATCAACATCACATTTTCATTCTTTACAAAACTCAATTATATATCTTAAGAATTTTTGTCCTGGATTTTTGAAACTTAGTCCTATAATCCTTAAATGATTTCCTATTATTTCCCTTCACTATAACACCTACCTTAGTACTATTGCAAGTATGTTTTAGGTGTTTTCATTAATGTCAATATTTTTTCATTGATGTCAATAGTATGGAGATTGTTGGAGATTGCTAGTATTGTAGATGGGGAGATTGTTGATTATTAGTGTTGTCAATGATGCTACTAGTATGGATGTGTTGTATTTTGATAAGTAGGTGTTGTGGTGTTATTATTAGTGTTTCCATTGATGTCTTATATAGTTTTGATGAATTACTATTGTAGTTGTAGTAAGTTCACTTGGTTTCCAAGTTCTTTGAAGAAATTTTGAATAAAAGAGTGTGTAGTGTGACAAAAGCGTGTTAAGTGTTGTGCTCCATATTTATTCATGATTGAAGATATACTTGTTTGGTTTAAATATTATGGTCAGCGGTGTTCAAAGGTGTTATATCTAGAGTTTTAGGTTCTGGATCATGCAACAGTAGAAGTTGTGTTTGACAATGTGTCTATCTATATAGAAGGTTCTCTAGGAGAAATGAGATTGCTCTATATTACTTTACATTAGTGTTTCTTGTCTTGCAGCAGATTTGGGGTCATGCTTATATTATCTATATTTATTTTCCCTTGGATTTTCTATTGTTTATTTTCTTCGTAAGTTTAGTTCTTATGTTGGAGTTCAATGGTAATGCATCCTAATGCATAGAATGCAAGTATTCTTCAACTTTAGGTGTTTGTGGAATTGGTGCTAGATATTATGATGATGTGGAATAATTTGGAATGTTTTGAAGTGTTGCTATGTGGTCTATGTGGTTTTTTTAGACCTATAGAGGTGTGTATGTGGTCACTTATTAGGGTTAGTGTAGGTTTCACCAACTTGGCATGCTAGTGCTATTTGCATAGGAAACTCATGTGGATTATGGATGAATTGAGTAGCATGATGATATAGATTTAGATCCTATTTAACCCTAGGCATGGTCTTCCTTTACATATTTCCACTACGGAAGTGTTTAGTGTCTATCTATTTTGTGTTACACATTTGAGATGCATATGTTTCATTGAGGCCAAGCTTAAGGAATTGTTTAAGGTTGTGAATAATATAAATGCAAGGTGATTTTTTGGAGATGTTGTAAGGTGTGTGAATGATGCATATGTGATCGAGCGGGGTTATTTGAGTGTGAGATTAAATTCTTATGACTCCAGATGTAATGAGTAGAAGGTGTCTACATTTTTAGTGTGCTTGAAGTTGCTAGAGGTAGTGATCTAAAGGTTTTGAATGGTGAAAAGTTATAGTGGTGGATATTCCTATTTATCTAAGATAGTGAATCTCTTTGTAATAGTTTCTTTTGTTCTTTTGGTAGTGAACCACCTGGAAGTGAGCCTTTCTTCTTTTCTGGGTAGCAAGCCTAATTGTATTTAGTGTTGTTATTCATATATATGTGAGCTAATCCTCACCATAGTTTTTCCACACATAGGGTTTTCCCTATAAATTAAGTGTTCTCTTATGTATGGTTGTGTTTGTATTGATGTTTCACATGTTTACATGAACTACTAATGTTTAATGAGAGTTTAAAGTTATATAGGGGATTTAAATTTAATGAGTTATTAGGTGTTTTAATGTACAATTGATTCACCCCCTCTCATTAGTCCTTTGTAACTAACAATTGGTATTAGAATTGTGGTTCCCTGGACAAATCTTAACCACTTGAGGTAGATCTCGATGGTACACAAGAAGGGTGTCAAAGCTCCTATGTTTGATGGAACAAATTATGCTTATTGGAAAGAGAGGATGGAATCCTTTTTACTCTTTTTTGGATTTGGAGTCTAGAAGTTAGTTGAAAAAGCTTGGTATACTATGCCTGATGTTGTTCCAACAAGTGACGATGAAAAAAATGATTATGAGAATAATGCAAAAGTAGAAAATGCTATATTGAGTGGACCTTTTGATTCAATAATTGGGAAATTGATAATCCTCAAAACTACAAAAGAGAACTGGTGAATGTTGGAGAGTATTTATGAAAGAGATGACAAGGTCAAGCAAGAAAATATGTAGAATTACAAAGCTAAATTTGAAAATCTAAGGATTTCTAAAGATGAATATATTATATCCTACATGATTAGAGTAGAATTTCTTTTTAATGTCATCAATGGTCTTGGTGGTAAGTTGGAAGAAAGTAAGCTTGTGAAAAAATTACTAAGAAACCTTCCTAAAATTTATAGTTCTAAAGTTTCAGCTATTGAGGAAGCTGATAATTTAGATCAATACACTAGAGATTAGATTTTTGGTTGTTTAATTTCTTATGAATTCAAAGAGTTTGGTCAAGATTATACTAAGAAAGGAACTAATTTTAAATTTTGCAAGGTAGATCAATCAAATTTGGATGATCTTGACGAGGTGGAAGAAAATTTTGTAAGGAGATTGAAAAAGGGCAATAGAAAATACAAAGGTAAGTTATCCTTGAAGTGTTTCAATTGTGGAAAGATACGTCATTATGTTTCTAAATGTGTAATAATAGTTACAAATGATAAAAATAAGGATCATAAAGGAATTTTTTTTAAGAAGAGTTATTATGTTGAAAAAGATAATGATGTGTTTGATGATAAGGAATCAAACTATCTTGATGAATGCTTGGGCATGGATCTAAATTTCAGAACTAATTATACTAATTTTGAAATATGTATAAAGGAAAGTCCTCCAGAAGTAGGTCACAACATTTAAGGAACTACATGGTGACTACTTTTCATGGAAGAGAGGAAATAAATTACTGGATGATTTATAGTTGATGCTCAAATCATATGATAGGTGATAAGAGTAAGTTTGTTAAACTTCAAAAGTATGATGGTTGAATAAAACATCAGATCTAGGAGGATAAAATATCACAAAGAATTAAATTCAAAATGGGTCTTGATTAGATTGGGACTCATATTCCCAAGGTGGTGCATGAGTCCCAATGGCTCAACATTGGGACACAAACTCCATGACAAGTCATGTTTAATGTGAAACTTGAAATTAGGTCCCAGGACCTAGGTGGGACTCATATGCCCGAGGTGGAATATGAGTCCCAAATCAATAGCTCTAGAACACGTGATCCAAATCACTGAATTATGATTGGTTGAATTTGATAAGTGTCAGGATTATACTCAAAAAGATGCAATAAATAAAGCTTGTGGATGCAAAATAGGACAAATTAAGGCATAAATAAGCGCAATTAATTAATTAAAGCCCTAAATTAGTGTGAAAGTGTTAGGATACACTTTATAGCACCCTAAATAAGGCACCTTTAAGTCTATTTTATTATTAATTATTCACTCCTACATTAAGTGTGAAAAGGGATACTTTTTCCTACACTACATTTAGCCTCCACTTTAGTGAGAGGAGGAACTTGCTTCAAAGTCACACTAAAGTAGAAATTTAAGAGGGGTCCAAGTGTACAAATGTGGATGGAATAGGATGAAAAGGATTAATAAGGTAACCAAGCCCCCAAGATCCAAGATCCTACGTCAAGCCAACATAAGAACAAAGGGACACACACAAAGTGTATAGTTTGCAACATCAAGATACACAAACATAAAATGTCAATGACTAAAAGAAAGAAAAACAAAAGCAAGAAAAAAATAAAAAGAGGTGGATCAAGCCTTGACCATTTGTCTTGTACACTTTGGATCAGGTCTAATCTTTTTGTCCAAGAAATGTTTACAAGTGGAACACAATGTCCACTATGAAAACCAACACATGCTCACAAGGGCTAGTGGAACTTCAAGTCATCCACTAGTTGAGCCCCTAGCGAGACACATGTGCATATGGCCAATATGTGCTCACATAGACAAGAAAGTGGTTATGGGAAAGTCACAACTAAGTTTGTCTCCCATATGTACAACCATACAAAATCTATACCTCCTGATAACTTTGATAAGGCACCACACAACATGAACAATAGGATTCATGAGGCAACAAAACTTTGTATGCTTGACACCGATGAAAAAATAGTATGGCTCCACCTACAAACAAAGTGTGTTATGCAAGGTGGCCATATAACTGATATTGTAAATGAAAAATTAGTGTATGGAACATTCAAAGAAGATTTTCTTAGTTCATGTAAGGTCTTAACTTAGGGAACATTGTGCCTAATGTTTCTAAGAGAGGACCAATCGAAGAATAGAAGATTCAAAACTTAGGGTATGCAATGTGTCACATCAAGCCACTAAGAGGATTATAATATGCTAAGAGAGATCACACTCTTGAGAAACATCACAACCAATGTCACCATAAAGAGAAAGACACATCACATGAAGTAAGAAGACTACATAATGAAATATTAGTTGTAAAAGAATAATGCCAATGTATGCTCGCACTTTAAAGAAATTGATAAACACAATGTTGTGAGAAAATATTTTAAAGTAGATAATGATAAATGCTAACAATAGAGAGGACATGAGAGATTATTTGGAAAAACCTATGCCAAGTCATATGTTTCCAAATGAAGCTACACCATGAATAAAGGGTTTCCCCCAAAACTCAATTGTCATAAGTGATCCAACTTAATAAATAGCATCCACATCCTAAGCTTTCTCTTATATATACAATGAAGGAAGTCAACTATCCAAAAGAGACAATGAAAAGTGTCATACAAGGACAAGGCTAACCTAAGCTCCTTACCCCTACTTAGTGCAAGACAAGGGTGAGCATAGGCAATTGATGAGAAACATGAAAATCAATATCAATTAGAGGAACTACGTACTGCAACAAAATTATGAGCACCATAATCCTTAAGATGTTGAATTCTATCACTTAGCCTTAAATTCGTTAGTAGAATGACCATGAATTATATGATATGCACAAGATGAATTCTTATAGTAAAATTTCTTTCATGTTCTTGAAGGCAGGGATATCAAATGATCTTGGAGGAGTCTCAATAAGATACACTCTTAATCAATAGTAGAGGATGTTACCTTATTTTGTGACAAATATATCTCTTGCTTAGTACAAGGTGTCATACTTACACAAGAATTTTTAGATTGTGATATTTTGTGCTCTCCTTTATAGGAGGGTGTAAAATATATCAAATTCTAATCATTAGTGTTTTGTGTGATGATGTATTTATGTTAAGAAAATATTTCTTTGTTTCTTTCATTTCTTTCAAAGAATAATAATCAAGACCACTATTGTCTATCAGTTCAGGATGCACTAATGTTAAAGTTGTCTTAGAAGAATCTTTTGTAATAGTGTTGACATTAAGTGAATGCTTGTTTGTTTTTTTCAAGAGACACTAACCAAGACCTATAGTCATTTCTTGTGTTAGGTTATATAGAGTGAAAAATACCTTGTTCTCTAGAACCAAATCCTCTTCCACTATCTCCAAGTTATTTCATGAGTTCATAACCCTTTTCATTTCTATTGGATTTAGTAGTTGTTCATAGTTATTTTCATTAGATTTTGTTGTCTAATTTTCTTCCTCTTCTACAATGTTTGAGGTGGATTCTTTCAAAGGGTCTTCCAAATTTTATGTTGACATTATCACTTTTTCTTTTTCCTTTTCAGAGTCTTTTTTTATGATCTTCTATTCACCCATGAATGTTGTGAAATATGGGTATGTGTAGGATCATCATAAAAAAAAGGCCCTTAAGTGGCAAAAAATTTAGAAACATCAGAGTTAGGAAACTTGACGTAAAAATTTGAATAAGTTATCTATATTATTTCAAAAATATGTAAGAATAGAATCTATAGCAAACAAATTTAGTTTCTAAACTACTAGGTTTGTTTAAAAAATCTATTTCGTGAAAATTTGAAATTTCAATGCAATGGTACTTAACTTTTAGGGAAAAATAAGAAGTGTCTGTCTAACCACCCTAACTATAATAAAATGATAATATTTTTTTGTAATATTTTAAATATAAGTAGAGGACTCATGCCCCAATGTGATGCATATTTTTTTGTAATTTTTTTCCAAGTAAATAATTAATTATGAATTTTTTATTACAACATTTTAAAAAATATAAAAAATCATATGTCTCACCACCTTAACTTGGTCAAAAATTCATGAAATTGTTTTTTTATTTTTTTAATCCTATAGTATGTGAAGCATATAATGTGACACATGTTTTGGATTCAAAAAATGTGATACCATTTGAAAGCTATAGATTTTTTTCAATCAACCTATCAATTAGGACTTTAGTCATAATTTGAATAGAAAATGAATAATAATTACATATTAAATTCAATGTAAAGCATAATTTATATAGATGGAAAGCTGAGAATCTCCTTTAAAAACCCTTTTCATTTCATCAATTTTGGGTAAAAAAAAAGTTGTCAGCCACATACCCATCATATTGCCACTTTTTGGCCCATCATGATCCTACACATACCCATATAAGGAACCCCAATCATTTTCTAATAGCTTCATGACTTCCTCAATATATTTTTCTTTCATGGGTTCTACTTGTGTAGTTGGTGTTAATGTTGCCAAAGGATTCCCCTTGCCTTTCTCAAATTTCAAACAACTATTTTGTTTAGGATCAGCTTTGATTATACCCACTTTCTTATTGTAGGCATACTTAATTATACAATGAAGAGTTGAAGGCACTCAATTCATTGCATGAATCCACGGTCTACCTAAAATAAGATTATATAAATATCACGAGGCATACTCTGGATAGGTATTTTTATTGTAACTTCTTCAACTATAATAAATAATGTGATTACACCAAGTAGTCATTTTCCCACATTATCAAACCCACTAATAGATAAAGAGGAAGGTTAAATTTTTTATTTATCCATGCCAATTCTATCCAAAAGGGTCACACTACACAAATTAAGGGTGGATCCATTGTCAACAAGGGTTCTTTTTATTCCCAATCCATTATAGATAGCTATTACCATGAAAGCGTCATTTTTTTTTTGCACTTCTAGGAAGGGTAACTCATCTTGATGGAAAATAATGTCTAAGATGATTGAAGTTGTAGTATGAATTTGGGCTATAATTCATTTGATTGCATATTAGGGGGGGACTTGTTGTAAGGAATTTTGAATCATGTTATGATAATGAGGGGAGGCTTGAATAAGCTCCCATAATGATATCTTAACAAGAGTATTCTTTAATTGTTCAACAAGATTGTACTCATTTTCATTATGTGAAAGAAAACAACGTGCACTAGGAAAGATAGGGTTAGGAAATGGGAGGGATGTTGAAGGTGTTTATCTTGGTTGTAGATTGTTTCTAGTGTTATATGTATGAGCAATGATATTATAACTCTATTGTTGTGACATTATTCTTAGGTGGTTCAAGGATGAAGACAGGTTTGTTTTGAGTTGGAGGTTGGTTTGAGGGTGGGTAAATGATGAGTTTGGGTTTCTTTTGAGTTTATGGTCATTGTGAGGGTGGGTAAAGAATTAGAGCATTATTAAGATGTCCCAGAGGATATTTAGGAGGTCCAATAATCAAGGGGGATATAACAGACACTTGTGCCTTCATAACCTTAGTGGTTTTGGTTTGATGTCTTTTTAATGAAGGGGAGTCTAGTGTCATCTTTTCACCATCACCTAAGGAAGCCAAATTACTATTGTTTGAAAGACACGTGTCAATCCTTTCATTTTATTCCACCATGATATTGTTAAACATGCATAGGACAACTAAAAGGGGGTGAATTAGTTGTCACACAAATCTAAAACTTAAAATTGTGACACTTATTAACTCCACAACCACACTATTACGTTATTAAATATGAGCATGAAACACAAATAACAGAAATAAAATCAATAGAATGAACACCATATTTTACGTGGAAAACCCAATAAGGGAAAAACTACGGTGAGGGTTAGCTTAGAACATAAAGATTATAAACCGAATACAAAGGCTCACTACCAGGGCTCACTACACAAAAGAGGACTCACTATCCAAGTACAAAGGCTCATTGCCTACAAAGGACTCACTATCCAATAGGGAGGTGCACTTCTTATAGATACAAAAGAGAACAAAATATCCACCACTGCAATTAAACCACATTCATAGGAATATAGAAACCTTCAGCTCACTATCCTCCACAAACTAAAAAATTGCTACCACAACTCACCCACACATACTTCTGCTCTTATGATTTTTGGCACACTTTTGTCACTTTGCATCACACTGTCATACAATTCTTCAGAAATATCCTTGGTTTTATACTATTCTCAACCTTAGAAACACTTACCAAGGTTGGCCAGAAAAAATAGTTCATAAATTTAAATTAGGCCAGCAACTCTAAATTCTCATGGTGGAAAGGAATAAGAGTCAACAAATTAAATTATTTTCTTGAAACTTCTACACACTTCCTCAATTCAAATTTTATTCTTCAAATGAAGTGTAAACACTAGGTCAGCAAAACCTAATGAAAACACAGATAAACATTGATGTACACACTTCCCAACAAGAAGATGACATGAATACACCTCAACACACTTCAATATGCATGAGACTTTAACTTAGAATTCTTTAGATACATCTGTAGCAAAACAGTATGCTTCATACACTAAATAACTTTCACCAGATCATCCAAAATATGAAAACCTATACTGAAATTTAGAAACATGACTTCTAGATTACCAAACTCCAAACCTCTTCATTGGAGCACAGAAAAGACCTTCACAAGATATATCCCAGATCTACAAGATTTGAAAAACAACAACGAAGGACTATGGAGTATAAAATTTTCTCCCAGTCCACAAAAGATGAAACTTTTTAGATAGTTCACACACCAGTGAACACAAATTTCATGTGTCATCTCACCAGAAGCTGAAACTTAGCATATAACATCATCAAATTACCTTTATCAAACCTTTAGGTCCATACAAGTATAGAACCAACATAGGAGAAATGCAAAGCACATACTAGAGCACATTTTGAGCACATCCAACTTTCTCACTTCTTCTTTATTAATAAAAGCACTTGGAAACTCATGAAACATACACATATGCAATACCATAAAGATAACACCATGTAATCATGACATCTCAACCAATATACAACATAACGAATAGTTTTGACATCAATGACAACATCAATGACAACACCACCAAACTCGCTCATACTTGCAACAAATATCCTCCCTAGTAAGAGAGTTTTTGGGAGAAATACAAACTATATGTTCATGGAATTCAAAGGTTAGTTCTTCTAAAATGACTTCATCACAAGTAGGTGAGTTATCAATTGTTGGATTTTCTTGTTCAACAAGTTTTTCCCTAGGGTAAGAAAGGCAACTAATATTCTCATGACTTTCATCGATTGTATTTTCTAACATCAAAGCGTCTTCTTCACAACTAGGAGAGATACTAGGAGAAGAAGAAATGTGATTGCCAAGATTGTCCATAATTTAATTCCTTTGAACCATAATTTCTTCCAAAATAGGATAGGTAGGGGAAGAAACATAAAGAGTTTTTTCATAGATCTTAAATATTTTATCATCTAATAGTAACCTGTTTTTACTTACAATATGATTTTCATGATTCCTTGCAACTGAATCTTTTTTCACTAAAATTTTCTCACAAGAAAGAGGTGAATGTAAATTAGGTAAGGTGATGTTTATAAATGTGTCTATAATCTCATTCTCTTTTGATATAATATCTTCCAATGTAGGAGAATTTATAGAAGAAGACCTTTAAACGTCATCATGATTCTCAATGAGTTCATTTTCTAACACTAAAATATCTTTGTCACATGTAGGAGAGGTATTGGGAGAAAAACTATGATTACCATGATTGTCTATGCTTGAACATCTTCTTCTATCACATCATTCCCATAAATAGGAGATATATGAAGGATTGTGTCAATATTTTCACTCTCTCGCACTAAGAGACTCTCATAACTAGGAAATGTATTGAATGCATGACTAACATGCCTATTGACTAACTTTTTCTTTGCAAAATTGGAAAAGAAAGATATTAATATTTGTGAAAAAGTAATCCATACCAACTTAAAATGGATAGATATTTAAAATACAATGTAATGACCTAGAGTGAAATGTGTAAATGCAATTTTTAGATTCCAAACAAGGTAATTTTCTGATTACACTATGAAACAATCTAAAAATGAAATGTTGTAATTTCCATTTTGAAATTAATCAATGCAACAACTGAGCTAAATTAAGCTAGATCCATTCAAACGAATAAAATAAAAACTCAAAAAACTGAAACATATAGCTAACAACAACAAAGAAAAATATAGAAATGATTTTTTTAATGTTGGAAAAGGTAGTTTTAGGTTTGATTTGGTATTAAATTTCCCAAAGGAGTGTATGATTCCCAGTCAAGGTTTTTGAGGGGTTTAAATGCTGAAATATACACAACATAGAATTCCCAAAAATCTGGGAAAAACACCTGTACAGGAACTAAATCACCCAAAGGGGTGAATAAATCCCAACTAGGGTATTTACATATAATTTAGTAAATTCTGGGTTGATTCTAAGGTTTCCAATTTGTATGTTGACTTAACTTTTTGTAATTGTAGAATTTAAGTGAAATTAAATGATCTAAAATGAAAAAATGCAACCTATATGCAATTTTCACTAATTTAAGATTTAAAAGCCCTAAATGAAAATTAACTAATGCTAGACCCAATGCAAAGTTAATGGAAGCTAAATCTAGGACTATGATGCACTTGAAATCAGAAATAAGTTGTTCTAAAGACTAGGTTCACCAAAATGAAATGAAAATAATTGGTGTTCTATGTTTGGGAGATAAAACTAAAGGGGGATTAATGTTCCTCCACCTATTTCCTTCAAGTTTCATTCAAGGAAACCTTGGAGATCTCAATCTAGGGATGAAAATGAGGGAAAGAGATCTGAAATAAGGTTTAATAGGGGTGTGATTAAATAATAAAAGGGGGTTCACCACCAAGAAAGGCTTGGAAAGACAAGAAATGCAATGATATATTAACCTAAGTATATGACATATAGTATGAAACTGAAATACAAAATAAAAATTTGAGAATGAGTAAAGGGGTGCCTGGAAGAAAAATGTGGTCAAAAGAAGTTGTGAAAGCCTAATATTCTAACTTTTAACATTCTCTATGACTCATATGCCACTCTAGGAAATTTAGTCCCAAACTAGGGTTTTTGTGCAAAAACTAGAATTTATCAGTGACTGATCTAGATCTTCTGAAATCTAGAAAAAGGAAATACTAGAACTCATATGCACAATGTGATTATTTAGTCCTAGTATTAGGGTTTGGCTGAAACTTTCATATTCTCTAGTGATCTCCTATAGTTTCTCTCTTGTAAAATCTCTAAGTTTGAAACCTTGAATTATGGCTTGTAGGTGACTTTATGTGAAGATGACAACCTTGTGACAACTTGACAACTTTCCTCAATCTTGCAACTTAATTTTCAAAGGATCTTCAAGCTCTAAACCACCTAGATTTGTAATCACACATGTAGAGAGAGAGAGAAAAAAATTGTTGATTATTAGGGAATAGGTGTTTTCCTTGGTCAAACCTTGTTTAGGTAATTAAACCTTCTGATGAAACTATAAAACATGAGCATGGAATATGAAACATGAACAATGATACCTTGAATGATGTCTTGAAATGTAAATCTGCAATCTAACATGAAGTGGCCATGAAGAATGTAGATTTTAATCTTGAATTAGATGTGGAACAATACTTAACATGGATCTTGAATGCAACATCACAACATTAGCTCAACAACATGGTTGATGCATTATTCCTTTGACATGATGATGGATCTTGAATTGTTATAACAAATGATGAAGAAATCTTCCCTTGAATGCTCTTGAATTTTCTTGAATGATCTTATGAACTCTTGTGAAAGTGCTCTTGATTTATGACATTCTAGAATGAAACCATGTGAAATAACCTTGTATTTATGCTTACTTATGCCAAATTTCCAAAAATTACAACACTACAAGATAACATCAGATCTAGGAGGATAAAATACAAGCAAGAATTAAATTCAAAATGGATCTTTATTAGAGTGGGACTCATACATCCAAGGTGGTGTATGAGTCTTCGTGGCTCAAAACTGAGACACAAACTCCATGACAAATCTTGTTTAATGTGAAACTTGAAATCAAGTCCCAAGACCTAGGTGGGACTCATACACCCAAGATGGAATATGAGTCCTCGAACACAAGATATGGAACACATGACCAAAATAATTGAATTATGATTGGTTATTTTAATAAGTTTTGGGATTATCCTCAGAAAGATACAATTAATAAGGCTTGTGGATGCAAAATTGGACCAATTAATGTATAAATAAGCCCAATTAGTTAATTAAAGCCCTATATTAGTGTGAAAGTGTTAGGATACACTTGACAATACCCTAAATAAGGAACCTTTAAGTCTATTTTATTATTAATTATTCACTCCCACATTAAGTGTGAAAAAGGGATACTTTTTCCTACACTACAAGAAGTAAATTCTATATCATAAGAGATGAAGAAAACTTAGGAAAGTTTGATCCAAAATCTAATGAAGGAATATCCCTTGGATAATCTACAAGAATCAAAGCATATTGGTGCTACAATAAAAGATTAAAGAATATTATTGAAAGTACAAGTGTCAAAGTGGATGAAGAACCAAATCAGATCTTTGTATTGATAGAAGGATATATGTAAAAGTACAAAGTTGTGTCATACTTTCAGCAAACTTATCAACACAACTAAATTTAAGTATTTCTAACTAAAAGTAAATTTTGGTCAAACATATGATCTAGTAAGATTCATTCTAGCTAATTTAGATACTTCCAAAAAAAAATCAACTAAAATGTTGGCTAAAAATATATGGTGCACCACTTTTATGCCAATTGCCAAAAAAAAAATATTTGAAAAACTTAAAATTTCAATCACTCACACACTTGTAAATAACTTTTTTTTTAAATATAAAAAATACCCTTTTGTAGATCCATAAGTGTAGTTTTTTAAAATATATTTATTTTAATAGCTTAATTATTATTTATTATTTATTTTTTATTTTTTACTACAAGTAGGTTATCAACAAAAAATATTAGGTTGATTACCATGCCAAGGAAATATACTAAAACTTATTTAAAAAAATTGAAAAAAATATGATGCATTAGATAAAAGAATCTATATCAAGATGGTATATTTTTTTTCATTTTAGATAAATATTTAGTATGAAAGTTGAGGTTGAATGTATCAAAACTATTTTTTGATATAGGCACATTATAATAGTTATTTAAAAATATATATTTATCAAAATTAGAAAAAAAAAATATATCCATGCACTAAAGTTTCAAGTTATAAATACACAAAAAAAAATTGAAAGTAAAAAAAAAAAAATTTACTATAAAAATTTTGATGTCTCATGTAACTTCATTTTTTTTGCATTTTATCAGCAACTAAATTATAGTGTTAATTTATTAAAAACTATTTAAAAATAATTTTCTATTTAAAAAAAAAAAAAAACATAAAATATATTAAAAAATACCCACTTTACTAGTTTACATCATTTCAAAATTCAAATCATATATGCCACCATTTAGTGATTCATGTTTAAAAGTTGGATCATTGTTGGTTGTTTCCTTTATAAAGTGTGACATAGCTTTGTACTTTTACCCATATGAATCTAATGAATCCCCTTGTAGTGAAAAATAAAAATATGAAGAGAAAGAAAAATAGATGATAGTTGAAGAGGAAGAAGCTCCAAAAATGACCCCTAAGAGGGTATGTGTAGGATCATCATGGAAAAATAAGGCCCTTTAAGTGGCAATTTTTTAGAAAAATCAGATTTAGGCAACTTAGTAAAATTTGAATAAGTTGTCTATATTATTTCAAAAATATGTAAGAATAGAATCTATAGCAAATTGAATGTAGTTTCTAAACTACCAGGTTTATTTTATTTTAAAATATCTATTTGGTGAAAATTTGAAATTTCAATGCAGTAGTAATTAAATTTCACAGAAAAAATAAGAAGTAGGTGTTTGTTTGACCACCCTAACCACAATAAAATCATAATATTTTTTATAAGATTTTAGATATAAGTAGAAGACTCATGTCCCGATGTGATGCATATTTTTTTGTAATTTTTTTCCAAATAAAAAAATAATTATGATTTTTTATTTATTTTTGGTTAAGTAAGAGGCTTAAAGCCAAATAAATAGATTTGTCAAAATTATAGCTCTATGTCCATGGGTCTTTCGACCCCCATAGGCATGCAAATAGCATTCCAGATTCTAGCCACTACCGATCTACAGGGAAGCAAAGATTTGACCAAAAGTTGGCGACACCAACCTTCTTGCTAGAGCCTAAGACTTCCAATGCATCTAAGCCAGGTACTTATGAACTCCAACTCATCCAATCGAAGACCCTCAGCTATGTGTCATGTTGAGCTCTTGAGGGGCTGCCGGTACCTTTCAGATGAAATCTTGGAACTTGGCGGTCCCAGCCTCACCTCCTTTGGACTCAACACCATCTTGAGAGATTACTGAGATCCTGGCCGAGTTGGCAGGATTATCCACCGATGTGTCCAAGCTTATGTCATTTGTAGCCATGTTGGCCAGGTTGTTTGCCTCCTTGTTGAGTTCCTTGTATACATGGTTAATCATTATATCATCAAAATACTTCAAGAATTCCATTGCCCTGCTCAGCAAGGAATTCAACTTTGAGTTGGGTGTTGACCTAGTCTGCAATGCATTTACAATGATTGCAAAGTCACCTTCAATGGCTAGTTTCTTGATCCCCAGGACTCTACAAAGACCCAGACCTTCAACAAGTGCACTTAATTTTTCACCATTATTGGAGATGATTCCAAGAGGAACTTCTTTCCTGCTAATGAAAGTGCCATTCCAGTCTCTCACAATACATCTAGCCCCACCGAAGCCTAGGTTCCCTTGAGTAGCCCTGTTGAAATTCAACTTTTCCAACAAAAATCCAGAGGCAACCAGAAACCTTCAACTCTTTGTTTCTTAGCATCACCTAAACCTATCCTAAAAAAGGGTGGGATGTTGAGATTGCGCCAATTATTCCTCATGCAATTGTCCCACTCAGTGAAGGTGACCCTTGTTTTAACATGTTTCAAATTGCTATTGTTAAAAACTTTAGTAATCACCCTCTCCACTTTGAACAAAAAGGGTTCTAGGTTTGTTTTATTCCCCTAAAAAATTCTCTTGTTCCTCTCTTTCCAGATTTCCCATATTAGGAGAGGGACTAATCATCCATAAATTCCGAAAAAAACTTGATTTGAAAATTCTCAGCCAAGATTTAAATAGATTAAGTATATCATTAGGTAAGGTTGAGATCCACCCCAACTTGGTACACAACCATTACTAGCATTGTTGGGAGAATTAACAGCTTAGAAAAATGTGATCTACAATTTCTAAGTCTCTTTCACAAAGGACACATCTAGATGGGCCATGATAGCCTAGTTTTTTGAACCACTCAATAGTAATAATCCTCCCCTGTAGGTTGGCCCATGCAAACATGCCTACTTTGGGTAGACAAGAGTTGTTCCAACATAGGTCATTTACTAGATCCTCCCTTCTGATGATATCTTTACTAATCAATCTATACCCATCACTTGAGTTGTATTGTCCTAATTTAGAACCAATCCAAACTATGTGATCTTGACCTTTTCTAGGAGAGATCCACCATGACTTAAGTAACTCTCTCAATTGAGCAGCTTGAATGCTATCCTGAAAAACCTCCTCAAAGTTTTTCTAGCTCCAAATCACAACTGGCTCTACTGACTCCAATACCATGTAATATTTGACCTTTTCTCCCCAGGCCAACTTGAATTGCTCTTTCACACCCTCTGTCTACATAAGCTGGTCCAGGGTAGGGCAGCCACCCCAGGAGTCTTCCCAAAATAAAGCACATTTTCCATTAGTTATATCCCAAGAAAGGAAATCCATGATAA
>VDFB02000017.1:189458576-189547901 GCA_007258455.2 Sequoia sempervirens
GAAAGGTCAAGACACCAGCTTGATTTATATGTTTTCTTCCCTCCTCAGGAGTGATTCTCTTGAACTCTTCCATTAGATCAACTTTCATTTCATCATCATTCTCCTGGTCTGACCTATCAGGTCTCAATTCTCTTCTCCTCTTGCATTTATTTTGATATTTTTCCAATTGCATTCTCCACACTAATTCCAAGAAAACTGGAGTTTTTACAAATGCATTATCATCTAGAAACTCCTTGCAAGCTTCCATTCTTGCATCTTGCACACATTTTCCTTTCATATCTAGATCAGAGAGAGAACCAATTAAACTGCCTTGGGAGGGGAAGGAATACCCATCTGCATGTCCTGGTCAGTGACAACAATCTCACCCACCAAATCCTCTTGTGATTGTTCAATTCTTTTCCTTTTAGGGCTTGGCTCTAATGGTGGTGGTGAAGGAATATTTTCGGTGATGCTTCCAAATCAATAATTTTAATTGCCCTAGGCGTTTTGCACTTTGGACTTTTTTTTGTAGGAAATTTCATTGTTTGTTTTCCTTTTCTATCCTCTTCTTCCTCATCACTACTATCATTTCTCTTCCTTCTGTAAATAGGCCAACTCTCTGTAGGTTGGTAAGCTGACCTCACTTTAATTGGCCTAGCATCTTGCTCTTGTATGCCCAAGTCCGACTCCAAGTTTACCTTCTTGGTCATCAAGGTGCCCATGATTTCTTTAAAGTTGTTCATCAAGAAGTCAATTTTCTTATGATATGGACCGAATTCCATCAATGGATCATACTTTGGATCAATTTTGTAAACAATAGCCAATAGCTTGTCATAGGCTACCCATTTCTCCTTGTTCAACTCTTGCTTATCTGGGTAAAACTCATTCCTAATCAAGTCTTCAAGGAAGTTGAAATCACGCACAAACTTACCACCTTTTATCCTTTTTCTAGAAAGAGCAAAGAAGCCCTCAGGATCATGTTGTCACCTTGAACCACACCTCAAATGGTATTCTTCAAAAAATTTCCCAAAGTCTACCCAACCTCCATTTGAAAGGACAAAATCTAATACCACAGTATAATCTTGGAAAAATATTCCTTTACCTTTCCCAATAAGGTTGTCCTCATGGATACAACCAATCTACCACATAACTTTTGTGAATCTTACTCTTGGTGGCACATTGTATGGAAATATATGAGGGGTCCCTTGAAAACCATACACCCTCAAAATAGTACTGACTGGGTATGGAATAATATCACCCTAGTTATGGAAAACCTTCAATTCTGGCTTCCTCCCCTTTGGTGTGAGAAAATCATGCAACTCCTCTAGAATCCTGGGTATATTTACCATCAGCCTGGCTCCCAATCTGGAAGAAAAATAATTGTCAAAAAATGCATAACTGGCATTCTCCAGGTGTTACATGATGAATCTGTAGTCCACACCTACACTAGCAATCTTTCTTCATTAACCCACTGCCTTAACTCGATCTTATTAGAGAATAATTTAGCATTCTTATATAAGAACATATGCATTAACATGGAATACCAAAAGAATGGTGTGCTTGCATCATTTTTTGCAACTTCGACAACCCTTCATGTATCTTTTCGACCAACAAAGAAGCAAAATCATAAATCACTGAGAAATTAGGGTGTTGTATTTGCAGCCCCATGAACATGAAAGCAATAGGAATCACTATGTTAGGGCTAAAACCCAAAATCTGGCACAATGAGTAAAAGGTGGCCAAGAAATGATTTGCAAAACAATTTAGTCTGAAAGGTTCTTGGTCATTAGGGCTAATATAGAATATTTAACCCCTTGCCACAACCAAATGAGTTTGGAGCAACTTAGCTCTGAAAAGTGATTTCAACCTCCCATATTCCTATTTCATCTCTTCAAGATCAATAGGAACCAAGAATGTACTAGGCTCCCTCCAATCAAAAATCTGTCAGAATTCCTTTCTGTTGATGCTTAACAAAACCTCTCCATCATTATCTTGAATCGCCCGTGTGACAAGGTCATATCATGCAACCATTTCCATAAGAAAATCTCTATCAGGGAACACATTTGGTACCAGAAACCTCCCCATATCATACATCCAACCATTAGAAAAGGGGTGAGGCAAATTCCTCTGTCCAAACCACAATTTGACCATCTCTTGACTAGTAAGAGGAACCCTATCATCGGCTATGTTGGAACAATTATACACTAATCCCTACCCTAGAGTTTTTCCTTGCATCAAAACTAACCCCTTCTTCCTATCATTTGTTAACAATGTTAATTGATCTAGGAAATCATCATATAGGTTTCTACTTAAGTAATCAATCTGGCCAGAGTGTTGCTTTGTCGGTGCCATCTTGAGTAAACTAGGGCTTTCTTGCTATTTCCAACTTCAAACTTGAACTAGGGCTAAACATAAATATGAAATTACAAAATAGAAATTTGCAATTTCCTATAATTCAAATAAGCTATAGCCCTAAAACAATTCTCAACAAGCACACAAAATATTTCCCCCAAATTCAAATTTAGAATAACCAGGAGACACAAAAATTAACTCACAGCTTTATGTTTGTAGAAATCCAAATCTTTGCTACAATAACTCGTAACTTCGTCCTTGGCCTTGAGTCTACTCCACAAAGATGTTTGAATGCTTTATGACACTGAAAGAAGAAGAATAGTTGATTTATTTCGATTAAACCATGGCAGTAGATGTCATGTCTGCCATTAAAGCTTACTCACGTGTTGTGCCAATGGATCCAATTGCATTTGATGTAGATTCAAATACTAGTCATTGATCCTTCACCTTGGTCAGTCAAATCATCAAAAAACTTCCTTGAAAACAAACTCACATAATCTCCATCAAGGTAATAAGGGGCCCACCATACTACGTGTTGCCAAGGAAATCAACATGGTGCCTGCCCGTGATATCGCAATCAATAAAGATCTCACAACTTTTGATCACATGATGGTGGGCAACTGTGGATCTCAACCATAAACAATCTAGTTCATCCAACACAGTCGCTAGCTTTGTCATTAATGATCGAGCACCTTTCCTACCGAGATTATAACATCTTCATTGATTTGAAACATGTGCATCTCATAACTACTTTAGTAACCCACTACATAATGTATTAAATATGTATCAAAGTATTTAATCATCCCTTTGGCTTCACCAGATGAGACACATTGCGCTTGCTCATGATATCGTGATCAACCAAAATAGTGTGGTGGGGTCATCAGGGGATGGTGGGGAATGGTTGAGATCAAACTATGATTGATCTACGGTCATGTGAAGATGTCCCTTTGCAAAATAAAAAATTTATTAAAGGAATAAGGGGACATCACTAGGTTGACGAAAAACAATGACATAAGTTGTTTTAACAAGGGAACACGGGACCAACCAAAACTTAGGAAAAATAAAGTCAAGCAAAGGAAAAACAATAAGAAAAAGGGGGCCCAGCCTACATGAAGCGATGGGGCTTAGGTTTTAAAACCTTCCCAAAAATTAATAGCCAAATAGATTCCACCCAAGGCGTAAGATGAACACTAGGGTTTTACATGAAGGCGAAGGTAAAACCGCAACCCTAGGCTTTTCCCAAACACCATAGATGACCAGAGACATATGACAAGATAAAATAGAACATAGAGAACAAAACTTTGAAGTTCCATTAGCGGCTCTAGTTGAGGATGTTCATTCCACTAGGATGAAGTGAGATTTCAGAATCTCTGGTTGAGCAGACCAATTGAAGAGATGACCAAAATGATTTTATGGATAAAACAACCCAACAGGAAAGAAACCTAAACTAATATATATACAAACTTAAACTACTATTCATGGAAAAACATACTTCATGTGAATTACAACTTCAAGAACTATCCATGAACTGGAAATTCAAGAGTATCCCCTGTCATATCCTGGAGGAAGTATGAATCTTCACCCCACTTACCATTTATCAAAAATGGACCCAACCAGATTACATCAAAATTTCAATGTTTCCCTTTATCTTCTAATCTAGTGTTCCGCATTAAGACCAAATCTTCATCTTGGAAACTCCTTGCAGTTTCCATTTTGTCATACAAATGCTTTACTTGCAACTTCAATTTTTCATTTTTCATTTGAGCTTCTCTCCTTGTTTCATCCAATTCTATAAGAGTTTCCACTCTTAATTGCATCTCATCATCAATTTCATTTTCGTACATCTAGAAAAACTTATACATTTCCATTAGATTATTTTGGGGCAACCTTGTATTTATCCCATAAACCAAGTCAAATGGGGCACAACCTATTGCCTTCTTTACAGTTACCCTATCCACCCAGACTGATAATCTCAACTTAGAATCCCATGTCTTTTTATTTTGATCCAAGATTCTCTTAATGATCTTCATCAAGCTTTTATTGCTTGATTTTTCTTGTTTGTTTCACTATGGGTGATATGGTGATGAGTAAGAAATTTGGATGCCATGGTTTTCACAAAATTTTGTATATTCCTCATATTTGAAACACATTGCATTGTCGGACACAATCCTTTCTAGGCATACAAACCTAGTCAATATGATGCTCATCAGGAAGTCAATTACCACTTTACTAGATGATTTCTTTGTTGGAATTGCTTCCACCCACTTGGTAAAATAATCAGTGGTCACCAAAGTCCATGAGTGGCCTCCACTAGATTTACATGCTATCTCTCCTATAAAATCAATACCCCGTTGCTGGAATGGAGATTGCACTGCAACTGGTTTTAGAGGTAAGTTACCAGAAATTTTTAACTTACTAGAGAAACACTGACAAGAGTCACCTGTCTTCACTAATTGGTGTGCATCCTTAAAAATAGTATGCCACTAAAATCTAGCCCTCATTATCTTATGTGTAGTTGTTTTGGCTATATAATTCCCTCCACAAACTCCACATTGCATCTCACTCAAAAGTTCTTGTGCTTGATCTTGGTTAACACACTTCAGCATGACACCTTCTCCATTTCTCCACCAAAGCTTCCCAGCTATAATAAAATATTTAATAGCATGTAATTTCAATTTCCTTTTCTCATTTTCACTCAAGTTATCATGACATTTTAACTTTTGAAAATAATGTATCACACCTTTATACCATTCAGAATGCTCCATATGACATATGTGTGATCTATTTTCCTCTTGGAAAAAAATTATCATATTTTCTTCCAAATTACCTTGGGCCATAAGCTTGGCCAATCCTTTTCCTCTCTCTAGCTTAGTAATTTGGATCTCGATGTTGAACTCCTAGATCCTGTCGATCCATCTACACCTTCTTGACACTTCCTATTGTGTGAAAATATCTTTGATAATAGCACTAGGTACATATGAAACTACAGTAGATCCCATCAAATAAGGCCTAAAAGATTTTACTACTTTTACTAATGCATATGCCTATTTTTCACTTATATCATACTTAAGTTTTGTAGCTTGTAAAGATTTTCTGAGAAAGGCTATAGGCCATTCAAAACCCTCAACATTCTTTTGCAACAGCACAACTACAATTGTGTGGAAAGAAGCAAATGAAAAATCAAGAGTTCTTAGCACACGAGCCTCCTTTATTGCTTGCTTAATGGCCTAGAAAGCCTGAGAAGATTCCTCTTCCCTTTCAACCTTGGCTCCCTTCTTTAGCATTTTTGAAATCGGGCAATCTGTCTTAGCAAAAATTTTCACGAACCTCCTTAGGAAATTTATTTGTTGAAAGAAAGATTGTATTCCTTTGGCATTACGGGGTTGTGGGATTTTATCTATTGCAGTTACTCTCTCTGGATCAAGTTTTACTCCATCCTTAGAAACAATATGTCCCAACATTTTTCCCTCTCTTACCCCAAATACACATTTCTTCATATTCAAAGAAATACCATACTCCAATTATCTAGTGCATACCCTCTCTAGATGCTCACAATGATCCTCTTCTTTCTTAGAATATGTTGTCAAGTCATCTTGATAAATCACCAAAAACAAGTTAATGAAATCTGAAAATTCCACATCCATGGCTCTCTGAAAAGTATCTCCTACATTTGCCAGACCAAAAGGAATTTTGGCATAAACATATGTTCCCCATGGTGTAGTGAAAGCTATTTTAAACTACTCGAACTGTTTGACCATGAGCTGGTTATAACTAGAAAACCCATCCATCATAGACATAAATTCACAACCTATTACCCTTTACAACATGGCTTCCATGTTTGGTAATGGATAGTTGTCTTTTAATGAAGACACATTCAAATTCCTGAAATCTACACATAATCTAATGTCTCCATTTTTCTTTGTCATTGGCACCAAGTTTGACACCGAGGATGATTTTTTGATTGGCTTGACGATCCCTGCATCCCTTAGCTTCATTAATTCTTCCTACATCTTGGGGGCCAGAGTGGGATTAATGGGCCTTTTCTTTTTCCCAAATGGCTTGGCTCCATCCCTCAAAGGGATCTCATGTTGGAAAAGATCCTCTTTATAAGCTTTAAGGTCATCATAGGACCATGCAAACACATGCCTAAACTTCCTTAATAAGTCAATTAGCATCCTTCTCACCTTTGGTGATAGTTTCTTTCCAATATACACCTTTTTTGGTGATGCCTATGTTCCAATATTTATCTCTTCCAAGACATTAGGATGGGAAGCAGTATGATTAGCCTTTATCCTATCCTAATTATCAAACACTCTTTCTAATACAACTAAACCATTAGGAATTGTATTTTTCTTTAACTGAATGACCTCATTTCCAAATACAGTATCTTTACCATAAATTTTTTCCACAAAAGCTCCAAAGTCAATTTCTTGACTTTCATATTCATCCACACAATTAAAAAACCTTAGTATGTCATCATCATTATCAAAGACTTGCCATTTTTTTATATTATAAAGAATGGATGGTCTGGTTTGTAGCTCAACCTTTGAAATTCTAGCATAAGTCATATCATCTGTTTTAATGAAATATTTGCTAATAAATCTACCATTTTATTGTGGCCTCTCTCCATCCATCCTATGCAAAATGCATCAAAGTTCTCTAATTCATCCCAAACAACAATCCTATACTGTTTCAACCTCTTATTATTTGATACATACCTGGATCTAACTTGGGAAACCACAAGCTCAAAATCTCCAATTACCTTAAGCTTCTTGATCCCATGTTGTCCAAACAATCTTAACCCCAATAGCAGGGCCTCATACTCTCCCACATTATTGGTACATTCAAATAACAAAGTAAAAGAGAACCTGAATGTCTTTCCACTTGGTGATCGTAGCAAAACACCTGCACCAGATCCTTCTTTTGAACTTGCACCATCAAAATACATAGTCCACAAGTCATCAGACACTGACAATTGTTTTACTTCTGTATCAATTGGTGCAGTAGACTTATCACAATTTCTAGGGAATTCCTCAGCCCTAAATTCATTTATGCCATTGTCAATAAAACATGTCATATTTGATGAGCTCAGGATATGCTCATAATTTGAGTATCATGATGTATTTTTAATATCTCTACTTTTATTGCTAGTGGATGTTTTAGATCTTTTATTAAAGACTCTTTATCTAAAAATGGGTAGTATCCTATAGAAATATATTCCTACATTCCTGTAGCCTAACGTCTCTATGTGTCTTATTAATTACCCTATTTGACTTCTTGAAAGACTGATATAATGCATGTGGTTTTTGAATAATGGGATAGATTTAATATGTGATTAATGCATGTATCGTGTTGTTCACCACACATTTTTTATTTCACTTCTATTGTTGTATGCATCACAGGTTGTTGAAGGGAGCATGAACAAGTCAAGCACAACAAACTTTGGCCTTGTAGTAAAGTCCATTTGCAGCACAGTGTCGAGGAAGTTGTTCCAGTTAGGACTCTTTGGCCGGGTCGTTGGGGAAGAAAACCTTAATGATCATTTAATCTGGAAAGAGTGGAATGCTAAATCTTCTCCCTGGATCGGGTTGAATGGATATTATTTCATTTATGAGAAGTTTGCTCCTTAGTTTCAGGATACATTTATGTCCATGACTTTCTCTCTAAGAGTTAGTTAGTTATTTTTCTAGTTTAAATAAGTGTTCCTCCTATGCGAGTGAGCAAGGAGAGTATGTAAAAGTTAGTATTATTAAGAAGAGATGTTTTCCCTGTGTTTGTTTTTATATGAGCAGAACAATGTATATCATTCTGAGTTTATGAATAAAAGTTGATGAAGTTCTAAGTTCAATTCTTGCATAATTAGTTGATGCTTGCTAAGGGGGCCTACATAGTAAGTATCTGTAGTTAGTTATTTAGTTGTTTATTTTCTGTTAATCATAGGTTAGATTTCATTCTTGAAGTTTCAGTGCAAAATCAGTCTTATATTGTTCTTACAGCATCGGGAATCCATCCATGTGTTTGTTCCTGCAACATAAGGCCAGTTCACAGTTTGTTTCTCAGTTATAGTCATTATGATTTCTGCTTTGATTAAGTTTAGAAGGATTTGCATTACATTCCTATAGCATAAGTAGAATTCCTTTCACACATTTATTTATGGTAAATCGTGACTGAAACTGGTTCTTAGTGCACATACAATGCTGCTTCATTTCAAGTATACGTTCCCTGGTTTGAAAAAGTAAATGAACGACCATAAGAAGATGTTAGTCGCATGTTGGAATGTCCAATTCCTAGGTTAGGATTTTCTATGACTTTTATATCCTTTTATGGGCGTGACCATTTTTGGTGCCATTTTTCGGGGATGGTGTCAAGCTAACAACCTATCATAAGTCATTGTTAGCAGTAGTTTAGTCTGTTATTCAAGCATTTTCAAAATTCCTTCAATTCACCATTCATTCTATTGCATTCATAGAAGAAGAGACACTCTGGGAAGATTCCTCCCTGACCTTCCATTCATTGATAACAATCTTGAACCAGCTTATAATATATTTGAGGAAGAAGGAGACCAAGGTATCAATCCATTTGCTGAAAACTTGTTTGTTGAATTTCCATTTGACCCAGTTGATGAAGAACCTAAAGAAAATCCATTTGCTCTGATACTCCATCAAACAAGTATGGCACAAAATCCACCTAATCAACCTCCTGCTTTTGATTTTCCCATCATTTCCCAGCAAGATAATGATAACCTTAAAAATATTCCTTCTTCATTGCTTCCCAAGTTCTACGGATTAGTTACAGAGGACCTAGACACTTTTTTGTTTGAGTTTGACATCCTTTGTCGTAGCTATGATTACACTTCAGATGCTCACAGGCTGAAGTTGTTTCCTACTACTTTGAAAGGAGCTCTTAGATGGTCCATGCATTTGGGAAGGGGTGTTATTGATAATTGGGAAGCCATGCAAACAAAATTTCTTGAGGAATACAAGGAATATTGTAAAAGTGGCAGTAAGGGTGATGATATATTCAGAATTCAACAAAAGGAGGATGAAAGTCTGGAAGACTATATCTCAAGATTCTTGTTTTCCTTGAAAAATAATTTAGACCATACTCTCAATGAAGAATATCAAAAACTACTCTTCCTAAGAGGAATCAGTGATACCTGTATAGATGCTCTAGACTTGATGGGAGGAGGAGATATAACCCAACTGCCTTGGGATGATATCAAGATAATATGTCTCAACTACTCTCGAGCAAACACTAAGAAGGGTAGAGGTCATCAAGCCATAGTGGGAAAGTCTTCTACTAATGGAGTTTCACAGATGAAGATCACAAATTTTCTATTTGACTTCAAGTAGGATATCATAAACAATATGGCTACATAGTTGGATACTATGCAAGCTAGAAAGAAATATGAGGAAGCTAAAGCAATCTTGGCTGAGTTTTGTCCATATTGTAGACAGAAGAAACATGACTGCAAATGTAATATGGTGGCTAACCTAGAGGCTAAGTAGTTACCTACTGACTTTAAGATGGTAGAAGGTGATGATGACCAAGTAGTCTTCATCATACAAAGGCGACCATGGGCTCAAAGACAAGGTATTCCTCAAGACCTTTTAACTTTTGGTAATCCTTATTCTAATTACAATAACCAATGGCAACCTACATATGGCCCAATACCACCTTGGAATACTTCTCAACCTCACTAGCCTAGCTATCAGAGTTGTCAATGGTAATCTCCTCAAGGAGGTTGGCAACAGCCACAAGGACAATGGACTCCACCCCCAAGTAATTGGCAGCAGAATCCTCAATAGAGAAGTCCACAACAATGGCAGAACCAATCTCTTGGCTCCATGTAGCTTCAGCAGCCACAACCTCCAGCTCTCATGCCGCCTCCTACAACACCTATAGCAAATACTGGCCCTCCAAAATAAACCCATATGTCTGCTCAACCATTTCCAAACCCTAATAATAACAAGTAGTAGCAACAACAGCTTATGTATTTTGTAGAAGCCAATCAGTATGTAGCTTATGCCCTGAATATTCATGATATCCATCTCAGATCTGGAACCACACTTCCTACTCCACAACTGCCTGTAATTACAGAGATTCCAGATTCTGTATTTGAACAACCTACTGATCCAATAGAACATATACCTGTATCAGATATTGTCTCTAAGGAACATGTCCTGTAGCATCAGGCCAAACTACCTTTTCCTTATAGATTGAAAATTACTATATCCAAGTCTATTGAAGAGCCTACCTTTGATATTTTGGATCAGCTGAAAAATGTACACATTCAAATTCGCCTTTTTTAAGCCATTAAAGATGTCCCAATTTATGGAAAAGCCATTAAGGAGGATTGTTTAAAGAAACCAGGAAGAAAGAAAAATGATCCCCAAACCATCCATGTTCTAGGACAGTTAGTAGATATTATGTTGGGGAAGATAGTCATTCCAAAATATACTGACCTTGGGAGTCTTGTGGTACAAATAAATATTAATGGCTAAATAGTAAAGAATGTTTTGATAAACCTTGGTGCAACAATCAATGTAATGACCAAGTATACAATGGAGTGCTTGAAAATCTCAACAATTCTATCTACACCTACTGTCTTGCAGCTTGTTGATAGTTCCATAGTAAAACTTGATGGAGTGGTAGAAGATATCATTGTCACCCTTGAGTCTTGGGAATACCCAGCAAACTTCACCATACTGTCCACTAAGACAACTTTGGGAGGATATCCTATTATCCTAGGTAGACCATGGTTAGCTATGGCTGATGCTTTTATAGGATGTCATTCAGGAGATATGATAATTTCTAATGGTCAGTCAATAAAGAAATTGGCTTTATATCCACCTGCCAAACCTCAGCCAGACTTGTCTCAACCAATTTGGCCAGATTTAGGAGAGGAAACTGAAGAAGTTAATTCATTGGCCCACCTAATGATGCTGCAAACTAATCCATTTTCATAGCTCTAGAGTGAGGATGACATGTTTTTACACATTTTGTAGTCCAACCCTAGTCTGAGTAGCCTATCTGCTATAGATAGTTGTCCTTAGCAGTGTTTCCTGTAGCAACTGAATTCTAAGAGTTTGTCACCTAAATCTCCTATAGTTTATCCTAACTTGCTTCCACATGAAATACATACACCACCTTTCTTAGTAGCCTCCATGAATGATCTTACCAAGCAAGTAGAAGTTTCTCCATGCCACTATCTAAACATCAATAATAAGCTGCCTCAATCTCAACAAGCTGCTCTAGTCACAATGCTGCAAGATCAACATAGAGCTTTTGCATGGGATTATGGGGATATGAAGGGAATAGATTCTCAACTCTGTACTCATAGGATCTACATTAAGGAAGATTGTTTACCTATTAGATAGCCTCAAAGGAGGATAAACCCAGCACTCGGGGAAATAGTTAAAATAGAGCTCCAAAAATTGCTTGATGCTAGTTTTATCTACCCCATTTCAGATAGCCAGTGGGTATCTCCATTGGTGATTGTCCCTAAAAAAGGTTGAAAATAGAGAGTTTGTGTAGACTACAAGGAGCTGAACACAACAACTAAAAAGGATCACTTTCTATTGCCACTTGTTGACCAAGTACTGGACTCATTGTCTGGGAAAAAGTATTTCTCCTTTTTGGATGGATATATTGGCTATAATCAAATTAGAATCGCCCCTGAGGATCAAGACAAAATAACTTTTACTAGTCCATGGGGTAATTTTTCCTACTCTGTCTTACCTTTTGGATTGTGTAATGCACCTACAACATTTCAAAGGGCAGTGATAAGTATTTTTGCTGATATTTCTCACGATTCTATGGAAATCTACATGGATGAATTCACTATTTATGGAGTTACTTATGAAGAAGCATTAGCCAATTTAGAAAAAGTGTTGAAAAGGTGTCAAGAGTAGAATTTGTCTTTGAATAGTGAGAAAATGCTTCATGATGTTTCAAGAGGGAAGTGTTTTAGGCCATCATGTCTCTTAGGAAGGAATTCAGGTTGATCCTACAAAAATAGAATTTATTCTAACCTTGCCAACACCTACAAAACAAAAGGATGTTAGAAGTTTCCTAGGACATGTGCTGGATACTATAGAAGATTTATCAAAGATTTCAGCAAAAATAGGTAGTCCATTATATGCCTTATTGACCAAGGATTCTGAATTTAACTAGACTGAGGCCTATGACAAATCTTTCCTGTAGCTTAAGAACCTACTTACTTAGGCACCTGTTCTTCAAGGACCGAAGTGGAGTCTGCCCTTTCATATAAACACAAATGCTTTTGATCATGCCATAGAGGCAGTTTTAGGATAGAAAGAGAATTCCATTGAACATGCCATATATTTCATTAGCAAAAACCTTCAAGGCCCTAAATTAAACTATACTATCACAGAGAAAGAATTGCTAGCACTAGTGTATGCCTTGAACAAGTTTAGGCATTATGTCACTGGTTACCAAATATTTGTTCAAACAAATCATGCAGCAATAAGGTACCTCATGAATAAGCCTGCCATATCTAGAAGATTAGTAAGATGGCTCCTGTTGTTGCAGGAATTTGATATCACAATTATTGATAAGGCAGGCCAAGCTAATGTGGTGGCTGATTTCTTGTCAAGACTTCAAATACCTACACCTGACACTCCTGAGGTAATTGATGATAGCTTCCTTGATAAACATCTATTTTTTATTGCTGCTCAAACCCCATGGTATGTAGATATTGCAAATTATTTAGCAGCCAACAAAATTCCAACACACTTCTCACCAAAGGAAAGGTAATTGTTGGTTGAGAAAAAATTTAAATTTTCATTGATTACAGATTGTTTATTTTATACAGGACCTAACCAAGTCATGAGAAGATGTGTGAGGGAAGATGAGACCTATGACATTTTGCATGCCTGTCATGATGAGCCATGTGGAGGGCACTTTGTAGCCAAGAGAACATCTATGAAAGTGCTTAATACAGGATATTACTGGCCCACACTACACAAAGATGCTGCAACCTACACCAAGAAATGTGACCAATGTCAACGTATGGGGAGACCAACAAGTTCTGATGAAATGCCCTTGCATCCACAAGTGGTAGTCAGTCCGTTTGACAAATGGGGCATGGATTTTTTTGGGCCTATTGATCCTCCATCCAATGGGAAATCATACATTTTGGTGTGTATTGATTATGTAACCCAGTGGGTGGAAGTGAAAAAAATGACACATGCCCGTGACAATAAAGTTGTTGAGTTCCTATATGAGTAGATTTTTGCTTGGTTTGGAGTCCCAAGGGAACTTGTTACTAATCAAGGAGCTCAGTTTACATCTAATTTAATCACTGCATTGATGAATGATTATAAGATCAGGCATAGAAAGTATAGCCCCTATCACCCTCAAGCTAATGGTTAGGTAGAGGTGACCAACAGAGAAATTGAGGCAATCCTTACAAAGATAGTCCAATTACACAAGAAGGATTGGAGTAGTCACCTTCCTAAAGCAGTCTAGGCCTATAGAACAACATGGGAAACAACAACCAGGTTTACTCCTTTTGAGTTACTCTATGGTAAGACTGCCATGTTGCCAATTGAGTTTGAGCATAAGACCGTAAGGACTGCTCTTGAGCTTAATATTGATATTTCTGAGGCTCAAAAGGAATGCCTCCTGCAACTGAATGCATTGGATGAGCTAACGAAAGTTGCCTTGTAGCATACTGAAACTATCCAACAACAAAGAAAGAAATGGCAAGACAATCATATTCAAACTAAACAATTCTTTGTCAGTGACTAGGAACTGTTCTGTGACTCCAGATACAAAGAAAATCAAGGTAAACTAACCACACGATGGCTTGGTCCTTATGAAATAGAAAATGTATTTGATAATGACTCAGTGCAGTTAGCCACAATAGATCCAGTTCGATTCAAGCTACTGGTTAGTGAACACTGTCTTCGGTTGTATCATAAGCCAACATCCAAAGATGAATTTATGTAGTAGTTTATTTCAAATACAACCATTGATCTTCCTATAGCAAAAGGCTTTAGTCTTTCTCCTGCAGCATCTCTTTAAATTCCACGTTGCATGCCCATAATAAAGGTTTCCTTTTAAAGGAAGCCACGTTCTCCATATTCCATCCATCACCACTATTCATTCTATTTTCTTCCACGTCATCCATCATGTTGTACCGCCTCATTCATGGTTTCTATTCAAACCATCATTTCATGGTGTGCTATGATTTTTTTCCCAGCATGTACGAGCACTAATTAAAAGGTACGCGACATCTTTTGTTAATCACATTATTTATTTATTTCATTCATACAACTGCTATGTACATATCATTCTTTATCGCACATTCTTTGCTTGTCATCTTGCACATGTGTGGACACATCAACTTTTAAGTAGGGGGTGGGATAATCCATTTCAAACCTTTTCTTATGTTGTCACAACTAATAAGATATTTTTATTCTTCTTGTACTTTCCAAATATGGCTGCATGTTTTATCTAAACAACATTAACTACTTGATATGAGTACTTCTTAATAATCATTACATACAATTATCTTTCGAGTCATTCTTGGAAAAGAAGAGAAAGTGACGACAAGACAAAAAGAAGCAAAAAGAAGTAGAGCAGAAGAATTTTTAGAAAATCTTTGATTTTTTGGAATCTCAGCAGAGGTAATTTGTGAATATGGGTGGTCAATTGGTAAGACATCAGTCTATAGCTCATGAGCTCTTAACACAAAATCCTCAAATAGTGCAGGCATTCAGTAATTGTGGTTTCCTAAACTATTTTCTGAGGTTAGATTCTTTCAATGAGGAAGCTGCTGGTGAATTTTTAAGAACTCTTTTAGAAGGGGAAGCTTCAATATGGGGTTTGACAGTGGTTGTAATAGAAGAAGGAATTTCTGAAGTAACACGGCTTCCTGCAGCAAGAAAAAATTTCTCTTCAGATGTTGTTTCTGCTAGGGAAGAGTTTATAGTACCAACTGATGGACCTTTGGAGGTCTCCAAACAAGGATGCAAATGAGTGTCATTTCCCTTCCCATATTTAGAATATGCTACATTCATAATCAGGTACTTAACCTATGAGGGATGCTTCTCCTATTTACATTCTTACCATTTTAAATTATTGAGCCATATGAGGCATGGGTTAGTTGTTAATGTCCCAATTTTTTTGTTAAATCTTTTAAAACAAAGTTCCCATGAAACCCAGAGGGGAAGGGACAACTCTATTTCCCATCATGCCCTCATTAAATTGTCGATTGAGTGTTCCTTGAGGGATGTATCACCCCTTTCTTGGCAAGAATTTTTTGCCCAAAAGGGTTTGCAACTTCTATAGCTGCCTAGAGTAATCCCTGCAACACCTACCCCTGCAACATCTATTCCTACTACCTCCACACCAAAACCCTCTACCAGAGTACAAACTAGATCTGCTAGTAGAAGAGAAAAAAGAAAAATGAAGGTAGGAGATTCATCTAGGGAAGAACAAACCCCAGAGTCTGACCTTCATGTTCAAAGACAACAGTGTCCCTCTCCTACAGCACCTCCTCTTATAGTAGTTCCTCCTGTAGCAACACCTATTGCCACTGCAGTTTAACTATCATCTTCTTTTATTGAGTTTGAACCCTCTAGGAAAGTCAGGAAGAGGAAACCCACAAGAATTCCTCCTGCAGCTGTCGCATTGCCAAAAAGAGTTTCAGCAAGGAAACAACATCAAGTCACCTCAACGTCTGCTCAACCTAAAGTTATAATAATTTCAGAGGAGTCTGAAGAATACAACCATGACGATTCTCAGAATGTACCTAAAAATGTTCCATATAGCCCACCTGTTGTTCCTGAGGAAGTGCAAAATGAGCCAATGAAAGTTGACGAAGCACAACATGATAGTAATGAAAGGGGAATGCCAAGTCTTGATGACTTGGGTAAGGCAGCTAGGAAAATTTCAGAGGAAGTACAATCTCCTCCTACACAGCAATAGGAATTTATCCTATAATAAGAGGAAGAACAACCTGAATAGTTGGAAGTGTCCAATGAAGCTTTATAACCCCTGCAACTTGTCAAGCCATGGTTGTCTATAAAAATACATTTTTGATTGAATTTTTGGAATACTTTAGGACCACATGGAGACCAGTCACATTTCAAACCTTGAGTTTCCGCCACTTAGCCAAGACTAAAATTCAACAGAGTCTTTGGGAGGAAGAGAAGAAGAAACTAAAAAGAGAACTTGGAAGGAAGAAATAGGAAATCCAGGAAATGAAAGAGAAAATGAATGAAATGATGAAAATAACTAGTAAGATTGTGGAGTGTAGACCACCACCTAGAGTCTATGCCCTGTGCCTAAAGGAAAAAAATTTTTGGTTTCAATTAATGAGAAATTCGAGGAATTTAGATCATGTTATTCATATAACCAAAGAATTTTATGATGCATACCAAGTGACTCCTAATTGGCTAAAGAATTCTTTATGTGAATTTTATTTGCATGGATTGATAATTCCCTCTAAAATAGAGTGGAATCCACTTCTTTATATTGGTGATATTCATTTGAGGTCACTTATGTCATGGGCAGCCAATGAAACCAATTATGGCAGACAATTGGAAGCCTATGAAGAAGCTGAAAAGGATGAGCCTATACCACTGCAATCAGAAAGCACAGATCCCTACACAATGCTAATAATTTGGTTCATTGTTACATATGGGTTCCACAATCAGGCAGAAAGAGTAAAAATATTTGATATCAGAAAGCAAGTGTATGAAGAATTGAAAAGCCAACCATATCTATTTTGGAAGCTTGCCTCTTCTAGAATTGAAAAGAGTTGGGAGAAATTGATTATTGGGCTAAGGAAATATGAGCCACATAGCCCCCTGAATTTTGAAGCAGCCCTTGGAAGGACAGAAAAGTACATACAGCTTGGTCTTCAGAAGAGGTTCAAGTTATGGTTGCCAATAACATTTCAACCTTCGGTTTTAATGTTGCCACTTTATCCCTACTGAGCTACAAATGTTAATAAGGATACAAAAACCAGCAGTTATGAAGGATGGCAACATTTCAGAGGTTTCTATTATAAATTTGGGACTGTGCCAAAAATCCATTATGCTCCTACAGATTTCAGGGAAACAACCAAGAAACTTAATGCTAGGGGACCATCATTAGGTTAAGTAGGGGGTAGATGATGAGCTCAGGATATGCTCATAATTTGAGTATCATGATGTATTTTTAATATCTCTACTTTTATTGCTAGTGGATGTTTTAACTCTTTTATTAAAGACTCTTTATCTAAAAATGGGTAGTATCCTGTAGCAATATATTCCTACATTCCTATAGCCTAATGTCTCTATGTGGCTTATAATTAATTACCCTGTTTGACCTCCTGAAAGACTGATATAATGCATGTGGTTTTTGAATAATCAGTTAGATTTAATATGTGATTAACAGATGTATCGTGTTGTTTGCCACACATGTTTTCTTTCGCTTTTGTTGTCGTGTGCATCGCAGGTTGTTGAAGGGAGCATGACTGAGTCAAGCGTAGCAAACTTCGGCCTTGTAGTAAAGTCCATTTGCAACACAATGTTGAGGAAGTTGTTCTAGCGAGGACTCTCTGGCCGGGTCGTTGGGAAGAAAACCTTAATGATAATTTAATCTGGAAAGAGTGGAATGCTAAATCTTCTCCCTGGATCGGGTTGAATGGATATGCTTTCATTTATGAGAAGTTTGTTCCTTAGTTTCAAGATACATTTATGTCCACAACTTTCTCTGTTAGAGTTAGTTAGTTAGTTGTTTATCTAGTTTAAATAAGTGTTCCTCCTGTGTGAGTGAGCAAGGAGAGTATGTAAAAGTTAGTATTATTAAGAAGAGATGTTTTTCCTGTGTTAGTTTTCATATGAGTAGAACAATGTATATCATTCTGAGTTTATGAATAAAAGCTGATGAAGTTCTAAGTTCAATTCTTGCATAATTAGTTGATGCTTGCTAAGGGGGCCCACTTAGTAAGTATCTGTAGTTAGTTATTTAGTCATTTATTTTCTGTTGATCATAAGTTAGATTTCATTCTTGAAGTTTCAATGCAAACTCAGTCTTACATTGTTCCTATAGCATCGGGAATCCATCCTTGTGTTTTTTCCTGCAGCATAAGGCTAGTTCTTAGTTTGTTTCTCATTTATAGTCAATATAATTTCTACTTTGATTAAGTTTAGAAGGCTTTGATTTACATTCCTATAGCATAAGTAGAATTCCTTTCACACATTTATTTATGGTAAATCGTGACTGAAACTGGTTCTTAGTGCACATAAAGTGTTGCTCCATTTCAAGTATACGTTCCCTAGTTTGACAAAGTAAATGAATGACCATAAGAAGATGTTAGTCGCCTATTGGAATGTCCAATTCCCAAGTTAGTATTTTTTGTGACTTTTATATCCTTTTGTGGGCGTGACCAATATTCTCAGTCGGGTCATGCTCAATCATATGGGATACTTTTGAGTCTCTTTCAATCTTGGCATCCTTACCATCAATGGAGAAAGTAGAAAATGATAGATCACACTGCATGTTACCCACCATTGATGCACTCCACTTTCTTGACAAAAGCATCCCAAAATGAGGTCATTTGTCTACAACTAATACAGTCATGGTTAAATCTTTCTCAGGATATTGAGTCAATTTATAAGGCAATGCTTTTATAGTTCCAACAACTAGCATTTCTCTTGAATCTAAAGCATAGCATTTACATTGAGTAGTATCCACTTTCAAGCTCATTGCCTCCATTATTTTGACTGGCATAGCATTATTTGATGCCCTTGAATCTATCATACAGTTCCTTAAAGTTGTCCCATTTATATCAACACTTAAGAAGAAGGGGGTTATATTTTCAAGGCACATATTAATAGAATTCCCTAAATATATAGGGGGAATTTGTGACACAATTCCCTCCACTTTTTTCTCTTTATCCTTTGCTTATTTACAACTACCTTGTTCAATCTTATTACCAGCAACACCTGTGATCAAGGCTATTGTCTTTTCCTTATGATCATTTATTCTCATCATTTCTTGCAAAGGTACAGTAACTTTAACTTGAGAAATCACTTGAAACATATCTATGAGCGTATATTTGGGAAAATCAAATACCATACCTTCATGATTTTCCTTTTTCTCTTGTTTTTTACTTCCTCCTAGTTTCTTTTGCTTCCTATCCTCTACAGTAGGTTCAACAAACTTTGTAATCACCTTGGTTTTCACCAATGATGAAGCTACATCTTCTTGAGGCTTTGGGATTTCATTCCTTTTTTCCCAAACCTTATCATTCTTAACCTCTTTGATTTTGACATCCTTTTTGTTGTCAACCTTAACACCCTTATTTTTGTCCTTTTGTTCTTTAATAAACAAGCTAGCAGGTTTACCCTATTCACCACCTAGATTTTTGTTTCTCAATTGAAGTGAACTTCACACTTGAGTAGCCATTTCCCTAGTCAATCTTGCAATCTCTTCTTTTGATGGTTTCCTTAAGGACACTGAATCTTCAGCTTGCTCCATATTGCAAGCATTATGGTCAAAATTTCCTTCCTCATCAGAGAAGACTTGTTGATGGTACATCTCACTTCTTCGTCTCTGATTATCCACATCAGCTCCCTGTAATTCATTATCAGAGGAACATTCTACCTCATCAATATATGATTGGGCCATAAAAACATCTACATCACCCTCCTCACATTCTAGAGTCTGCTCATGAGCATCCTCCTCTATTTCCTCAACAAGCAACTGAGCAATACTACAATAATTTTGATCATGGGGATGTTCACACACCTCACACCATGGTCTATCCTATACTATATTTATTGAATGCTTCTACAAGGAGTCTTGCGTATGCTAATCACTTTTAGGCTTCTAGCTAGGCAAGATTGGTTTCCCATCTTTCCAATTTGTATTATAAGGATAATTTTGCAACCTAGGCGGTCTATCATTTTTATTATAGTATTTCTTTTCATTTCCTATACCCCTTTCTTTCTTGGAAACAATATACTTTATGTCTTTCAAAGTGTTGAAGACCTTTTCCTAATTTTTATCATCCTTAGGTTTTGCAACAGAGACCTTAGTCTTATCCTTCGGATTTTTTAAAAGTGTGTGTCCTTCTCTCCTACCATATTTCCCAGAAGCCCTTCTATTACTCTCAATATTTATAGCCACCCTAAATGCATCCCTCACAGTGTGAGGGTCCTTATCTCTAAGGAGATGTCATTTTAGCATCAAAAGCATTGAAATATGTAGTTAGACAAACATTCTTATCAAGCCTCAACACTTGGAGCAACTTATACATTTCCTTTTGGAATCTTAGATTAAACTCTATCACAGGATCATTCAATGAATTCTTGATGTTATTAAACTCATTTAGCATGAAACTAGCATTGGTTTTATCACCATATTGTTCTTTGAAACATTTTTCAAATTCATTCCATGAACCAATAGGAGCATTTCGTAAACCTCTGTATCAATCCCTTGCATCCTCTACCAGAGATTGTACAAAAAAATTCATTATAACATCTTCATGTTCTACCTTGTAATCATTTAGTATATCCATAAAAGCTTTTAAGTGTTCCTCTATTGTCACAACATTATTTCCAACAAACTTACTCATATTTTCTCTCAAATCATCAGGGATGGGATTTGGATAACTAGGAAGAGCATCAAAGAATAATAGCCTATACTATTCCAACTGTATAGGTATTCGTTGGAACAATCCTTCAGTCTTCTAAGAATCAAAACTAGACCCCAAATTTTGTACCCTAGGACCATCCTAATTTAGATTTACAAAACTAGTTGCATAAACCTTCACACCAGAATTATTTGTGGTGGGATCTAGATTAGTTCTGGGACCATGTTTCAAGGCATCTTGGTGACTTGATGAGGTTGCAGCTTTTGTAGCCTCATCCATGTTTAACATCTTGAGGAAACTTATTTTCCTCTTCTTTTCTGCATTTGTAGCCTTAATATTTGTCCTCTCCAACTCCTCTACAAGAGCCTCACTCTCCCTTCTAGCCTTTTCTAAGGCAGTTTCAACTTGTAATGATACATGTGGTGGGGGATCTCATTCCTGAAGGTGAGAAGTTACCCTTTCATTTATTTTAATCCCCTGAATCTTTTGTTTTCCCTTGTCTAAAATAGGCCTAGGGTTTGGATTACTTGGTTGAGTCTTAACAAGATTTGAGGGTTTTAGATCTGCATTTTTTGATTTGGCATCAAATTGATCTACAAGACTTTCCTTAGACACATGCTTTATCTTCTTATCAACAAATTTGAATACAATAGGACCCTCAACATCTGGCTCAAGTTTTTATTAGTTCAGGAGCTTCATTGTTGCCAACTGTCTAATCAACCTATCCCTTTCAATCACAACATGAATCAATTTTGTTTCCCTCTCCTTTTCCTTTTTCATTCTGAGCTCAGCTTTCTTTTGGATCTCCAATCCAAAGGAATCAATGTCTCCAAAAACATCATCAGGGTCAGGAAAAGTCATATTAAAACTCAATGTATCACTTAAATCTATTAGATTAACCTCTTCAAGTACATGTTCATACAATAAAGGAGTTCCATCATATTCAGCATGAGGAGGAGGCACATCACGGGTGCTTTCTCTGTGATGGCTTTGAATTCTACTCCTACTTCTTCTCTTTTCAGTATATTGAACGCTAACATGCCCTTTATTTTGACATGTTACATCCTCTTGAACTGGTGTATTAAATAATGCATCAAAAAATCCACAACTATTTGATTTAGAATTTCTAGACACCTCTTGAAGAGTTTTAGGGATAGGGTGTAAAGGCCTACTTGTACCTTGGTGTACAAGATTCTATGACATGGGAGCAACATTGCTAGATTCTGGTCTTTTCTTTATCTAGTCATTCTTCTTCATTTTAAGAAGTTCACCTTCTAGTTTCTGTTCTGGATGATTCTTCATGAATGACTTGGTGTTCTTAATTCTACGTACTTGTCCAAAAGATCCTTCAACTTATATTAAATTTTCAAAATAAGACGCACACTGGTGCAAAGACTTCAGAGTCACCACCCAATTATCTTGGGTATACCAAATATCCAAAGATACTTGGTGGAATTCAAAAGGCCTTTTGAACTTTATACTAGAAACGCCAAAATGTGCTTCACTAAATGACTCAAAATGCTTTAAAAATAGAAGAAATGGACAAATCGAACACAGAAGCATGGGCTCGACCTTCAAATCAATAAAAAACTATGAAAAACCTATACAAAATAGATAACTGACACACTAAATGGAAATATTGCAATTAGCTCCCTAACACAGTCACCGTTTTGTTGGTTGTTTTTACTGTAACCAGGTTGGTCTTCTAATCTACCTATGGAATTGCCAATTCCAATCAAGGGTAGCTCGAAGGACATGGACAAACTGATGAGGATTTTAAAGACCTCCTACACTTTGTGTTGGTGTAATTAAATATGTTGTACCTTGTCCTAGGTCATGATTACACCTTAGTTAAGTTTACTTAGGGACCACATAGGAGGTTGTTGGAGAATTTCCACTTTTCGTGGACTTGACATGTCATTACTTTTTCACTTCCACCTTTTGTGGACACATCATGTGATTATCTCTCCACCTTAGGCGGAGTGATAGCTTTTCATATTTTTCTCATGTCATAAGATTATGACACTTGTCATAATCTTATGCCCTTCTATGTTCTCACCTTGGCTATATAACAAAGGGATCTCTCTTTTTGTAAACAATCATATCATATCATTGGCATTGAATATAGTCTATTCTTGTCATATTTTCTCTCTCTTGGTGGAAGTGATAAAGTAATGACATGTCAAGTCCACCAAAATTTGAAATTCTCCAACAACCTCCTATGTGGTCCCTAAGTAAACTTAACATCATATTTTTGACATCCTGCATACATCCTTGGTTTTGTTTCTTCCTAAGGGGAGGAACATGATTCGGCGAGATTGGATCATCTTTAGCATTCAATGTTGAGCTTCTACCATCATTGTAGGAGACTCAACATTGAGGGGGGGCTACCTTGTCTCTCTTCTACTTCTCTCTTATGAGGGGGTCTTTTTCCTCACATGGGGTTTTTACCTTCTCATTCTTCATTGAGAGCATTTCTATTTTGTATTTCATCTCTCTTTTGGGGAGGATTTTTGTTCCATTGGGTTTTCTCCTTTTCTCCATTTGTGAGAGATTGCATTTGCATATGTACATGGGTACCTAACATGGCCTCGTAGCTGGGACCCATCTTGCATTGTTTGCATTTGTGTACATTCTCCCTAAGTTGTACTTAAGGGGGGGTGTTGGTGTAATTAAATGTGTTGTACCTTGTCCTAGGTCATGATTACACCTTAGTTAAGTTTACTTAGGGACCACATAGGAGTTTGTTGGAGAGTTTCCACTTTTGGTGGACTTGACATGTCATTACTTTATCACATCCACCTTTTGTGGACACATAATGTGATTATGTCTCCACCTTAGGTGGAGTGATATATTTTCATAGTTGTCTCATGTCATAAGATTACGACACTTGTCATAATCTTATGCCCTTCTATGTTCTCACCTTGGCTATATAACCAAGGGTTCTCTCTCATTGTAAACAACAATAAAATCATATCATTGACATTGAGTACACTCTATTATTGTCATATTCTCTTCTCTTTCTCTCTCTTTTTGTGCTTTCCATTTGGTCCATAGATCTTGGCATCCATAGCCAATTCTAATACTTTGGGCTCTGCAAGACCTGAGAGGGTGATCCCTTAATGCGTTTACAACCTCTACACCATTATCATAAACAACATTAACAACAATAGATAATATCATTTAATAGCTCAACATAATAGGATAATACCGAATAGAATTGGTTGTTCATCAATAATATCAACTATTTGGAGCATGAGATAACTACAACACATTTCATAGTATAAGATAGTCATTGATTTAGAATTTGTAGCAAGCTCTAGGTCAAGAAAAACAAATATTGAACCATAAGAATTAGTACAACTCAGATCAATGCCATATATCCATTGGGGGAGTCAAATTCATAATCATTTAAGGGTTTATGAAAAATTTAACACATAACATATAAAATCCTTGAGAAAATTTCTTTACAATCTCATCAAAATGTATTCTAACCCAATACTACTTATCAAATACTCATACAAAACATACTGACCTGCAATCCCCATTCAAGAATTTTAATTAATTCCTTGAATTAAAGCTAAAACAAGAATCATACACACCACAACAGTGAGAATAATGAGATAACCCTTGATCATCTTATTCAAAATTTAGATATACATGTACAATGGAGAGACATGAGTTTGAATTAATCATTTCAATTCAAATGCTAGTACTATCATAAAACGTCAAATCCTCGTGAATTCAAAACCTAATAGAGAATGAATCAAGACTCAAATTTCACTTTCCCTAAAAACCATCAAACTTTACAATTTGCTCTTCGCTTCACCTAGACTCGACCAAAAAATATCTCACTTGCTAACCCGTACTTCTAGCCTTGAAATCCTTCTTATAGAATAGAAGGAGAAAACAAGCATCAGGCTAGAAAGCACATGTGCCACCAACCAATTGGACTACTTTGTGACATTCCAAAAATTTGTTCCAATAGAAATTTCCCCAAATAATCCTTTTTTTCATTGTGCTCACTGAGAATGGTTGATGCAACAACATAAACTTAAATAATTTTGTGCCAAGACTGTCACAAAAAAAAACTAGGATTTGTTGTAACTACAATAGCTGATTTGTCAACTATTAATAGACTATTCCTTTTCACTCCTCAGTTAAATATACATTTACCCATTTTTGGTATTCCTCATCAGTAGGCCAATCAAAATTTATTACCTCATCCACCTTGACACTATAAGGTGTATATTTAACTGCAACCTGATTCACTTCTCTTTCAAAAGACTCTAGGACTGAATTGGTGCTAATGATTTTATCAATACAACTCACCAATAAATAATAATTTGAGTCATCACAAATTAATCTAATTTGATCATTGATGACTTCATTTGCCTGATCCTGCCACTGTTGGAGTGACCTGATATTTCCCTACTCATCAATTATATTAGGTAACAATGTCTCACTCCAATCATCAAAATTCTTCACCAACTTTCTAATCTTCCTACTCAAGTCATCTGGTAAGGTCTGAAAAACTTGCAATGACTTAACCAACACCTGAGTAGGCCTTAATGATTTGGGCTTATTATTTATATCAAATCTTGATGCTTTATACACTATATCTAGATCATTGGCCCTAGGGATCCAATTTTCAATTAATGGTACTACTACCTCTTGATCCCTATCAATATTCTTTATTGCATTTAGTAATAAAGAATATAAACAATACACAGATGATAACTTTTCATCAACTTTCTCATTTAATTTCCTCAATACAACATTTACAACCTCCCTTTGCTTTAAAAATATTCCCTCCTCACTCTCCTTCAAGGATGCCTATAACTCTGTAATTTTATGCATTAGCATATTCTTTGAAGGATCAATAGAGTATTCCATTTCTTCATCAATTAGCTCTAAAGCAGGGTTGAGGGAAGTAGTTTGGCTAGGAGACCCTTGTGTAGAAACAATAGGAGAAGCAAGACACATTAACCTTGATGTGGAAGGAAATGTTTTGATCCCTGGAGCACTTGATGTCTCATGGGCAATCTGCTTGTTTTTTAACCTGTCCACCTCATTCTATAGCTCAACATTCCTTTGTTGCATCTTGCTATATTCCCCAATTATGAGAACATATTTTTCCATTAGCTTTTCTTTTCAGCCTCCTCTCTTTCAGCAGTCTTTTGGACCAACTTGGCCACATTTACAATCAAATTAGTAGCCTCTATGGTTGAGGTGTCTAAAGCTCTCTTTATTATCAACCATCCTCTTAAAATTGGGTTGATATCAGTAACATTTGGATTACTCCCTTGAGTGGCCAAAGCCCAAATTGCTAAGGTCTTGTACTCTTTACAAAAGGCAGAATCTTGCAACATTGCCTTGACCTCTTCTTTACAATCTTGTAAGGGGTGCTTGGACTTCAGAATAGCGTTAAAAGCTACAACATCTGTAATGTCCCACTCAGGAAAGATCAAGACACTAGCTTGATTTACTAGTTTTCTTCCCTCCTCAGGAGTGATTGTCTTGAACTCTTCCATTAGTTCAGCATTCACTTCATCATCATTCTCCTAGTTTGTCCTATCAGGTCTCAATTCTCTTCTCCTCTTGTATTTATCTTGATATTCTTCTAATTTCATTCTCCACAATAATTGCAAGAAGACTGGAGTTTTTACAAATGCAATATCATCTAGAAACTCCTTACATGCTTCCATTCTTGCATCTTGCACACATTTTCCTTTCATATCTAGATCAGAGAGAACCAATTCAACCACCCTGGGAGGGGAAGGCACATCCATTTGCATGTTTTGGTCAGTGAAAACAATCTCACCCACCAAATCATCTTGTGATTGTTCAATTTTTTGAATTTTAGGGCTTCGATCTAATGGTGGTGGTGAAGGAATATTTTTGGGTGATGCTTCCAAATAATTAATTTTAATTTCCCTAGGCATTTTGAGCTTTGGACCTTTTTGTGTAGGAAATTTCATTTTTTTTTTCTTTTCTATCATCTTCTTCCTCATCACTACTATCATTTCTCTTCCTTCTATAAATAGGCCAACTCTCTATAGGTTGGTAAGCTGGCCTCACTTTAATTGGCCTAGCATCTTGCTCCTGTATGCCCAAGTCTGACTCCAAGTTTACCTTCTTGGTCATCAAGGTGCCCATGATTTCTTTAAATTTTCTCATCAAGAAGTCAATTTTCTTATGATATGGATTAAATTCCATCAATGGATCATCTTTTGGATCCATTTTGTGCACAATAGCCAATAGCTTGTCATTGGCTACCCATTTCTCGTTGTTCAACTCCTGCCTATTTAGGTCAAATTCATTCCTAATCAAGTCTTCAGGGAATTTGAACTCATGCACAAACTTACCACATTTTATCCTTTTTCTAAAAAGAGAAAACAAGCCCTTAGGATCATGCTATCACTTGGAACCACACATCAAATGGTATTCTTCAAAAAAATTCCCAAAGTGTACCCAACCTCCCTTCGAAAAGACAAAATTTAATACCACAGTATAATTTAGGAAAATGGTTCATTTACCTTTCCTAGTAAGGTTTTCCTCATGGATACAACCAATCTTCCATATAACTTATGTGAATCCTACTCTTGGTGGCACATTGTATGGCAATATATGAGGGGTCCCTTGAAAACCATACACCCTCAAAATGATGTTAACTGGGTACGGAATAATATCACCCCAGTTATGGAAAACCATCAATTTTGGCTTGCTCCCCTTTGGTCTTAGGAAATCATGCAACTCCTTCGGGATCCTGGGTATATTTACAATCAGCTTGGCTATCAATTTGGAAGCAAAAAAATTGTCAAAAAGCACATAACTAGCATTCTCCCTGTTACATGATAAATCTACAGTCCAAACCTACACTGGAAATCTTTGTTCATTAACCCATTGCCTTAACTCCATCTTCTCAGAGAAGAATTCATCATTCATATACAAGAACATATACATTAACATGGAATACCAAAAGAATGGAGTGCCTGTATCATTTTTCTTCAACTTCAACAACCCTTCATGTATCTTTTCGACTGACAAAGAAGCAAAATCATAAATCACTGAGAAATTAGGGTGTTGTATTTGCACCCCTATGAACATGGAAGCAATAGGCATCACTGTGTTAGGGCTAAAACCCAAAATATGGCACAATGACTAAAAGGTGGCCAAGAAATGATTTGCAAAGTAATTTAGTTTGAAAGGTTCTTGGTCATTAGGGCTAATATAGAATTTTGAATTGCCTGCCCTAGCCAAATGAGGTTGGAGCAACTTAGCTCTGAAAAGTGATTTCAACCTCCCATATTCATATTTCATCTCATCAAGATCAATAGAAACCAAGAACGTACTTGGCTCACTCAAATAAAAAACTTGTCAAAATTCCTCTTTGTTGATGCTTAACAGAACCTCTCCATCATTATCTCGAATCACCCGTGTGACAAGGTCATATCATGCAACCACTACCCTAGGAAAATCTATATCAAGGAACACATTTGGTACCACCAGCTTCCCCGTATCATACATCCAACCATTAGAAAAGGGGTGAGGAAAATTCCTTTGTCCCAACCACAATCGGAACATCTCTAGACCAATAAGAGGAACCCTAGCATCGGCTATGTTGGAACAATTATACACTAATCCCTCCCCTAGATTTTTTCCAAGCATAAAAACAAACCCCTTCTTCCTATCATTCGTTAAAAATGACAATTGATCTAGGAAATCATCATATAGGTTTCTACTTAAGTAATCAATTTGGCTAGAGTGTTGCTTTGTCAGTGCCAACTTGAGTAAACTAGGGCTTCCTTGCTATTTCAAACTTCAAACAAACTAGGGCTAAAAAGAAATATGAAATTACATAATAGAAATTTTCAATTTCCTACAATTCAAATAATCTATAGCCCTAAAACAATTTTCAACAAGCCCTACAACAAGCACACAAAAAATTTCCCCCAAATTTGAATTTAGAATAACCAAGAGACATGAAAATCAACTCACAGTTTTGTGTTTACAGAAATCCAAATCTTTGTTGCAATAACTTGTAACTTTGTCCTTGGCCTTGAGACTACTCTGAAAAGATGTTTGAATGCTTTATGACATCGAAAGCAGAAGAATAGTTGCTTTATTTCAATCAAACCATGGTAGTAGATGTCATGTCAACCATTAAAGCTTACTCGTGCACTACACCTGTTAGCTCTCACAAACGCAGGCGAGATGCCTCAAGATGCTGCCAATCTCTTGATACATTTCAGGGTAACAGACAAGGTCAAAAGAATTTAACCTTCTACTCTTTAGGTGCTGCTAGACCTAGGCGGGTGTACTTATCTAAATGAAGCATACTTGACTTATGATTATCCTCCTTGCAATGATTTGTTCACAATGGCAGATGGGAGTGAACAAATGAATTCAACTTGATACAAATAGCAACAACAATCTTCTTAATCTAAATCATAAAATGCTCAATTAACAGATATAAAGAAACTGAATGAGTTCAAAATGATGAAATCAAGATGAACAACACCTCTCTGGAGAAAACTCAAATTATCTGGCATATATTCTATTTACAACTTGTATAAACATGCAATACTGTAACTACTAAGCTCTACTTTAATAATCCAGATGAAACTCTCTGATTATTGTGATCAACTAAAAGGATTTAATCTTTACTTGAAAGAACCAATTGATTAATCACATAGATACAACAAATGTGCATTGATAAACTGAACATAAACTTGTTATGTCAATTTAAAGAACCAGAAAGAATCAATCTTGGAGACAACTTAGCAGTATTTTTCATTAAATTCAATAGATAATTGACATAAAAAATGTGTAGCAACATCAATTGACTTTCATAAATACCTCCATTTTGAAATCATGCACCATAGTCTCTGATCTGATAAATCTATTGTACTGTATCCATCTAATTTGCCTACTGTATATCGAATAACTGATAGCTGATCCTATTTTACAATTACAAAATGCCTATTTGTACACTAGCATGAGAAAAACATATAATACTGAGATCCCATGTTGGCCTTCCACAGAATTTGGGCTCAAATCATGTCGGCCAGCAATGGTATTTTAGTAATTTACATGTTGGCCTCAGTATTTGAATTCTTATTAATCATTTTCCAAGTCACCCAGATAGTTATGCCGAAGGAAATTCAATCGTTGTCAGCCCACGCTCTTTGTATATCGCCCTGACTCGATATATGTTTCCTTTTGTTTCATTCACAGTCACCATAACATTCTGATATCGAAGAGACCTCACATAGATTGCTCTTTGTTTTACCGAAAGACCTCAACGATCCTTGAGTGTCACTGAGACAAAAAAAAATTTATGCAAATAAGGATCCTTTTGTTTTCCATTGGCGAGAAAGAAGGTCACTCGCCAAGACCTCATACTGATATCGCTAACTCCTACTGATATGTTCCTTTCATCCTTAGGTCACCAAGACAATGCCAACCTCTCACCAAAAACCATCTCCCATTCCCTTTTTCCAAGACAATTCAAAATTGGGGAGAGGTCCCAAAGAATCAACTAAGTCATACCGAAACATCCCGAGCACATCACTTCACCAAGATGACACAAACCTCTTGCCGAAAGTCATTCATTAGACATTTTCAGCAAGACCCAAGGGGCTCGCCAAGACTTTACATTGAAGCTCATAAGTCTTACTGAAGGGTTCTCTTAGTTGCCGGTCGGTGAGACATATTGAAATCGCTAAGACCTTAGCCTGACGGCCAAACTCATGCCGATATGCTTATCCAAACACAGGTTGGTAACACATGATATATTCGATGAAACATTACACCGAAGACCCATGGCTCATGCTGATAAAGCTTTTATCGCCAAAACAACATGTGTGTCATGATGAATGATGAATGCACAGGACCTGTGATCGCCGTGACATCAGATGAGTCTTGCCGATAGGCAATATAGATTCATACAACCAGAAATATAATATGAATCTGGAAACCCTTAACCATCACAAGCCGATATGAACAAGAATGTGAAAAATGTAGACATAGATGATTTTATGGGAAAAATATGGGGAAAATATGGAAATTCATGAGCATGATCAATATGTAAAAACATCAAAATTTAATAGTTCCAACAACACCAATGGATCCAATCGTATTTGATGAAGGTTCAAATACTAGCCATCGATCCTTCACCTTGGTCGAATCATCGAACGACTTCCTTAAAAACAAACTAACATAACCTCCATCAAGGCAATAAGAGGCCCACCGTACTACGTGCTGCCAAGGAAATCCACGTGGCACCCACTCATGGTATCGTAATCAATAAATACCTCACAACTTTTTATCATGCGATGGTGGGCAACCGTGGATCTCAACCATTGGCAATCCAGTTCATCCAACATAGTCACCATCTTTATCATTAACCATCAAGCACCTTTCCTACTAAGATTATAACATCTCTGTTGATTTTTGAAACACATCCATCTCATAACTACTTTAGTAACCCACTACATAATGTATTCAATATGTATCAAAGTATTTTATCATACCTTTAGCTTCACCAGATGAGACAAGTGGTGCTCAACAGTGATATCACGATCAACCAAAATAGTGTGGTGGGTTCATCACGGGACGACGAGGAACAGTTGAGATCAAACGATGATTGATCTATGGTCATGCGAACTTGTCCCTCTGCAAAATAAAACATTTATTAAAGGAATAACGAGACATCACTAGGTTGATGACAAAAAATGACATAAGTTTTTTTAATGAGGGAACACGAGACCAACCAAGACTTAGGAAAAATAAATTCAAGCGAAGGAAAAAATGATAAAACAAAAGGGGGCCCAGCCTAGATGAAGCGATGGGGCTTAAGTTGTTTTAAAACCTTCCCAAAAAGTAAAGGCCAAATAGATCCCACCCAAGGAATAAGATGAACACTAGGGTTTTACATGAAGAAAAAGGTAAAACCCCAACCCTAGGCTTTTCCCAAACACCATAGATGACCAGAGATATAAGGCGGGATAAAACAGAACACAGAGAACAAATCTTTGAAGTTACATCAGCCTGACATGTTTAATATCCTAAAATTTAGGCCTAATAGGACTCATATGCCAATTTGGGTGAATTAGTCATAGATCTGGGTTTCTACAGTGTTGATGGTGTTTTCTGCACAACAACAACTCAGACATAAAATGATATTCTATCTCTCTTGAAAGATAATATTCAACAATAAACTGCTGAAAATCAACCCAAGGTCTCTCGGGTGTTAGGTCATGACAATGCATAAACAACTCAGATAATATGTGAAAATGCTAGTAATCACAAAGGGACCTTACTACAAGCAAACTGTATCTTTCCAATTTATCAGATTACGCAATATGATGATCTTTAATCCTAAATCTAACCAAATGATAAAGAAAAAACAAAAGATAAGGGTGCAAGAATATGATAAAATCTAAACTACTCCTAAAATGAGTAATGCAAATGATAGATATCTGGAATGGACCAATCTCAAACAACCAATTCCTGCTTAACCCACAATGCAATATCACAAGAATGGTGCAATCTTCTATGGTATATAGATTTTCAAATCATAGACATTCATCCACAATCGAACTTAAGCACATATGCATATATGGTCCAGTTTGACTTCACCAGCCTACTACAATCAGATAGTTACTGGGAGTATAGACCAGAGATTGCTACAAACATTCCAAATATGAAATCATAAACATCATTCACCCAAACTAAAACTAATTCTTAACATTAAACCCTAAATCTTTAAGCAATTTGAAAGATAGAACAACAAGAACCATGCAAGATGAAAGAACACAAGAGATTGCACCAAGAAAACCACAATGTCTTCAATTGCATTAGACCACCAAAATGTTGCAGCAATTCCACTGTTCTGTTTACAATACTTGCTTCAAGAATAAAATGCTCTAACTCCTACTTGTTTCTAACTCTTCTATTTTCTCTAATATCTAATTTTGTGATGTCTCTCTAAAATATTACAATGAGGCAAGAATGCCTTTTATAGCAAAGTCTCAAGACATGTCGGCCTAGCCAAACATTTACAAAATAAAACAATTGCCAAAACAAGTCGGCCTTAGGAATTCAAAATAAGGCACACATTAAATGCCATATCATCAAGGTCAGCCTTGACACATCCCCAATGTAGTCCGGTTCAAGACATGCCCTATAATAATAGGGAAGCACAAATCTCAAGATAGGCATTAACTGTCGCCTCCCTTATCCTTGCTCTGGGCCAACGATCCTTGAACCCTCAAGAATGTTCCATCCAACTCGATGACAGGTGGCAAAGGAAAAACCTTAAGTCTGCATTTAATGGAGTCAATCTCCCCCTTTGACTGCTCAATAGTCCTATTCCAATCAACCTTGTTGGCCTGATATTTGTCCATCACTGCCAGATATGTAGCTGCATCATCCAACTGGTGGGTAGTTATGACACTCTCAGAATCTGGGGCATAAACTTCATGCCACCACTCTTTCAGCTACTCCAGACTTAGGTATTTTGGGGCAATCTTCCTCCTTCCAGTCATTACCTCAAAGAATGCAATGTATCCATCATACACTGCAGTAAGATCACCATCTATTTGTTTCCTTCGTTTATGTATCTTCTTCATGGCCTTCTGCCAAATCTGCAGAGCCTCAAACCACTCCCAGGGTTCATTTATCCTAGAAGAAGGAAGAATCCCATCCATAGCCAATTGTTCTTTACCATGCCACATGATGACCTTTGATTTCTGCAACAGAAGGTCAATGTCTTCCTTGTCCTGGGATAGGACATGCTCCAACAACTCCTTGGCTTTAACTGCATCCTTTCCAACTGAAAGGATTTCCTTAATTGTATCATCTACCTTTATTTGCACATTCTTCAGCCAATCTATTGCAGTTTGAGCCAAAGTGTTTATCTTTTCAATCTCATAGATAGTCTCCTTGGGCAGGAAACCAGGAGTGGCAGAAGAAGAAGAAGGATGGAGAGACTGCAGGGGCTTCATCACTTCCTCCAAGCATTTCTTAAGTCTTTCATTTTCTTTCTTCAACTCATGCTTGGTCTGGGTCTCCTTTCTCAATCTCCCAATAATCACGGCAGTAGACCCTTCATATTCCTCTATGTCCTGCTCCATGGATGCTGGTCCAAGGTTGATAGTTTGCACACTGTAGTCCTGACTAGTAACTTCCTCCCTAGTTTTTTCCACGGTAGGGGTGGCAATTTGGATGACCCTGTTGTTTGCTTCATCTCTCTCTACCTTTGAGACAACCTTAGCTGCCTTCTTTTTCTTCCCTTTGCCAATTTTAGACAACATTTCATCCCAATCCAAGGGAGTATCTTCAACTACCACCTGCTTCTTCCCTGCAATTTCCTTTTCAAGCCAATCCGGGGCTGCAGGTTCTACCCAGATTTCCTCTGTTCTTGCTTCTTCTTATTGTTCTGTTGTTTTCCCTTCTTCTTTTTCAGTTGTTTTATCCTCCTCCTCCTCAGGGAGCTGCTCACCTTGATCTCCTTCCTCAACCTCTACCTTTTGCACCGGTGATGGGGTTCTAACAGGGATGTCCTCTTCCTGCTTAGGCTATCCGTTTCCCCTGCCAATATCCGAAGAGTCTTCATACTGCACCAATGGGGAAGGAAGTTTTCCTACCTCTTCCACTTCAAGCTCAGCGGCCTCACCAAAGAGTGCTCCTTCCTTAAATGGTTCCACTTCTCCGCTAGTCTCATACTCCTCAGGAATTTCTTGCTCATGTAGACTTGGTGGAGGAGAAGCAGCCTTAGGTGGCACCATGGCTGGTGATTTTGGTGGAAGAGGGTTAGTCTTCTGCATTTGCTCCTTAGGAGAAAGAGTCCTGGATCTTCTCATGTAAACTCTGGGCCTCTCCCCTGAACTCTCTACATCAACGATAGGGGGCTCATCCTTTGAGGCAACCTGACCCTTCTTCTTTGAAGTCCTGGCCATTTTTGTCTTCTTTGGTGGTGGAGGAGCACTTTCCTCTTCTTCTTTTTCCAACCCTTCCTCATCAGAGGGCTTACCAATCTTCAAAGTCCAACTTCCCTTCTTTCCTTTTGGCTTCCTCTTTGGTTCGGGCTCACTTTCCTTGGGGCCTCTAATATTTATCTTGAAAGGAGAGCTCTTTTTAGTTTTCCCTTTGGGGTCATCATCCCCGAATTCCTCTCAAGTATACATGGGGTTAAAATTTCCCATTAGATTGAAGGTACAGGTTACCTTCTCACTCTCCAGCTCCCAAACTTTATGCTTCAACCAAGAAGAGGTGAATTTCATAACAGGGACCATTAGGTCCTCCAACTCTGTGACCTCATCTTCATTTCAAATGATTTCTCTGATCGACCTATCCTTCACAGCTTCGTAGGCATGATCCTGCACTAGGTTTCCATCGTCCTCCAATTGATCCGGGATCAACTTGACATTGTATTACCTAATTGCCTCAATAGGAAGCCTATAGTACATCTTTTTCCTTACTTCAAGGTCATCCTTAATGTTAGCCCAATAATCCTCCAGGTCATCCTTATGCCGATACTCCCTAGTGGCCTTCTTCTGTGCCTCTCCTGTGATATCAAAGTTCATCCTTTTGGAGTGAAAGGAGAAACCATATGCTGCCAACTCATCTCCTGCACTGTGTGCTGATTGAATGGAAGGGTAGACCTCTACTACACCAATTCCAAGAGGGAAATCCCCTCTAAAGCCTGTTTTGTGCTTTTCCTTCTTTACTATGGCATCAAACTCACATATCTATCTAACAATCTCCAATAGCACAATATGATCTACTGGGTACCTGAGTAGTCTGTATGGAGTGATTGGGAATCCATCAATCCTGATGTAGGTGAAGGTGGGAAATTGAATAAACCAGGCTCCATAGTTCCTTATCAATCCCTTGGCTCCATTTGACAGTCTTACATGTTCAACATTCTGGAGCATCCTAGTGATATGCATTGTGAATGCATCATTAGCCCTCCTGTAGTCTTTGTGTCCTAGATGCAGCTTCAGATAGACCTCATAGATAGTGTCCTACCCAAATGTCCCCTGTGGATTCAAGCCCCTATATGGGTAGAATCTAGCAAGCACATACATGACATAGGAGGACATGGTGAACCTTTTAGTCTCTAGGACGTTCCTCAGCTGTTTATCAATTTCAAAACTAATGAGCCCTGCCCAATGATAGTTAGTTCCTTGTTCAATTTTGGTGATCACATGGACCATCCAACTCTCCAACACTCCAGCAGTCTTCAAACAAGCTACTCTGCTCAAAAATGTTATAGCATCATAAATGTCAGACCTGAATTTGATCCTATGCAACTGCTTGGGCAGTTTAGAATGATGTGATTTTGGGTTTTCCAACCAAGAGTTGATAATCTGTTGAGCTTTGGTTGGCTCGTTCTCATAATACGTCCGGGCCATGTCCATGTTTAGATCACACACAAAAGGAAAGTTCGGCATGTCGAAGGCTTGTGCAATGGAAACAGGACTGAAGTTGGCCAAGACCCTTCCCTCCATGCTCACAGCCCTCTGTGTGTCAAAGTCATATTGCCGAGCACACTCTAAGATCAGCTCATAGCACTGGATCGTAGGAGGAAACCCTGCCACATGCACTAATCTTGACTTCATCATTCCATTCCTTAGGACTGATAGATTCTTCTTAGCTGTCCTATGCTTGAAATCTTCGTACCTCCAGGCCCCCACATTGGTGTCAGACACCTCTGACCATACGGAAGATACCTTACTTTTTGGCAGCTGGTTCTTGGTGTCCAATCTTAGCCTTTCTGTCTCTGAGATAGATGACCCCTCCGTGTCACCCTTGGACTTTCCTGCTATAGCCTTGCTTGATTCGGCCTACATTCACAAAGGACATCATTAGTATTCAATTATCATACATATTCCAATCCAAAGGTTAGCATAAAATCATATAAAGCGATTAAAATCCACCACAAACTGCTAATCTTTGAAGATCCAGAAAAATAAAGCAGTCCGAGAAAACCATGCAAACCGGGAAAATCCCGTCGGGGCAGAATTTCGGAGAAATCCGACCCAGACGGATTCTTGCTGCCAAAACATCATTAATCACATAAATTGTTAGTTCAGCCAAAAGATCATAAGATTATCATGTAATTTGTTCATTGGCAACTAGAAATAAGCATTTAACACTTAATCCATAAATCCTATCTTTGGAAAATCAAAAAGGATAAAGCCAGATAGGAAAACTGGAAAAATTCGGCTAGGATGGATTTTCGCAGACAGTTCAAAATGTTACGGAAACTACCCCATTCCGTGGAATTAGCCTAAACCGGGAAAATCTGGGTGCACAAAAAATCTGTGGACACCATGAGAACCCAAAGATCGGCTACACGCGAACCATAGATTGAATGTTTATGAAAAACCTTGCTAATTGGGATTCGAATGACTTCAAAATTGACACCAACCAACAAGATTCAAAATATAAATGGTTTCAAGTTCTCAAAGCTTTCAAATGATGAATTCTCATAATAGAATGATGATGCCCTAATTTCGATGAACAACCTCCCACCATGAAAACCAGGGTGAGTTCATAGTTTTAAATACCATCTATACATATCAATCTAAGGCACTCTAAATACTCACAGGGTAGGAGTGAGTGCAATACAAGGGCAAGATCGATCAATCATAACGAATTTTCCGTTCTGGGCCAAACACTGAAAAAACCCTAACGTTGGCAGATATGGCAGATTTCGCATTCAGAGGTCAAATAATCTAACCCAAAACCCCCTTTCAAATGTGTGCACCCGTCGTCAGGTCGATAAATACAAGCTCAGAGGGTGCGGGTGATGAGGTTTCACGAAGAGATGGGTCAAACCCCAATTCAATAAAACAAACTCATGACCAAGTATGGGCCGACCCAAAACAACCATCCTTCAGCACAGAAAAACCTAATCACATGCAAAACAAAAGGAGGGCCAATGATAACCTACCATGGATTATTGCAGACGAAACTCAAATTCGAAGAAGCCACCATGCAGCAAGCATGTGCAAGCAACAAAAACTCAAACCAGTGCTCCAATCAATCCAAACACAAGCAATTCAGAATCAATCCTCGAAGCTCAAATGAAAACTCTCAATCGCCTGAGCAGCAAGCAAATGAATGATGGAGTAAAATGACACTTAGAAGGTTTTAAATCAACCCATTTACGCCTTTGAACAAAGGTACCTTGGTCATTAATGAATGACAAGACGCATCTAACAGATCCAGAAACTCAAGCCAAAGACGAAATTTCAGAAAATCCCAAGATACGCAGAAATCGGAATGAACACAGATCTCGCGGGAATGCAGAAACTAGGAAAATAATGAAGTTCGAGAATTTAACACAGTCCGGGAAAATCTGCCAGAACCGGAAAATCCTGGAGTCAAGTAGAAACTTGGATTCGGAAAATGTAGCAATAAACAGACAGTAAACCAGAGCCTGGGAAAATCTGTCGGAGCTGGAAAATCCTAGAGTTAGGTGAAAACCCGAATTTTGCTAAAACTCAATTTTAATCAATTCAAGCCCCAAGGCAAGATCAAAACTAACAAGACCAACATGTCAAGACCCCTCAAAAGGAAAATCCAATAAAACTAAAGGTTGAAAGACATCAGAAAAGAGGGTCCCTACTCCGAGTGGGGCGTGTGTGCAAAAACTGCACAACAAATGGCGACTCTGCTGGGGAAATGCTCCTGAGCATTTCGATGACAAACTAGAATCAAGAACCCAGAACCTATGGTTTCAACTCACTTATCCTGCCACCACCTATGTTAAAACAAAGAAGCCCCTAATCATTCAAACTTTCCTATACCAGGGTCAAAGTGTGTGCGTATGCATTTATTATCCTCCCTTAGTTACAATAGGAACCAAACTTAGTATGAACAAGCTACATAAAGATTCATACTTTAAAAGTAACCTGGATAGAGCCTCGCTGCCAGTCAGGCATCCATAGCCCCGATGAGGTTATCGCTGTGATTCTCCTGAACATAGCTCTACTGCCAGACAGGCATCTATAGCCCCGGTAGAGATATTTAGATCCCCCTGATGAGTTGGATGGAGACCATTTAATTTTCAACTAATTTGCAATATATATATTTTCCTCTCTCTTTTTTCTTTATACTACTTATCTTTTCACTGATTTCGCTTCAACCTGTGAAAAATGAAGTCCACACTCAGGGATGAGAACCACAGTGGCACTAGAGCAAAAAAAGAATTCTTCACTTGTTCAAACTTCATAAGGACCTTATGCAACTTCAGGTATATTAATAATTAAAAGTGTAAGACTCTAATATATTCCTATTAAAAACTGATTAGAAAACCCTTTGCGTCAGCATAAGGATAAGTGAGATTGGTAGAGAGTTCGTACCATGGTGTCCTGGAAGGATGATTAGAGTTTGTAAGGGAAATACCAACAACATCAGACCTACTTTGTCACCATTGCCGTACAGATGCACCCAAAGATCCCAAAAAGAAAAGGAACCAAGAGCAAGAGCAACGCAAACCAAAACAAACAAACCAAACCGAAACAAACCTATTCTAACCAAAACAAAACAAGAAAACCAAAAGGGAAACCTACTCTAACCAAACAAAACAAGCAAACCAACCTAAACTAACTATGTACAGAGCAAGGAGCTGAAAATAGCTCAGGACTGGAAATAATGTTTCAAATACTACCCATTGACAGGCAGTGGAATATCTTCTCCCGTGAGAGTCCTCAAACAAAAAGCATTATCTCCAAGTATTTCAGCAATCTGATATGGGCCACGCCAAAGTTTATCAAACTTCCCATGGTTTCCTTTCTGATCATGAGGTTTATCCCAGTATAAGACTAGGTTAGAAATCCTGAAGGTCTTGACTTTAGCCCTCCTATCAAACCACCTCTTAACTACCCCTTGATGTTTGGAAAAATTCTCAAGGGCATTGTCTCGTTTCTCCTCAAGGTGCAATAGTTCTGTCAACCTGGCCTCCCTTTTGTCCCCTTCATCATAAAACTCATTTATAAACTGTAAAGTTGGGATCTTGAGTTGAATAGGGAATATTGGTGTTGTGCAGTTTTTTGCACACACGCCCCACTTGGAGTAGGGACCCTCTTTTTGGATGTCTTTTGACCTTTGGTTTTATTGGACTTATCTTTTTAGGGTCTTGACATGTTGGTCTTTTTAGCTTTGACCTTGCCCTGAGGTTTGAATTGACTAAAATGGAGTTTTAAGAAAAATCTAGGTTTTCACCTAACTCCGAGATTTTCCAGCTCCGGCGGATTTTCCCGGGCCCTGGTTCTTTGTCTGTTTCTCACTGGATTCTCCGAATCCGGGTTTCTGCTTGACCCCAGGATTTTCCGGCTCTAGCAGATTTTCCCGGTTTGTGCCAAAATCCTGAACTTCATCATTTCCCTGGTTTCTGCATTTCCATGAAATCTACGTTTCTGCACATCTTGGGATTTTCCAAAATTCCGTCTTGGGCTCGGGTTTCTGGACTTGTCAGACGTGTCTTGTCGTTCATTAATGACCAAGGTACCTTTGCTCAGATGAGTATATGGATGGATTTAGGGTATTTTAAACATCATTCTGACTTCATCCATTCACTTGCTGATTGCTCTGGCGATTAAGAGTTTCATTTGAGCTTTGAGCATTGATCTTGTGCTGCTTGCATGAGGATTGTTGGGCGTCGGTGTCTGGATTTTGTTGCTAAGGATGTGTTTGCTTCATGATTGCTTCTTCGACCCCAAGTTTCAGCTGAATCAATCCATGATATGTTATCGATGGCCCTTCTTGTCTGTTTAGGCATTGATTGGGTTCTTCCGTATTGACTGGTGATCATTTTGGGTTGGCCTTTGTTGGGTTTTGATTCCGCATTTATAGAGTCAGGGTTTGACCCGTTTTGTCATAGAATCTGGTCACCCACACCCTATGAGCGCTATTTATCCATTAGGAGATGGGTGCACATGTTTAGAGGGGGTTCAGGGTTAGATTGTTTGCCCTTTTAGTGCGAAATTTGCCATCTGCGAGGTTAGGGTCTCTTTGATGCTTGGCCCAGAATAACAGATTTGTGATGATTTGTCAATCTTGCCTGTGTATTATGCTGACCCCTGCCCTGTGAGGATTCGGAGTGCCTTAGATTACTCTTTATCACTGATATTTTAAACCTCGAAGCTTGCTCTGGTTTTAATGGTGGAGGGTTTTTTTTCATCAAAATTAGGGCATCATCGTTCTGCCTGGAGAATTCATCGTTTGAAGTCTTTTGAAGACTAATCTCCTTTACATTTTGAACCTTGTTGGTTGGTATCAATTTTGGGACCGTTAGAATCCAAGTAGAAACATTGCATCATCATTTGGTTGCCAGTTCGCATCATTGTTCGTCGGGTTCCCGTGGTGTCCGTGGAATTCTAGGGTACCCGAATTTTTCCGGTTTAGGCTTATTCCACAGACTGGAGTAATTTCTGAAACTTTTCTAGCTATCTGCGAAAATCCATCCCATCCAAATTTTTCCAGTTTTCCTGTCTGGCCTTATCCTTTTTGATTTTTCGAAGATAGGACTGATGGAGTGAATGCTAATTGCTTAATTCTTGTTGCTAACGAGTAAATTTCATGATTATCTAATGATTTTTGGGTTGTACTAACGATTTATGTGATTTATGATTTACATGGTTTTCCCGGACCGTTTCATTTCTCTGGATTTTCAAAGATTAGCAGTTTGCGATGGATTTTAATTGTTTTATATGATTTTATGCTGATCTTTTGGTTGGAATATGAATAATAATTGAATACTAATGATGCCTTTTGTGAGTGCAGGCTGAATCAAGCAAGGCTGCTGCCGGAAAGTCTAAGGGTGGCACGGAGGGGTCATCCATTTCTGAGGCAGAACGACTAAGGTTGGACATCAAGAGTCAGCTTCTTGAGAGCAGGATATCCTCTGTATGGTTCGAAGTGTCTGATACTAATGTGGGAGCTTGGAGGTATGAAGAGTTTAAGCAGAGGATAGCTGAGAAGGATTTTTCAGCCTTAAGGAATGGAATGATGAAGTCTGGGCTAGTGCATGTGGCAGGGTTTCCTCCAGCGGTCCAGTGCTATGAGCTTATATTGGAATGTGCCCGGTAGTATGATTTTGACACACAAAGGGTAGTCAGTACCGAGGGAAGGGTTTTGGCCAACTTCAGTCTGGTCTCCATTGCACAAGCCTTCGACATGCTCGATCTGCCTTCAGTATGTGCTCTAAACATGGACTTGGCCAGGACATACTATGAGAATGAGCCAATCAAGGCTCAACAGATGATCAACGCTTGGCTGGAGAAACCAAAATCACACTATTCTAAATTGCCCAAGCAGTTGCATAGAGTTAAGTTCAGGTCGGACATCTATGATGCTATAACATTCCTAAGCAGGGTGGCAGGATTGAAAAGTGCAGGAGTGTTGGAGAGTTGGATGGTGCACATGATTAGCAAGATTGAATAGGGCACCAATTATCACTGGGTCGGGCTTATTAGCTCTGAAATTGACAAACAACTGAGGAATGTCTTGGAGACTAAAAGATTTACCATGTCCTCCTATGTCATGTACGTGCTTGCCAGATTCTACCCATACAGGGGTTTGAATCCACAGGGGACATTCGGACGGGACATAATCTACGAGATTTATCGAGAGCTGCATCTAGGGCACAAAGAATACCAGAGAGCTAATGATGCATTAACAATGCATATCACCAGGATGCTCCAGAATGCCGAGCATATGAGATTGTCCAATGGAGCTAAAGGGCTGATAAAGAATTATGGGGCCTGGTTTATCCAATTTCCCACCTTCACCTACCTTAGAATTGATGGATGTCCAGTCGCTCCATATAGGTTTCCTCGGTATCCTACTGATCACATTGTTTTGTTGGAAATTGTGAGGCAAATTTGTGAATTTGACGCTGTTGTGAAGAGAGAGAAGCATAAGACAGGTTTCAGTGGAGATTTCACTCTCAGAATTGGTGTGGCAAAGGTGTGTCCTTCCATCCAATTGGCGCATACTGCAGGAGAAGAATTGGTAGCATATGGTTTCCCCTTCCACTCCAAAAGGATAAACTTTGATATTACTGGAGAACACAGAAGAAAGCCACTAGAGAGTACCGACATAAAGATGACCTAGAGGACTATTGGGTCAATATCAAGGATGACCTTGAAGCCAGAAAAAAGAGGTACTCCAGGCTCCCTGTGGAGGTGATAAGACAATACAATGTCAAGTTAATCCCGGATCAACTGGAGGACAATGGAAACTTGGTGCAGGACCACGCCTATGAAGCTGTAAAAGACAGGCCATTTGGGGATATCAGCTGGAATGATGATGAGGTCACAGAGTTGGAGGACCTAATGGCCCCGGTCATGAAATTCACTTCTTCCTGGTTGAAACATAAGGTTTGGCAGTTGGAGAGTGAGAAGGTACCTTGTACCTTCAATTTTATGGGAGACCTCAACCCTATGTCTACTTCAGAGGAATCCGGGGAAGATGACCCCAAAGGGAAAACTGCAAAAGGCTCTCCTTTCAAGATAAAGATTAGAGGCCCCAAGAAAGGTAAGCCCGAAACAAAAAGGAAGCCAAAAGGAAAGAGGAGATGGAAGACTTTGAAGATTAGTAAGTCCTCTGATGAGGAAGAGTCAGAAAAAGTAGAGGAGGAAGATGTTCCTCCACCGCCAAAGAAAGCAAGAACAATCAGGACTTCAAAGAAGAAGAGTCAACATACATCAAAAGATGAGCCTCCTATTGTTGAGGTGGAGAGTTCAGGAGGGGAAAAAGCAAAAGTTTACATGAGGAGATCCAGGACTCCCTCTCCAAACGATATTGTGCCAAAGGCAGATCCTCCGCCAAAATCACCAACCACAGAACCATCCAAGGATGGTTCTCCTCCACCAAGTGCACTTGAACAGGAAATTCTGGAGAAGCATGAAACTAGCAGAGAGGTAGATCCATTCGAGGAAGGGACACTCTTTGGCGAGGCAGCTGAGCTCGAAGCAGGAGAGGAGGAAAGGCATACTTCTCCTCTAGTGATGTATGAGGATTCTCCGGAGAATGGCAGAGGTGACAGATCCCCTGAGTAGAAAGAAGATATCCCTGCTAAAACCCCATCACTGGTGCCGCAGGAGGATGAGCCTAAAGAAAAGGATCAAAGTGAGCAACTCCTTGAGGAGGAGGAAGATAAAATAACCACAGAAGAAGAAGAAGAGAAAATGATAGAACAGCTGGAGGAAACAAGAACAGAAGAAATCTGGGTAGAGTCTGCAGCCCTGGACTGGCTTGAGAAAGAGATTGCAAGAAATAAACAGGTGGTAGTCGAGGATACTCCCTTGGATTGGGATGAAATGCTATCAAAGATTGGCAAAGGGAAGAAAAGGAAGGCAGCTAAGGTGGTGTCCAAGGTAGAGAGAGATGAGGCAAATAACATGGTCATCCACATTGCCACTCCTGCTGCAGACAAGACAAGAGAAGAGGTCACTAGTCAGGACTATAATGTGCAAACCATCAACCTTGGGCTTGCCTCCATGGAGCAGGACATAGAGGAGTATGAGGGGTCTAGTGTTGTTATCATTGGCAGGTTGAGGAAAGAGACCCAGACTAAGCATGAGCTGAGAAAGGAGAATGAGAAACTTAAGAAATGTTTAGAAGAGGTAATGAAGCCTCTGCAATCTCTCCATCCCTCTTCCTCAGCTACTCCTGGTTTTCTACCTAAGGAAACCATCTCTGGGATTGAGAAAATGAAGACCTTAGCTCAAACTGCAATAGATTGGCTGAAGGATGTACAGATAAAGGGAGATGATACAATCAAGGACATCCTATCAGTTGGAAAGGATGCTGTCAGAGCTAAAGAATTGTTGGAGCACGTGCTATCTCAGGACAAGGAGGATATGGACCTTTTGTTGTAGAAGTCCAAAGTCATCATGGGGCATGGCAAAGAACAACTGGCTATGGATGGAATCCTCCCTTCCTCCAGATTAGATGAACCTCGGGAATGGTTTGAGGCTCTACAAATTAGGCAGAAGGCTATAAGGAAGATCCATAAAAAGAAGAAGTCAATTGAGGGTGATCTTGCTGCAGTGTATGATGGATGCATTGCCTTCTTTGAGGTCATGACCGAAAGAAAGAAGATTGCTCCCAAATATCTGAGTCTGGAACAACTGAAAGAGTGGTGGCATGAAGTTTATGCCCCGGATTCTGAGGGTGTTGTAACAGGCCACCAGTTAGATGATGCAGCCACATATCTGGCAGTGATGGAAAAATATAGGGCCAACAGGGAGGATTGGGATAAAACTGTTGACCAATCAAAAGATGAGATTAATTCTATTAAATGTCGGCTTAAGGTATTTCCTTTGCCACCTGTCATCGAGTTAGATGGAACATTCTTGAGGGTCCAAGGGTCATCGGTTCAGAGAAAGGATAAGGGAAGTGGCAATTAATGCCCATTTCGAGATTTGTGCTTCCTTATTATCATAGGGCATGCATTAGACCGGACTGCATTGAGGATTGTGTCAAGGCCGACCTTGATGGTGAATGGCATTTAATGTGTGCCTTAGTTTGATTCTTCCTTGGCCAACTTGTTTTGGCGATTTTTCTTATTTTGTAAAAATGTTTGGCTAGGCCAACATGTCTTGGGATTTGCTATAAGAAGGCATTCTTGCCTCATTGTAAAGGGTTAGACATTAGAAATTAAAGAGAAGAGACAATAGAGTTAGAGCATTTTGTGAGTTTCTTGAAGCAAATACTATATCAAAACAGTGGAATTGTTGCAGCATTTTGGTGATTTAATACAATTGAAGACATCGTGGCTTTCCTGGTGCAATCTCTTGTGTTATTCCATCTTGCATGGTTCCTATTGTTTTATCTTTGAAATTACTTGAAGATTTAGGGTTTAGTGTTCAGAATTAGATTAGTTTTAGTTTGATGAATGATGTTTATGATTTTATATTTGGAATGTTTGTAGCTATCTCTGGTCTATACTCCCAGTAACTATCTGATTGTAGTAGGCTGGTGAAGTCAACCAGGACCATATATTTAATGTGCTTAAGTTTGATTGTAGATGAATGTCTATGATTTGAAAATCTGTATACCTCAGAAGATTGCACCGTTCTTGTAAGATTGCATTGTGGGTTGATCAGGAACTGGTTATTTGAGATAGGTCCATTCTACATATCTGTCATTTACATTGTTCATTCTAGGAGTAATTTAGATTTTATCATATCCTTGCGCCCTTGTGTTTTGTTATTTCTTTATCATTGGGTTAGATTTAGGATTTAAGATCATCATATTGCAAGATCTGATAAGTGGAAAGATACAGTTTGCTTGTAGTAAGGTCCAATTGTGATTACCAGCATTTTCACATATTATATGAGTTGTTTATGCATTGTCATGACCTAACACCTGAGAGACCTTGGGGTGATTTTCAGCAATTTATTGTTGAAGATTATCTTCCAAGAGAGATAGGATATTGTATTTTGTCTGAGTTGTTGCTGTGCAGAAAACAGCATCAACAACTGGCTCCAGACCATACACTAAGTGATAAGGAGATGTTCCAATGGATGACTTAAGTCTGGTAAAATCTTCCCAAAGGGAAAACCGAAGCTGGGTGTGCTAGTCTTTTGGGTTCCTTTCTAACAACTTACAGATGACAGTCAATAGGTTCTTATTAGAGGACTCTGCTAAGCCATTTCCCTGAGGATAATAATTGGATGCAAACTTCACAATAATTCCATGATCAAAATCCCAATTTGAAAATTTCAAAGATGCAAAAGCAGGACCATTGTCACAAACAACATCAATAGGACATCCAAAATGGTTAAGAATAGCAGACTCTAAGAAATCAATGACTACCTCAGATGTACATTGCCTACAAGCAAAAGCTTCAGTCCATCTTGTGAAATAATCAGTAATAGTGAGAATGTACTTGTGTCCTGCAGAAGATGGTGGGTTGATGGGGCCTATGAAATCCATACCCACTGAGCAAAAGGTCTTACCTCAGTGACCAGTTGGAGTAGAAGCGCTGCATACCTCTCCCTTGTCGCTACAGTCTGGCACGTGTGACAGGTCCTAACATGATGGTGGACATCTTTGAACAATGTGGGCCAGTAGTAACCTGCCCTCAAGATCTATTTTGCTGTAGCAATGGTCGAGCCATGACCAGTACCATATTTCTCATGAAATTCATTCATCACTCTTTTAGCTTCCTGCTTCCCAAGGCACCTCAAATAAATGCCTTCATGATTTTTCTTGTACAAAATAACTCCTTTTAACATGAAACTGTCACTCTTTAATCATAGGGCTCTCCTCTAAATAGGATTAAGATGACCTGGAGATCGTTGGTTCAACAAATAATAAACTATGTCATCATACCAGCCATCTGGGGAAACCTCCTCAATGTTATAATTCTAAACAGTCAATTCAGGACCTATTTCTACCATAGTCTAAGTGAGTCCTTGTCCTCTTACCAACTTCATGGGCTGGATCTCAATATCATACTCTTGTAGCATGGTTACTAATTTAGCTCTGCACTCACCTAACTCATTTTGCATCAGGAGCAACTTAACTACAGAATCTGGGACAATTGCATATACCTTATTTCTGAGGATATAATGCCTGAATTTCTTCACTGCTCTGACCAGGGCATATGCCTGCTTTTCCACACTTGGATATTTCAACTCAACATCTTTTAATGGCACGCTCATAAAAGCAATATGATGCTCATTTCCCTCATCAGACTTTTGAGTTAACATTCTAGCACACGAATGATCCGAAGCAAAGGAATAGATATAGAAGGGCTTGTTGTAATTAGGAATTACCAATACTGGGGCATCAGCAATGGCTCTTTTGATTTCTGCAAAAGCTTCATTCACTTCTGTAGTCCATTGAATCTTGGCATCTTGTTTCAACATTGCATTTAATGGCTTCACAATTTCAGCAAATCCAGTGATGAATTTTTTGACGAAGTTGATCTTACCAAAGAAGGACTTCATCTCCTTTTTGCTAGCAGGTGGTTGAATCTTCAATATGGTCTCCACTCTCTCTGGATCAATAGCAATTCCTTTTTTTGATATTACATGTCCCAGTAGCTTTCCCTCTGTTACTCTGAAAATACACTTTTTAGGATTCAAAGATATGCCAAACTCCCTGCACCTTTGAAACACTTTGTGCAGATCGGAGATGTGGTCCCCTCTGTTCTTTGAAAACACAGTCAGATCATCCATATAAATGATGATGCATTTTCCTATGATATCCTTAAAAGCAATATCCATAGCCCTTTGAAACGTGGCTCCTGCATTGATGAGTCCAAAAGGCATCCTCCTGTAGGCAAAGGTACCCCACTTAGTTGTGAAAGCAGTCTTGTGTCTATCCTCATACTGTACCATTACTTGATTGTACCCTGAATAACCATCCAAAAAGGACATCATCTGGGATCCATTAACCACTTGAAGCACTTCATCCAACGAAGGAACTGGATAGTTATCCTTTTCTGAAGATCTATTTAAATTCTTGAAATCGACACAGAGCCTAATTTCTCCATTCTTTTTCCTCACTAGAACCAGGTTGGCTACCCATGTTGAATGACTGACAGGAAATATGATTCGGGCAGATAGTAACTTCTGGACTTCTTTCTGTATGACTAGTTCCAATAATGCATTAATGGGTTTCTGTCTCTGTCTAAAAGGTTTGGCATCAGGCTTCAGGGGTATAGTATGAGTTATGATTGAGGTATCATAAGTTTTCAAATCCTCATAACTCCAGGCTACTATATTTGGAAAGCTACGCAATGCTGCAATTATTCCCTATCTTTCGTCTAGAGTGCATACCTTGCCAATAAAAATGTTCTTGGCATTATCTTCAGTTTCCATATTATAAGTATCACACTGTCCACTGATCGATTCTTTCTTCGACTCTTGTTCATGATCCTTGATCCTATCCATATCAATAATTATCTCCAACTGTACCATTCCCCTTGGAATAGCATTTGATTTCAAATTTATCACACCTTCTAAATCCAGTTCTGCTTCCTGGATCTCTGTCTCATCAATGATTTGAGAAGCAAAAACGTCCATATTTGTGATAAAATCCAGAATATGCTTGTCATCTTCAAACACCTAGAAGTTAGTAACATTATCTGGAACCAATGGCACATGAGTTAATTCTACAGTGAATTTTTTCAATCCTGACAGAGATAGAGGCTGCAGAGTGCTTGCTGCTTGAGCTAGAGAATCAATAGTTTGATTCTTCTGCCATGGGATCAGTTGGATGTTGAAAGCGTCAAATCCCTCAATGAGGTCCCACACTCTATGCCTATAATTAGTCATTCTCCTATCATGGCATGAATACTATTTTCTCACTTGTTTGAATACTAACTTAGAATCACCAAAGACTTGCAGAATCTTGACCCTTTTCTTAAGTGCCATAAGAAGTCCATGAATTAATGCTTCATACTCTGCTATGTTATTTGTACAGTCAAATTGAAATCTATGGGCTGCAAAGAAATTCTTACCTTTTGGACTAATCAATTCAAACCCTGCCCCAGCTCCATGCTTGGACTTGGATCCATCAAACCTAAGTGTCCAACACTCAGTAGTTGCAATCTTCTTCACCATGTCCTTTGGCTTAATATTGCTGGGTGGTTTTTTAGATGACACGAACTTCTTTTCTTGATAGTCTTTCTGAGGACCTTGTATATCTGTTTGAACTGTCAGGGTTGGATTCATGCATTTCTATACTTGTTCTACTATTGTTTGGCATAAACAACACTCCAACTCCAAATGGGAAGCATTATGAACTCTACACCAATTAGGTAAAAGTAATTCTTCAAAGCTTTTCTTTCTTCCAAGGCGAACCTGATTGTCAACATAGTGCATGATGAATTCCTGAAAACTGTCCAATAGACTGATCTGATTGTCTTCAGGTTCCTTTTCTTTCTCAACTGATTCTGTCAAAATAGTAACAGGGCTGAGTCTTGTTCCACCATCAGTAGGCATCGTATGTAGCATCAGTACCTCCTCAGAGTCTGACTCCTCATACTGAGTTGATAATATGTAATTTCCCATACCAACTTCTAATATTAGGACTTCTGTTGAAGTCTTTTGGTATTCTGTAATCATGTATTTCATTCTTGGCTCTCTCTCAATTCTAATCTGATTAGGCACTCCTTTCCATTGAAGACACATATGAGAATGATCAGTAGACACATAACCATTCAAAGCCTTGGTAAAATCTCTTCCCAGGATCAAACCATATGCATCAGGAATATCAGCTACCTGAATATTGATAACCTGTTGAATTCTTGGATCTGAAGCTATCTACATGTGAATCATGTTTAGTTCTCCCACCACATTTACTTCAGTTCTATTCAACTGAGTCACCTTCTTCTGGGAGTCAGCAGGTGTAATTCCTAGAGCTCTACAAACTCCAAATGGTATCGCATTGGTGGAAGCACCAAAATCTAGTAAATAATTATGCAGATTCTTCCCAAATATGCGCACAAAAATCATAAATGATGGGGTTTTTGTCTTCCCTTGAAATAAAGTAGGCTGAGTATCAACTTGAGCCACTTGAGTCTTGTCCTTTTCTTTTCCCTTGTCTCCAGGGGGAAGGTTAGTCTGATTATGGGCCTCATTTTGTGTCTTCATAGACTGAGAACTAGGGATCTTGCTATTATGCTCACCAGAAGGTTTATCCAAAGACATTGAATGTGCATCATAAGTACCTAAAACTGCCTTCCTAATGGGAAGGAACCTCAATAACTCAAATTCTGAAAGGTTTACCTTTAATTTTTTGAACTCCTCAGCAACATATGAAGCCATTTGCTCCTCATTCATATCAGTGGAAGCTTCTTTGGGGGGTTCCTCTGCCTTGTCTTTACCTACCTGAATAGCCCTTTCCTTCTATGAGCCAGTTTGAGTTTGCCTCTCCGTCGAAAGGTACTGCCTGGATACATGTGGGAAAGATGGATTATTGCTAGCATTAAGATCTGGAGGAGTACTGAAGTTGTTAGGAGGAATGGAAGTGGTGAAAGGTCCTCCAGCCTGTGGGCGCCTATGGGGCATATCCCTCAAACCTTGCCTCTGGAACATATGTATTTCTTCAACATAAGCCTCCTCCTGATCAAAGGGACCATTATCGTTCATTGTTTCTTCACTGAATAGCTGAGCAACTCCATCCCCATTACAAATTTGATCTATTTCCCCCTCCTGAGAATCAGTTTCCTCCTCAGGTAAATTCTCCTTACTTGCTGGGAAAGGAGCGTGGTTCAGAACCAGCACAAGAGAATCATAAGGACTGGAGGTAACAATCTCCTGCCCATTAACATTATTCTCTACCTCATATTGGAAAATAGAAGCAGCAGTTTAGAACTCCGGACATTCTAATTCTGAATGTTGACTTGTCTTATGAAGCCTACACCATCCTGATAAGGCTGCTTCAGCCAGATATACACCACTGGGAGGCTTGTCCTGACTGACTAGCTGATTTACAGATTGGTTGACTACTTGATTAGCTGGTTGATCCAATGGGGTGGGGATCCCTCCATTATTAGGGCCTGTATTCCAAGTCCTGCTTTGTCCTTGTGATTGCCTCTTGTCAAATCCAGATCCACTACCTTGGCCTCTATCAAAAAATTTTCTCCTATCATTATTATAGCCTCTGTCATTATTGTAACCCCTATCTTGATTGTATCCTCTGTCATTTTGGAATCCTCTCTCATTACGTTGTCCTCTGTCAAAATTCTACCCTTGTGAAAATTCTCTGTTCTGATTGGATTGCATACTCTTCTGAGCAGCCTGCAGTTGGCTAGTTTGATTCCTTAGATAGGTCACCTCCAGATTCAACTTCTTTATCTGTTTAGCCATTTCATCAATCCTCTCCCTATTTGGATCTCGATAAGGAGGCTGGCTTGGGTTACTTTGAGGAGGGACAGGTATTGTATTAGATCCCATAGACTGATGCAATACCTCATAATTTTGCAGATAAGCAGGAAAACTATTTGGCTGTGACTGATACATAGGCTGATTCACCTGCTGTTGGGGAAAATTCATCATAGGAGAGACCTGGTTCATGGGAAGACTAGTATGTGGCACCAAGGGTAATTGAGGTACTAGATTCATGATTGGAGTATGGTTGGTAAGTGCCTGATTCACTACCTAAACCTGATTAGAATGTGCAACTGGTCCTAAAGAAGGCAACGGTCCAGTTATATGTTGCCTCAGATCTATGCTAAGCTTAACAGCTTCCATATAAGCATCAATGAGGTTAGCTAGAGGGTTAGGTCTCCACTTTAGAAAGGTGGCTGTGAGGCTATCCAATGCTTCGTAATAGACTCCCAGGGTAGTATTGTTATCCAAAACATAAGGATCTTGAAGTCTGGTGTATGCACAGTGAAACCTATTATTGAAACTGGATATGGGTTCATTGACCTCTCTTTTGACCCTAGTGAATTGTAAATACAACTCATTGGCACTGATGGGTATTCTAAACTTCTGTAAAAAGACAGTTTCAAGATCATTCCAATTGAGAATTGAGCCAGAAGGGAGGTGATTGTACCAGTAAAAAGCCTCTTCTCCTAGTGAATAAGGGAACAACCTACAGGAAACATCCTCATGAACTATCCCTCTATCTTTGAGATAGGTTTGGAAGATCCTTATATGTTCTTCTACAGTCCTATTTGGGTCATTAACATGAAACTTTGAGCAGAAGTGTTCAGGGTTTTTGGGCATTACATTATAAGCATTGAAAGACAAAGGGGATGGATTATTAGCTAGGAAAGCCATTGGTAAAAGTGGGGGTGGTGGTCGTGGTTGGTTAATGACAGGTTGGGGCTGTTGAATGGGAACGGCCTCATGGATGGGTATAGCCTCAACCTTAGGATGTGAAGATGTGGAAGAAGTTGGTGAAGGGATGGGTGATGATGATTCTCCCCTTTCTTGAGTCCTTCTTGACCTATTGGGGAACTATAATTCTTGTAAGTCCTCCTCTCCTGTGGTAGATCTGGTATTTATCCTATATCTCTCTGTAGCGATGGCATTCAAGAAACGATCCAGTGTGCTCATTCAGGCCCTCCTTCTAGCGCCAATCTGTTGATGGTGTTTTCTACACAGCAACAACTCTGACAGAAAATGATATTCTATCTCTCTTGAAAGATAATCTTCAACAATAAATTGCTGAAAATCACCCCAAGGTCTCTCGGGTGTCAGGTCATGACTATGCATAAACAACTCAGATAATATGTGAAAATGTTGGTAATCACAAAGGGACCTTACTACAAGCAAACTGTATCTTTCCAATTTATCAGATTATGCAATATGATGATCTTTAATCCTAAATCTAACCAAATTATAAAGAAACAACAAAAGATAAGGGTGCAAGAATATGATAAAATCTAAACTACTCCTAGAATGAGTAATGCAAATGAAAGATATCTAGAATGGACCAATCTCAAACAACCAATTCCTGCTTAACCCACAATGCAATATCACAAGAATGGTGCAATCTTCTATGGTATATATATTTTCAAATCATAGACATTCATCCACAACAGAACTTAAGCACATATGAATATATGGTCCAGGTTGACTTCACCAACCTACTACAATTAGATAGTTACTGGGAGTATAGACCAGAGATTGCTACAAACATTCCAAATATGAAATCATAAATATCATTCACCCAAACTAAAACTAATTCTTAACATTAAACCCTAAATCTTTAAGCAATTTGAAAGATAGAACACAAGAACCATGCGAGATGAAATAACACAAGAGATTGCACCAGGAAAACCACAATGTTTTCAATTGCATTAGACCACCAAAATGTTGCAGCAATTCCATTGTTCTGTTTACAACACTTGCTTCAAGAATAAAATACTCTAGCTCCTACTTGTTTCTAACTCTTCTCTTTTCTCTAATATCTAATTTTGTGATGTCTCTCTAAAATCTTACAATGAGGCAAGAATGCCTTTTATAGCAAAGTCTCAAGACATGTGGGCCTAGCCAAACATTTACAAAATAAATCAATTGCCAAAACAAGTCGGCTTTAGGAATTCAAAATAAGGCACACATTAAATGCCATATCATCAAGGTCAGCCTTGACATAATCCCCAATGTAGTTCAGTTCAAGACATGCCCTATAATAATAGGGAAGCACAAATCTCAAGATAGGCATTAACTGCCGCCTCCCTTATCCTTGCTCTGGGCCAACAATCCTTGAACCCTCAAGAATGTTCCATCCAACTCGATGACAGGGGCAAAGGCAAAACCTTAAGTCTGCATTTAATGGAGTCAATCTCCCCCTTTGACTGCTCAACAGTCCTATTCCAATCAACCTTGTTGGCCTGATATTTGTCCATCACAACCAGATATGTAGCTGCATCATCCAACTGGTGGGTAGTTATGACACTCTCAGAATCTGGGGCATAAACTTCATGCCACCACTCTTTCAGCTACTCCAGACTTAGGTATTTTGGGGCAATCTTCCTCCTTCCAGTCATTACCTCAAAGAATGCAATGCATCCATCATACACTGCAGTAAGATCACCATCTATTTGTTTCCTTTGTTTATGTATCTTCTTCATGGCCTTCTATCAAATCTGCAGAGCCTCAAACCACTCCCAGGGTTCATTTATCCTAGAAGAAGGAAGAATCCCATCCACAACCAATTGCTCTTTACCATGCCCCATGATGACCTTGGATTTCTGCAACAGAAGGTCAATGTCTTCCTTGTCCTGGGATAGGACATGCTCCAACAGCTCCTTGGCTCTGACTGCATCCTTTCCAACTGAAAGGATTTCCTTAATTGTATCATCTCCCTTTATTTGCACATTCTTCAGCCAATCTATTGTAGTTTGAGCTGAAGTCTTCATCTTTTCAATCTTGGAGATAGTCTCCTTGGGCAGGAAACCAGGAGTGGCAGAAAAAGAAGAAGGATGGAGAGACTGCAGGGGCTTCATCACTTCCTCCAAGCATTTCCTAAGTCTTTCATTTTCTTTCTTCAACTCATGCTTGGTCTGGGTCTCCTTTCTCAATCTCCCAATAATCATGACACTAGACCCTTCATATTCCTCTATGTCCTGGTCCATGGATGCTGGTCCAAGGTTGATAGTTTGCACACTGTAGTCCTGACTAGTAACTTCCTCCCTAGTTTTGTCCGCAGTAGGGGTGGCAATGTTGATGACCCTGTTGTTTGCTTCATCTCTCTCTACCCTTGAGGCAACCTTAGCTACCTTCTTTTTCTTCCCTTTGCCAATTTTAGATAGCATTTCATCCCAATCCAAGGGAGTATCTTCAACTACCACCTGCTTCTTCCTTGCAATTTCCTTTTCAAGCCAATCCGGGGCTGCAGGTTATACCCGGATTTCCTCTGTTCTTGCTTCTTCTTGCTGTTTTGTTGTTTTCCCTTCTTGTTTTTTAGTTGTTTTATCCTCCTCCTCCTCAGGGAGCTACTCACCTTGATCTCCTTCCTCAACCTCTACCTCTTGCACTGGTGATGGGGTTCTAACAGGGATGTCCTCTTCCTACTTAGGTGATCTGTTTCCCCTGCCAATCTCCGGAGAGTCTTCATACTGCACCAATGGGGAAGGAAGTTTTCCTACCTCTTCCAGTTCAAGCTCAACCGCCTCACCAAAGAGTGCTCCTTCCTTAAATGGTTCCGCTTCTCTGCTAGTCTCATTCTCCTCAGGAATTTCTTGCTCATGCATGCTTGGTGGAGGAGAAGCATCCTTAGGTGGCTCTGTGACTGGTGATTTTGGTGGAAGAGGGCCAGTCTTCTGCATTTGCTCCTTAGGAGGAGTCCTAGATCTTCTCATGTAAACTCTGGTCCTCTCCCCTGAACTCTCTACATCAACGATAGGGGCCTCATCCTTTGAGGCAACCTGACCCTTCTTCTTCGAAGTCCTGGCTGTTCTGGTCTTCTTTGGTGGTGGAGGAGCACTTTCCTCTTCTACTTTTTCCAACCCTTCCTCATCAGAGGACTTACCAATCTTCAAAGTCTGACTTCTCTTCTTTCCTTTTGGCTTCCTCTTTGGTTCGGGCTCACTTTCCTTGGGGCCTCTAATCTTTATCTTGAAAGGAGAGCTTTTTTGGTTTTCCCTTTGGGGTCATCATCCCCGGATTCCTCTGAAGTAGACATGGGGTTAAGATTTCCCATTAGATTGAAGGAACAGGTTACCTTCTCGCTCTCCAGCTCCCAAAATTTATGCTTCAACCAAGAAGAGGTGAATTTCATAACAGGGACCATTAGGTCCTCCAACTATGTGACCTCATCTTCGTTCCAATTGATTTCTCTGATCGACCTATCCTTCACAGCTTCATAGGCATGATCGTGCACCAGGTTTCCATCGTCCTCCAATTGATCCAGGATCAACTTGACATTGTATTGCCTAATTGCCTCAACAGGAAGCCTAGAGTACCTCTTTTTTCTTGCTTCAAGGTCATCCTTAATCTTAGCCCAATAATCCTCCAGGTCATCCTTATGCCGGTACTCCCTAGTGGCCTTCTTCTGTGCCTCTCCTATGATATCAAAGTTCATCCTTTTGGAGTGAAAGGAGAAACCATATGCTGCCAACTCATCTCCTGTGCTGTGTGCTGATTGAATGGAAGGGAAGACCTCTGCTATGCCAATTCCAAGAGGGAAATCCCCTCCAAAGCTTGTTTTTTTCTTTTCCTTCTTTACTATGGCATCAAACTCACATATCTGTCTAACAATCTCCAATAGCACAATATGATCCGTTGGGTACCTGGGTAGTCTGTATGGAGCGACTGGGCATCCATCAATCCTGATGTAGGTGAAGGTTGGAAATTGAATAAACTAGGCCCCATAGTTTCTTATCAGTCCCTTGGCTCCATCTGACAGTCTTACATGTTCAAAATTCTGGAGCATCTTGGTGATATGCATTGTGAATGCATCATTAGCCCTCCTGTAGTCTTTGTGTCCTAGATGCAGCTCCGGATAGACCTCATAGACAATGTCCTACCCAAATGTCCCCTATGGATTCAAGTCCCTGTATGGATAGAATCTGGAAAGCACATACATGACATAGGAGGACATGGTGAACCTTTTAGTCTCTAGGACGTTCCTCAGCTGTTTATCGATTTCAGAACTAATGAGCCCTGCCCAATGATAGTTAGTTCCTTGTTCAATTTTGGTGATCACATGGACCATCCAACTCCCCAACACTCCAGCAGTCTTCAAACCAGCTACTCTGCTCAAAAATGTTATAGCATCATAAATGTCAGACTTGAATTTGATCCTATGCAACTGCTTGGGCAGTTTAGAGTGATGTGATTTTGGGTTTTCCAACCAAGAGTTGATAATCTGTTGAGCTTTGGTTGGCTCGTTCTCATAATACGTCTGGGCCATGTCCATGTTTAGAGCACACACAGAAGGAAAGTCCGGCATGTCGAAGGCTTTTGCAATGGAAACAGGACTGAAGTTGGCCAAGACCCTTCCCTTCGTGCTCACAACCCTCTGTGTGTCAAAGTCATATTGCCGAGCACACTCTAAGATCAACTCATAGCACTGGATCGTAGGAGGAAACCCTGCCACATGCACTAATCTGGACTTCATTATTCTATTCCTTAGGACTGATAGATTCTTCTCAGCTGTCCTATGCTTGAAGTCTTCGTACCTCCAGGCCCCCACATTGGTGTCAGACACCTCCGACCATACGGAAGATACCTTACTTTCTGGAAACTGGCTCTTGGTGTCCAATCTTAGCCTTTCTGCCTCTGAGATAGATGACCCCTCTGTGTCACCCTTGGACTTTCCTGCTGTAGCCTTGCTTGATTCAGCCTACATTCACAGAGGACAACATTAGTATTCAATTATCATACATATTCCAATCCAAAGGTTAGCATAAAATCATATAAAGCGATTAAAATCCACCACAAACTGCTAATCTTTGAAGATCCAAAAAAATAAAGCAATCCGGGAAAACCATGCAAACTGGGAAAATTCCATCGGGGCAGAATTTTGGAGAAATCCGACCCAAACGGATTCTTGCTACCAAAACATCATTAATCACATAAATTGTTAGTTCAGCCAAAAGATCATAAGATTATCATGTAATTTGTTCATTGGCAACCAGAAATAAGCATTTAACACTTAATCCATAAATCCTATCTTCGAAAAATCAAAAAGGATAAAGCCAGATAGGAAAACCAGAAAAATCCAGCTAGGACAGATTTTCGCAGACAGTTCGAAATGTTCCGGAAACTACCCCACTCCGCGGAATTAGCCTAAACCAGGAAAATCTGGGTGTGCAGAAATTCCACGGACACCACAGGAACCCGACGATTGGCCACACGCGAACCATAGATTGAATGTTTATGCAAAACCTTGCTAATTAGGATTCAAATGACTTCAAAAATGACACCAACCAACAAGATTCAAAATATAAATGGTTTCAAGTTCTCAAAGCTTTCAAATAATGAATTCTCATGATAGAACGATGATGCCCTAATTTCGATGAACAACCTCCCGCCATGAAAACCAGGGTGAGTTCATAGTTTTAAATACCATCTATACATATCAATCTAATGCACTCTGAATCGTCACAGGGTAGGATTCAATGCAATACAAGGGAAAGATCGATCAATCATAACGATTTTTTCGTTCTGGGCCAAACACTGAAAAAACCCTAACCTTGGCAGATATGGTAGATTTCGCATTAAGAGGTCAAACAATCTAACCCAGAACCCCCTTTCAAACATGTGCACCCGTCATCAAGTCGATAAATACAAGCTAAAAGGGTGTGGGTGATGAGGTTTCATGAAGAGATGGGTCAAACCCCAATTCAATAAAACAAACTCGTGACCAAGTATGGGCCGACCCAGAACGACCATCCTTCAGCACAGAAAAACCTAATCACATGCAAAACAAAAGGAGGGCCAATGATAACCTACCATGGATTATTGCAGATGAAACTCGAATTCGAAGAGGCCACCACGCAGCAAGCACGCCCAAGCAATGAAAACTCAAACCAGGGCTCCAATCAATCCAAACACAAGCAATTCAGAATCAATCCTCGAAGCTCAAATGAAAACTCTCAATCGCCAGAGTAGCAAGCAAATGAATGATGGAGTAAAATGACGCTTAGAAAGTTTTAAATCGACCCATTTATGCCTCTGAACAAAGGTACCTTGGTCATTAATGAACGACAAGACACGTCTGACAGATCCAGAAACCCGAGCCCAAGACGGAATTTCAAAAAATCCCAAGATACGAGAAATCCAGATGAACACAGATCTCGCGGGAATGCAGAAACCGGGAAAATAACAAAGTTTGGGAATTTAACACAGTCCGGGAAAATCCGCCAGAACTGGAAAATCCCGGAGTCAAGCAGAAACCCAAATTCAAAAAATGCAGAAATAAACAAACAGTAAACCAGAGCCCAGGAAAATCTGCCAGAGCTGGAAAATCCCAGAGCTAGGTGAAAACCCGGATTTTGCTAAAACTCAATTTTAATCAATTCAAGCCCCAAGGAAAGATCAAAACCAACAAGACCAACATGTCAAAACCCCTCAAAAGGCAAATCCAATAAAACCAAAGGTCGAAAGACATCAGAAAAGGGGGTCCCTACTCCAAGTGGGGCGTGTGTGCAAAAACTGCACAACATATAGAGGAATAGGATTTTAGAAAAAAGGGTATTTTAATATGCAAAAAGCTTAAAAAATGCTTGTAGTGGGACTCATATGCCACTTCTTGCATATCAATCCTATTTTGTCACGAAGTATCCCAAGAGCAGAATCTTGATTTGAAACTTTACAAGCCTCTGAAGATGGATCAATTAATCAATTTCTGGGTAAGTGCAAGATCATGATGGGCCAAAAAGTGGCGATATGTTGGATATTTGTAGGGTATGTGGATAAAAAAAAATTTAATACCCAAAATTGATGAAATGAAAAGGGTTTTTAAAGGAGATTCTTAGCTTTCTACCGATATAAATTATTCTTTACTTTGAATTTAATAAATTATTATTATTCATTTTCTATTTGAATTACGACTAAAGTCTTGATTGATAAGTTGATTGAAAAAAATCTGTAACTTTCAAATGGTATCACATTTTTGGAATCCAAAACATGCATCACATTCTAGCATCTTCCCATACTATAGGATTAAAAAAATAAAATTGAATTTCATGAAGTTTTGACCAAGTTAAGGTGGTCATACATATGAGTTTTTATATTTCTTAAAAGTTGTAATAAAAATTCATAATTAATTATTTACTTGGAAAAAAGTTACAAAAAAATATGCATCACATCTGGACATGATTCCTCTACTTATATCTAAAATATTATAAAAAATTATTATCGTTTTATTGTGGTTAGGGTGGTTAGACAGACACCTACTTCTTATTTTTTCCCTGAAATTTAAGAATTACTGGATTGAAATTTCAACTTTTCACAAAAAAGGATTTTTTTTTAACAAACCTAGTAGTTTAGAAACTACATTCAATTTTCTATAGATTCTATTCTTACATATTTTTGAAATAATATAGATAACTTATTCAAATCTTTACGTCAAGTTGCCTAACTTTGATTTTTCTTAATTTTTTGCCACTTAAGGGCTTGTTTTTTCCATGATGATCCTACACATACCCTTCCCACTGATTTCATACAAATTATATGGATATTTTTCCCTAGATATGATTTTCCATGAGTCTTGACAACTTTTCATGACAACTTTGATGACATTCACAAATTTTTCATTTTGGTACTTTTAAAGGCTTCAAATCCACTTTTCTTCAATCTATAAACCTGCAATCACACATGTAAAGATGAGAAAACTTGTTGATTGTTAGGGAATAGGGGTTTGGCTTGGTCAAACCCTATTTTGGTAATCAAACCTTGAAATGGAAGGAAATAACAATGGAGAGTGATGAATGAAAAAAATATGATGTTGCAACTCACTAAACCCTAGCAATAAGATGTTGCAAACATGTATGAGATGGCTCTGATGGGTGTGGATCTTGCTTCTTTCTTGAATAGGATAGATCTTGAATGAAATTCTATCTTGAATAATGAAACCCTACATCACAATTGTTAGCTCAAAAACAAACATGATGCTTGAATAATTCTCTATAATGCTTGATAATATACTCTTGAAGACTCTCAACTGTGTTATAAGGATGTTCATTCAACTTGCTAGGTGATCATTTGAATGTTTAGGTAAAAATGAGTGAAATAACATTATATTTATACTTAAGTGTGTAATAATTCTCTAAATTACAACACTACAAGCTGACATCAAATCTAGGAGGATAAAATCCTGCCAAGAATTTGAATTAATTTTAATTTTTGGCCACATTTTACTCATTTTCCCAAGGTGGTGAATGAATCCCATTAGGCATAATTTATGGGACCAAATTCAAAAATTATTAGAAAGGTGTAAATCCAGGATCGAGACCCAAAACCTTAGGTGGGATTCATTCACCCAAGGTGGAAAATGATTCCTAGACCACCAAATCTAGGTCACACAACCTGAAAATACCTGAATTATGATTGGATGTTGATTTGTGTTAGGATTATCCTCAAAAAGGTGCATTAAATGAGGCTTGTGGATGCAAAGTAAGGCCAATTAAGGCATAAAGAAGCCCAATTATTTATGATAACCCTAGAAAAGTGTGAAAGTGTGTTGCAACACTTTACAACACCTTAAATATGGTGTGATTGAGATTAATAAGAGACTTATTAGGTTTAGTTAATTAATTAAACCTTACAAAAGTGTGAAAGTGTGTTACAACACTTCACAACACTTTAGCAAGGTACCATTCATGTTCTTTAGTTCACAAGAGTGCAAGACCTAATGTGATCATGTTAAACATATTACAACACTAAGTCAAGGCGTCATTAATCTAAATTTTACAAGGAAGGCCCAAACAAGTGTGAAAATTTCACCAATGACATTTTTTAGCACTACATGGATAAAAATAATTTTTAGTTTTGTATACATAATATTTACATTCAGGAAGCTTTGTATAATTTTGATAAAAGTGCTTTTGATTTTTGATACACATTGTCTGCATTCTTAAACCTTTGCATAAATTGGATAAAAGTACTTTTCATCTTTGGATATACATTTTTTACATTCTTAAAGCATTGCATAAGACGGTTAGAAGTACTTTTCATTTTTCGTCAAACAATGTTAGTATATTACTAGTCTAAACATGCAAAGAAAAAGTTTATTTCTCCCCCTTATTTAGTGAATGAGAATAAAATGGACAATCATGACAATTAAATTTGGTTTACTTCTAGTATCTCTCCTATTTTTAAAGAAGATATTTTGATGTTAGAAGACCAAATCAATGAGAGTTATGAGAATCCTATTTGTCTCTCATCTCCTAGGTAAAACATCATTTAGCAAGACGATGCCATCATTGATAAGAAAGACAATCAAACCATAGATGAATCCCCTACTTTTGATGAGGTTATTTTAGAGAAACCAACCTTTGAATATCATGAACATCTAGTTTGTTGCTCTCCTAAGGACTCTCCTACTAGGGACGATGTCATGGTGCAAGAAAATGACAACATTGACAATAGTGATATGGTTTCCTTACATGAAGATGATGAAGTAACATTAGACTCTCCTTCACCAAGAGATCATGAAAATAAGGATAAATATTTTGAGGTTATGCACATTAGACATCCTTTGAAGTACTCTCTTGAGCCTAAACTTACCCTTTAGCCACCCTCAAACCAACTAATAACTCAAACCAAACTTGTCCTCATCCTCAGATCACATAAGAATAATGTTTCACAACAATCAAATTATAATACTATTTTTGATCATATAACACTAGAAACAATTTGAAACCAAGACAAAGAACTCCAACATCCCTCTCATTACCTCAACCTGTCTTTCCTAGTGCCCCTTGTTCACCTTTACACAATGGAAAGGAGTATGATCATGTTGAACAATTTAAGAACTCTCCTACTAAGATATCATTATTGGACCTTATTCAAGCCTCCCCTCACTATAATAACATGATTCAAAGTGCCTTACAATAAGTTCCTACCCATCCTAATGTTCAATCAAATGATGTGGCGTCCCAAATTCAAGCTACAACTCTGGTCAACTTAGACATTACTTTCCATCAAGATGAGTTATCTTCACTAGAAGTGAAGAACAATATGAATCTTTCATGATAATATCTATTTTCAATAGGATGGGGATAAAGTGAACCCTTTTTGATAATGGCTTAGCTCTTCATGTGTGTAGTGTAACCCATTTAGACAAGCTTGGCATAGATAAATCATGAATTGAACCAGATTCCTTATTGATTTGAGGATTTAACAATGTAGGAAAATAACTACTTGGAGTGATCACATTACCTATTACAGTTGAAAAATTTACATAACAAACCTTAATCCATGTTATGCCTCATGGTCTTTCATATAATCTCCTTTCAGGAAGACCATGGATTCATGATATGCATGTGGTTCCTTCTACCCTTCATCATAAAATGAAGTATTCCTAAAATAATAAAGTGCATATAATTGATGTTGACATTGAACCAAAAACTTGTTTGAACATTGAGAAAGGAGAGAAAATTCCTTTGAAAAAATTGAAACAAACTATACAAGTGGAACCCGTGTAAGAAAAATACAAAAAAAGCATATTGAAGGTGTCACAAATTTATTGGAAGATGACTGAGGTTCCTTATATTTCACACCTACACTCATGGGAAAATACAAGAACATAACAAAGGAGTCTTAAAATAAAAAAGAACCAATGATAATATCAATACAAAATTCAAAAGGATCTTTGAAAGAATCCACTTCAACCACTTTAGGAGAAAGATAACTTACGTGAAAAAAATTGATGAAGTTAATTATGAGCAACCACTGAATCTAGAGGAAATGAAAAAGATTTATGGAAGAGGTTATGAACTTATGAAAAAAATTAACTATAGCAAAAAATTATGTGGTGCTAGAGAACAAGGTATCCATGTCCCCATATAGCCCAAGACAAAAGAAAACACTAGTGGTCTTGGTTATTATCCTTTGAAAGAAATGAAAGAATAAAAGAAATCCTTGATTAATATAAATTTAATCACACAAAGTACTAATGATTCAATTTTTTTAGATTTTATATCCTCCTATAAAGGAGAGCACAAAATCTCATAACCTAAAGAGTCTTGTGTAAGTATGACACCTTGTACTAAGCAAGAGATATCTTTGTTGGAAAATAAAGGGACATCTTCTACTTTTGATCAAGAAAATATCTTGTTGAGAATCCTCCAAGATTGTTTGATATTTCTCCCTCCAAGAACATGAAAGAAATTTTATATCACAAGTTCATTTTTTGCATATCATAGAGTTCATGGTCATTCTACTAACAAGTGTAAGGCTTTGGGTACTAAAATTCAACACCTCAAGGAATATGGTGTTGTTTATGTTGAAGCACCTATTTCTTCTAATTGACATTTATTTTCATTCTATTATGTTTCTCATCAATCATCTTGGCTCATCGTTGTCCTACACTAAGTGGGGAAAAGGGGTTAGAAAGCCTTGTCCTCATATGGCACTTGTCATTGTCTCATTTGGCTAGTTTACCACCTTCCATGTATATATAGGAGCAAGCTTGGGATGTGGATGGCATGCCTTAAGTTGGCTCGCATGTGACATACTTTTCTTTCTATGTTTAGCATTACATTTTTGGAGAAACCCTTTATTCATGATGTAGTTCATTCGAGAACATATGACTTGGCATAGGGATTTCCAAATAGGCTCTCATGTATTCTTCATTGGCTACTTTAAAGCAGATTGCTCATAGCAATGGTGTTAGAAATTTCTTTGAAGTGGTCGCATGCATTGAAATTATCTTTTGACATTTCTCATGCTTCATTGTGTGATTTTACTTCTTTTAATGCATCCTTTTCTTGATGGTGTCATTGGGTTTGATTTCCTCTCAAAGCATGATATTTTTTTATTTTTCTTCTCTTTGAGACATTAGGAATGATGTTCTCTAGGAAGAGACTTACATGAACTAAGCAAAGTCCTTTTGAAAAAATCTATACTTGCATCTTGTTCACAAGCTTAAAGTTTCATTTTATGGAACCTTATTGAAGTTATCAAAGGGATAGCTTTGGTATGGTTAGTACATATGGGAGTTGACCTTAGGCATGACTTTCCCATAGCCACTTGCTTGTGTGTGTGAGCACATACCAGCCACATGTATATGTGTCTCTGGGGGCTCACCTAGTGGATACTAGATTCCACTAGCCCTTGTGAGCGTGTGTTTTGTTAAATGCATGGTGGACATTGTGATCCACTTGTAAACATTTTTTGCTTAAACTTAGACCCAATCCACATCATTTTGGATAGATTGTCAAGGCTTGATCAACCCCTTTCTTTTTCCTTTTCTTTATTCTTTGTCTTTGACAATGTATGTTTGTACCTTATTGTTGCTTCATACATCATTTATATATGTGTTCTCTTGTGCCAATGATGGTTTTCTATAGGATCTTGATCTTGGGGACTTGCACAACACTCTTAATCATGGTTATCCTATCTCACTAGCATTGGTACACTTGAACCCCTCTTGATGCATATTTTTCTACTTTAGTGCAAGTTTGTACAGCAAGTTCCTCCTCTCACTAAAGTGGGGGCTAAATGTAGTAACAAAAAAATATTCCTTTTTCTTACTTAATTTGGAAATAATTAATATTAAACTGAGCCTAATGTTTCCTTGATTTAGTGTTGTAATGCGTTTTACACATTCACATTAAGTTTAAGGCCCTTTTAAATTAAATGAACCTAATTTTTCCTTAATTTAGTGTTGTAAAGTGTATTTATTTACATCTTCACACTAAGTTTAGGGCCCTATTTCATCCATGAACTTCAAATCATCATTAATATTCCCTTAATACCTTCTATTACATATCCCAAGGCTTATTCCAATTGAAATCCTAACAAATTCAACAAATGCACCTAATATTCTAATCCCCCAACATTCTCTCACCTCAAAAAACTAGGGTGGGACCATATGCCACCTTGGGCGTATGAGTCCCATTTGGGGCCATTTTAGCCCTTTTAGTGGGAAATCAACGTTTTCAATTCAAATTTTATGAATGTTGGCATTCGGGATCTAATAAATGGTAAATTAGATGGAATGCCTATATAACTAAGGTTTCAAATTATTATTTCACTAAGAATCTTCAAGCAAGAGAATTTCACTTAGAATTAGAGCTATCAAGAGATATTTTCAAGCATTCAAGAGTATTCAAGAGCATTCAAGGGCTGACTATCAAGCACTTTGGAGCATCAATTTAAGAGTCAAGCATCATGTCATGGTCTTCATATATCATGTGTGTTTGTGAGATAACATGTCAATGTATAATTTGTGATACAAGTTCAATAATTCAAAGCCATATTGAGTTTCATGATCAATATCTACATCCATTGAAGCCAAATTATATAAATTGCAGATCTACACTCCAAGGATTCAACAACGTTTGGTGAGTTGTTACATTCATTTGTTCATTCATCATTCCCTCATGTTATTCCAATTCATTTAAAAGTTTAGTTACTCAAATAGGGTTTGACTAAGGAAGACACCCATCTACTAACAAAACAACATTTTTCTCTCTCTTGTGATGTGTATTTTGCAGATTTAGGGGAATGGGACTCTTTCACCCAACCTAGCGATTTAGTTCCTGATATATTCTTTTGAAAACATTCAACAGTGTCAAATCTATTTTTGGAAGACTTGGAAAGGTACTCAGTAAATCCTAAAGTGGAACTCATATGTCCAACCTAGCATATTATTCCCATTATATTTTTTTTTATCATTGTTCAATAGATCCTCATCAACTCTTAGAGTATCCCAAATCTTGCCTTGGAAACCCTAGAGTGTGACTAAATCACCCAACCTAGCGTATCAATCCTTGTGTAATTTGAAACAATAATTTCCAGTGTTTATAAATCTTGTTTTGGACTCTCGACCCCTCTAGGTACTTTTTTACTTTATTTTGTTAATTAATCTGATTTCGTGTTTCAAGTTCCTAGGGTTTTTGCATAAGTGTTTGCATTTCTCATTTGAAGCTACATTTAATGGTGAACCCTTGTCCAATTTCAATAGGAAACCTCTAGCCCTTCCCTCAATTGAGTCACTTGGTTGAGGGATATAAGTTTCCCAATGATTAAAGTGTGAAATAGGTCCCTAAGTTCCATCTCCCAAAAGGTGGAACCCTATTTCTATTTAATCATTTGTACTCTTTTTTTGAATTTAATTAATTTTATGCTCTTTTGGTGTTTCTGTATCTTTTAAGTTGAACATATTTAGATAACAATACTAGTACTTTTGAAATAAAATAAAACTAATGTAAATCCTAATTATACTTATTTTTACCTCTTGAGTGAAATTTTTTATTCATGTCACACTTTAGGACAACTTATTAGTACAAGTGAATTTAATAATTTAGTTAATTTTGGTCAAGGATATGCTCTAGTTAGATTAATTTTAGAGAAATTATATATGTTCCATAACTATTTCAACTAGAAGTTTCCATAAATACATATGCAGCATCACTTTGTCGATAAATTTGATAAAGAAAATTCAAAGTCACATAATTCAAAAAAATTAAAATATTATTTTATATGTTTATCACTAGTTTCCTAAAATAAATGAATAATTTAATTATTATTTATATAATGTTTTCTATTATTATGAAAACTAGGCCATACACACTAAAATATAAGGTTAATTGCCATATCAAGATAAAATACTAACATTTATTAGAAAACAATGCAATAGAGAAGACACTCCATGTCAAGATGATATTTTTTTTTCTATTTTGAATAAATAATTAGGATAAAATGTGATGTACTATCAATTTTTTTTTAGCACACATAAATTTTCATATTTATTGAATATATGTATATATATATAAGTAGGAGAAAAACTAATTTGTGCATGGAAGTTTCAATTTATAAATACATTGTAAAATTGAACAAAAAATTAAAAATGAAAAATATTTTTTTCTTTTAATAGAAACTCATTCATGCTCTTAAAAATGACCATTTACTCAGATTATTGTCCAGATATTGTAATATAAAACATTGCATACCCTTGCAATGTCATGTTATACCTTGTACTCACTCTAGCACCTTAGCTTGCATTATCTTCAAAATTTTAAAATGTTAGCACTTTTTTTATTTTACTTTCCCATCACTTTTTTTTTTTAATTTCCATCTGGATTCATTCAAGAATTGTTACAACCGATGGATCTTAAATGACGTCACCCGTTTTGAAGGTGTGAATGGTGTTGATGGGGCAACCAACAATCAAATCCTTCTGGTTATCAAAATGATAGTCACACATTCTACGAGGTTTTCAACAACGTTTAATATTGAAAAGCGTTTGTCTATGTGGAAAATTTATCTATCTGTTCTAGATCTTTAACTGTCCACTTTTAATCCGTAGGATTGAAAATTTAAAGACTACGTTCCCACAAACAAATATGCATATGGAAATAATATCAAATTTCAAATAGTATTCTTTTTGTTTCTGCAACATTTTATCTTTCGTCACCGCCTTCATCTTAGCGCTCCATCCTTCCTTACAACCACCGCCTCAAAAAAAATCATACTACAATATTAGGGCAAGACAATAAATGAATAAAAGGAAACGTATAAGAAAAGTTAAGGTAGTTGCTAATTTCAAGGAATGTCATTCATAAGATTTTTTAAACATATCTTGTTGTTCGAGGAAATGCATCACTATGAATAAGATCCAAAATGAGTAGAAAACCATTTTATAGCCTATTACTATGGCGTAGCCTTTAAGAGATCCCATAAAATGCGCCACGTAATCTCCCTCTAAGAAGCCTCTCTAGCCTAATAAATAAAAATCCCTTCTTATAAATAAGGTACTTAATTCTATGTCCATTTAATCATTTTAAAAGAACAAAAGTGATTCCTAATTAATTTTTTTGGAAGGGGATATATTAGACTAAAATGGAAAAATAAAATAAACTAGTTATGGCACCTTGTGCAATGGGTACGGTCAAGAGGTGTGGAAGATCAATTAGGAAAAAAATGGTTTATTTTTTACACACATTTGTGTAGTATATGAGATCAATTAATAGGTCATTTAGAAAATGATTGTAAGATTAGTATTAATTGTATTTTTTATTATAGAATAATATTATTATATTTATTTTTTTAATTTTATGTATTAACTATTATATTGCTATATAATATAACATTATATATTAAAAATTAGATTATTTTATTTATGTCATTATTTTATGTATTTATTATTATATTATTATGTTATTATATTTATGTCATTATTATATATCTATATTTATGTATTAACTATTATATTGTTATATAATATAGCATTATATATTAAAAATCAAATTATTTATTATATATTTCAAACTAATTAATTATATTTTATATTTATGACACCTTGTTAGTAGAATCGTAATTTTGATTTTGGCAGCTTTAAGTTGCTATTGCTTTGACTTTCAAATCATATTCCACAAAAAGAAATATAAATCTACCTCCCTCTTGCAATTTTTTAAAATTAAAAGCTTTCTTGCAATTTTCGTTATTATTTAATTATCAAATAGTGTAGGATATTTTTGGGGTTTGATAAAATTTCAATAAAAAATAAATAAGCTTTCCTTGGACTACACGTAGATGATGCTCAATATTTAAGATAATTACAAAGAAATTGTTGATGATCACGTGTATTAGCAGCAGATTTGATTTTAATAAACATACTCTAAAACCCTTTTCGAAACCTTGTTTTTAGGTTGTAGCTCGATAAAAATAGAGCAAAAATCAATAGCGGCAGGGAAAGCAGAAAAAAATGTCAAAAAATAGCCCGAAAAATGGCTAAAGCAGGGAAAAAATGATGGACAATTGAGATTCGTTTCACTCTCAACCAAGGTCTGTTGTTGATTTTCAACCATTTGTTGGCAAAATGAGCTTTGAAAGCTCAAATAAGGAAACTTCTGCATAAATATAAAGAAATAAAAGAAAGGAATAAGTATTAGGGAATATTATTATTGCAAAAAGAGAGAGAAGGGAAGCTTCTTTTCATTTATTTAATTTATATGTGTAAATATGGTCATTAACTTTAGAGCATTAATTATAAATATTTAAATATAAATAAAAATGAATTATAAAATAATTAAATAAATAAGCATATTATGTATATGTAAGAGATAAATAAATAATGATGATGGTAAATAAAATTGTAAATATGTATACGCATATATGTATCTTGCATAAAATGAAGGTCTTTTAGACCAATTTATTTTTTTATATCTATTTTTTTATTAACTCATGCAAGTACTCTCCCTTTCGAGTCAACTAGATGTTTTAGCTATAAAAAAATATTATCTTAAAATCAATGTTGGAATCAAGGAGTTGTAGACTTTTTTCAAAATTTTGTTATTTCCACTTAATGTTGATGTTTCAATTCATTATATTCACATCCAGGTACCCCCCTTGTATTATCAAAAGGGAATGTGAACACTAAGGTATAGATTAGGAGTTGTATATTTTAAACTACCTTTAAAGTGATACTTATGTTAAAGGTCAGGTTTGCTTAGTTTATAATTAATTAAATAAAATGGTATTTTGGAACCATGGTAGTACCCTAATGGTTCAATCACTATGATTACACTCAATGGACCTTTTAGGAAAAAAATGTTGGGCATGACATAATCCCTATTAATTATCCATCACTTTACATTATAAAAACTTCTAGATTCATTAGATAGTTTAAGTGGGTATGTGCAAGATCATGGTGGGTCAAAGAGTGGCGATATGATGGGTATGTGTAGGGTATGTGGCTAACGACATTTTTTTTTTTCCGAAAATTGATGAAACGAAAAGGATTTTTAAAGGAGATTCTCGAATTTCCACCAATATAAATTATTCTTTACTTTCAATTTAATAAATAATTATTTTTCATTTTCTATTTAAATTATGACTAAAGTCTTGATTGATAGACTGATTGAAAAACATCTATAGCTTTCAAATGGTATCACATTTTTTGAATCCGAAACATGTCACATTCTATTCTTCGCATACTATAGAATTAAAAAAAAATGAATTTCATGATGTTTTGACCAAGTTAAGGTGGTCAAACATATGAGTTTTTATTATTTTTAAAGTTGTAATAAAAAAATCATAATTAATTATTTACTTGGAAAAAAAATATGAAAAACAAATGCATCACATCAGTCCTCTACTTATATCTAAAATCTTATAAAGAAATAATATCATTTTATTGTGGTTAGGGTGGTTAGACATACACCTACTTCTTATTTTTTCCTTGAAATTTAAGTGTTACATTGAAATTTCCAATTTTCATCAAATAGAATTTAAAAAAAAATAAACCTAGTAGTTTAGAAACTACATTCAATTTTCTATAGATTCTATTCTTACATATTTTGAAATAATATAGATAAATTATTCAAAATTTTATTTCAAGTTACCTAACTCTTGATTTTTGAATTTTTCTCCACTTAAGGGCTTGTTTTTTCCATGATGATCCTGCACATACCCAAGTATTTTATAACTCATTCAAATTCTCATAGTCATCTTTTATATAGTGCATACATTTTTTTTTTCTTTTTTTATTTTAATATTTTAAATGATTGTTGTTACCATATCTATCTCCTTCTACTCATATTGTAAAATCATATTTGATAATTTTGGAACTGAATATTTTATAAATGTATGATCTATAACTAGTTAGCATATTTATGAAAGAAATAAATATCTAATACACATGTTTTAAGGTTTTTTTTCTAGTTTATTTTATTCTATTGTATAAAAATCTTACATCACACCTCTTTATATATTATGCCATTTAAATTTACTTTTTAACAAGAAATTTACCAAACCTATATGGTTCATGGCTACACCATCCTCCTCATTTACTACATCTCACTCATTTATTTACCCACTATCCTAATGACCAAACCCTTGGTTTTATATCATTTTCTTTTATTCTTATTTCCCCATTTCCAAGAATTTCCTCATCTTTCCTATTCACCATCCTATAGCATGTACACCACATTCTAGTTTATTCCTAATTTCTCATATCATCTTGAAATCTTATATAATTCTCTATATTTCTCTAAACATCAACATCACATTTTCATTTTTTACATAACTCAATTATATATCTTAAGAATTTTTGTCCTGGATTTTTGAAACTTAGTCCTATAATCCTTAAATGATTTCCTATTATTTCCCTTCACTATAACACCTACGTTAGTACTATTGCAAGTATGTTTTAGGTGTTTTCATTAATGTCAATATTTTTTCATTGATGTCAATAGTATGGAGATTGTTGGAGATCGCTAGTATTGCAAATGGGGAGATTGCTAGTATTGCAGATGGGGAGATTGTTGATTATTAGTGTTGTCAATGATGCTGCTAGTATGGATGTGTTGTATTTTGATAAGTAGGTGTTGTGGTGTTATTATTAGTGTTTCCATTGATGTCTTATATAGTTTTGATGAACTACTATTGTAGTTGTAGTAAGTTCACTTGGTTTCCAAGTTCTTTGAAGAAATTTTGAATAAAAGAGTGTGTAGTGTGACAAAAGTGTGTTAAGTGTTGTGCTCCATATTTATTCATGATTGAAGATATGCTTGTTTGGTTTAAATATTATGGTCAGAGGTGTTCAAATGTGCTATATCTAGAGTTTTAGGTTCTAGATCATGCAACAATAGAAGTTGTGTTTGATAATGTGTCTATCTATATAGAAGGTTCTCTAGGAGAAATGAGATTGCTTTATATTACTTTACATTAGTGTTTCTTGTCTTGCAACAGATTTGGGGTCATGCTTATATTATCTATATTTATTTTCCCTTGGATTTTCTATTGTTTATTTTCTTTGTAAGTTTAGTTCTTATGTTGGAGTTCAATGGTAATACATCCTAATGCATAGAATGCAAGTATTCTTCAACTTTAGGTGTTTGTGGAATTGGTGTTGGATATTATGATGATGTGGAATAATTTGGAATGTTTTGAAGTGTTGCTATGTGGTCTATGTGGTTTTTCTAGACCTATAGAGGTGTGTATGTGGTCACTTATTAGGGTTAGTGTAGGTTTCACCAACTTGGCATGCCTGCGCTATTTGCATAGGAAACTCATGGATTATGGATGAATTGAGTAGCATGATGATATAGATTTAGATCCTATTTAACCCTAGGCATGGTCTTCCTTCACATATTTCCACTACGAAAGTGTTTAGTGTCGATCTATTTTGTGTTACACATTTGAGATGCATATGTTTCATTGAGGCCAAACTTAATGAATTGTTTAAGGTCGTGAATAATATAAATGTAAGGTGATTTTTTGGAGATGTTGTAAGGTGTGTGAATGATGCATATGTGATCAAGCGAGGTTATTTGAGTGTAAGATTAAATTCTTATGACTCTAGATGTAATGAGTAGAAGGTGTCTACATTTTCAGTGTGCTTGAAGTTGCTAGAGGTAGTGATCTAAAGGTTTTGGATGGTGAAAAGTTATAGTGGTGGATATTAATATTTATCTAAGATAGTGAATCTCTTTGTAATATTTTATTTTGTTCTTTTGGTAGTGAACCACCTGGAAGTGAGCCTTTCTTCTTTTCTGCGTAGCGAGCCTAATTTTATTTAGTGTTGTTATTCATATATATGTGAGCTAATCCTCACCATGGTTTTTCCACACTTAGGGTTTTCCCTATAAATTAAGTGTTCTTTTATGTATGGTTGTGTTTGTATTGATGTTTCACATGTTTACATGAACTGCTAATGTTTAATGAGAGTTTAAAGTTTGATAGGGGATTTAAATTTAATGAGTTATTAGGCGTTTTAATGTACAATTGATTCACCCCCTCTCATTAGTCCTTTGTAACTAACAATTGGTATTAGAATTGTGGTTCCCTGGACAAATATTAACCACTTGAGGTAGATCTCGATGGTTCACAAGAAGGGTGTCAAAGCTCCTATGTTTGATGGAACAAATTATGCTTATTGGAAAGAGAGGATGGAATCCTTTTTACTCTTTTTTTGATTTGGAGTCTGGATGTTAGTTGAAAAAGGGTATACTATGCCTGATGTTGTTCCAACAAGTGACGATGAAAAAAATGATTATGAGAATAATGAAAAAGTAGAAAATGATATATTGAGTGGACCTTTTGATTCAATAATTGGGAAATTGATAATCCTCAAAACTACAAAAGAAAACTGGTGCAAGTTGGAGAGTATTTATGAAAGAGATGACAAGGTCAAGCAAGAAAATATATAGAATTACAAAGCTAAATTTGAAAATCTAAGGATTTCTAAAGATGAATATATTATATCCTACATGATTAGAGTAGAATTTTTTTTAATGTCATCAATGGTCTTGGTGGTAAGCTAGAAGAAAGTAAGTTTGTGAAAAAATTACTAAGAAACCTTCCTAAAATTTATAGTTATAAAGTTTCAGCTATTGAGGAAGCTAATAATTTAGATCAATACACTAGAGATTAGGTGTTTGGTTCTTTAATTTCTTATGAATTAAAAGAGTTTGGTCAAGATTATACTAAGAAATGAACTAAGTTTAAATTTTGCAAGGTAGATGAATCAAATTTGGATGATCTTGACGAGGTGGAAGAAAATTTTGTAAGGAGATTGAAAAAGGGCACTAGAAAATACAAAGGTAAGTTATCCTTGAAGTGTTTCAATTGTGGAAAGATACGTCATTATGTTTCTAACTGTGTAATAATAGTTACAAATGATAAACATAAGGATCATAAAGGAATTTTTTTTAAGAAGAGTTATTATGTTGAAAAAGAGAATGATGTATTTGATGATAAGGAATCAAACTATATTGATGATGACAATGATGAATGCTTGGGCATGGATCTAAATTTCAGAACTAATTATACTAATTTTGAAATATGTATAAAGGAAAGTGCTCCAGAAATAGGTCACAACATTTAAGGAACTACATGGTGACTGCTTTTCATGGAAGAGAGGAAATAAGTTACTGGATGATTTATAGTTGATGCTCAAATCATATGATAGGTGATAAGAGTAAGTTTGTTAAACCTCAAAAGTATGATGGTTGAATAAAACATCAGATCTAGGAGGATAAAATATCACAAAGAATTAAATTCAAAATGGGTCTTGATTAGATTGGGACTCATATTCCCAAGGTGGTGCATGAGTCCCAATGGCTCAACATTGGGACACAAACTCCATGACAAGTCATGTTTAATGTGAAACTTGAAATTAGGTCCCAGGACCTAGGTGGGACTCATATGCCCGAGGTGGAATATGAGTCCCAAATCAATAGCTCTAGAACACGTGATCCAAATCACTGAATTATGATTGGTTGAATTTGATAAGTGTCAGGATTATACTCAAAAAGATGCAATAAATAAAGCTTGTGGATGCAAAATAGGACAAATTAAGGCATAAATAAGCGCAATTAATTAATTAAAGCCCTAAATTAGTGTGAAAGTGTTAGGATACACTTTATAGCACCCTAAATAAGGCACCTTTAAGTCTATTTTATTATTAATTATTCACTCCTACATTAAGTGTGAAAAGGGATACTTTTTCCTACACTACATTTAGCCTCCACTTTAGTGAGAGGAGGAACTTGCTTCAAAGTCACACTAAAGTAGAAATTTAAGAGGGGTCCAAGTGTACAAATGTGGATGGAATAGGATGAAAAGGATTAATAAGGTAACCAAGCCCCCAAGATCCAAGATCCTACGTCAAGCCAACATAAGAACAAAGGGACACACACAAAGTGTATAGTTTGCAACATCAAGATACACAAACATAAAATGTCAATGACTAAAAGAAAGAAAAACAAAAGCAAGAAAAAAATAAAAAGAGGTGGATCAAGCCTTGACCATTTGTCTTGTACACTTTGGATCAGGTCTAATCTTTTTGTCCAAGAAATGTTTACAAGTGGAACACAATGTCCACTATGAAAACCAACACATGCTCACAAGGGCTAGTGGAACTTCAAGTCATCCACTAGTTGAGCCCCTAGCGAGACACATGTGCATATGGCCAATATGTGCTCACATAGACAAGAAAGTGGTTATGGGAAAGTCACAACTAAGTTTGTCTCCCATATGTACAACCATACAAAATCTATACCTCCTGATAACTTTGATAAGGCACCACACAACATGAACAATAGGATTCATGAGGCAACAAAACTTTGTATGCTTGACACCGATGAAAAAATAGTATGGCTCCACCTACAAACAAAGTGTGTTATGCAAGGTGGCCATATAACTGATATTGTAAATGAAAAATTAGTGTATGGAACATTCAAAGAAGATTTTCTTAGTTCATGTAAGGTCTTAACTTAGGGAACATTGTGCCTAATGTTTCTAAGAGAGGACCAATCGAAGAATAGAAGATTCAAAACTTAGGGTATGCAATGTGTCACATCAAGCCACTAAGAGGATTATAATATGCTAAGAGAGATCACACTCTTGAGAAACATCACAACCAATGTCACCATAAAGAGAAAGACACATCACATGAAGTAAGAAGACTACATAATGAAATATTAGTTGTAAAAGAATAATGCCAATGTATGCTCGCACTTTAAAGAAATTGATAAACACAATGTTGTGAGAAAATATTTTAAAGTAGATAATGATAAATGCTAACAATAGAGAGGACATGAGAGATTATTTGGAAAAACCTATGCCAAGTCATATGTTTCCAAATGAAGCTACACCATGAATAAAGGGTTTCCCCCAAAACTCAATTGTCATAAGTGATCCAACTTAATAAATAGCATCCACATCCTAAGCTTTCTCTTATATATACAATGAAGGAAGTCAACTATCCAAAAGAGACAATGAAAAGTGTCATACAAGGACAAGGCTAACCTAAGCTCCTTACCCCTACTTAGTGCAAGACAAGGGTGAGCATAGGCAATTGATGAGAAACATGAAAATCAATATCAATTAGAGGAACTACGTACTGCAACAAAATTATGAGCACCATAATCCTTAAGATGTTGAATTCTATCACTTAGCCTTAAATTCGTTAGTAGAATGACCATGAATTATATGATATGCACAAGATGAATTCTTATAGTAAAATTTCTTTCATGTTCTTGAAGGCAGGGATATCAAATGATCTTGGAGGAGTCTCAATAAGATACACTCTTAATCAATAGTAGAGGATGTTACCTTATTTTGTGACAAATATATCTCTTGCTTAGTACAAGGTGTCATACTTACACAAGAATTTTTAGATTGTGATATTTTGTGCTCTCCTTTATAGGAGGGTGTAAAATATATCAAATTCTAATCATTAGTGTTTTGTGTGATGATGTATTTATGTTAAGAAAATATTTCTTTGTTTCTTTCATTTCTTTCAAAGAATAATAATCAAGACCACTATTGTCTATCAGTTCAGGATGCACTAATGTTAAAGTTGTCTTAGAAGAATCTTTTGTAATAGTGTTGACATTAAGTGAATGCTTGTTTGTTTTTTTCAAGAGACACTAACCAAGACCTATAGTCATTTCTTGTGTTAGGTTATATAGAGTGAAAAATACCTTGTTCTCTAGAACCAAATCCTCTTCCACTATCTCCAAGTTATTTCATGAGTTCATAACCCTTTTCATTTCTATTGGATTTAGTAGTTGTTCATAGTTATTTTCATTAGATTTTGTTGTCTAATTTTCTTCCTCTTCTACAATGTTTGAGGTGGATTCTTTCAAAGGGTCTTCCAAATTTTATGTTGACATTATCACTTTTTCTTTTTCCTTTTCAGAGTCTTTTTTTATGATCTTCTATTCACCCATGAATGTTGTGAAATATGGGTATGTGTAGGATCATCATAAAAAAAAGGCCCTTAAGTGGCAAAAATTTAGAAACATTGAGTTAGGAAACTTTAAAAAATTTGAATAATTTATCTATATTATTTCAAAAATATGTAAGAATAGAATCTATAGCAAACATAAATTTAGTTTCTAAACTACTAGGTTTGTTTAAAAAATTGGTGTGAAATTTGAAATTCAATGCAATGGAAAAAATAAGAAAAAAATAAGAAGACCACCCTCAATAATAAAAAATTAATAATTTTTTTTAATATTTTTTGTAATAAGTAGAGGAAGTATATTAATGTCAATGTAAAACAGAATTTATTATATAGATGGAAATCTGAGAATCTCCTTTAAAATACCCTTTTCATTGAATCATTTAAATTTTGGGTAAAAAAAAAGTTGTCAGCCACATAACCATCATATTGCCACTTTTTGGCCCATCATGATCCTACACATACCCATATAAGGAACCCCAATCATCTTTTAATAGCTTCATGACTTCCTCAATATATTTTTCTTTCATGGGTTCTACTTGTGTAGTTGGTGTTAATGTTGGCAAAGGATTCCCCTTGCCTTTCTCAATGTTCAAACAACTGTTTTGTTCAGGGTCAGCTTTGATTATACCCACTTTCTTATTGTAGGCATACTTCATTATACAATGAAGAGTTGAAGGCACTCAATTCATTGCATGAATCCACGATCTACCTAAAAGAAGATTATATACATATCACGAGGCATACTCTAGATAGGTATTTTTATTGTAACTTCTTCAACTATAATAAGTAATGTGATCACACCAAGTAGTCATTTTCCCACATTATCAAACCCACTAATAGATAAAGAGGAAGGTTGAATTTTTTATTTATCCATGCAAATTCTATCCAAAAGGGTCACAATACACAAATTAAGGGTGGATCCATTGTCAACAAGGGTTCTTTTTATTCCCAACCCATTATAGATAGCTATTAACATGAAAGCGTCATTTTGTTTTTGCACTTCTAGGAAGGGTAACTCATCTTGATGGAAAATAATGTCTAAGATGATTGAAGTTGTAGTATGAATTTGGGCTATAATTCATTTGATTGCATATTGGGGGGGACTTGTTGTAAGGAATTTTGAATCATGTTATGATAATGAGGGGAGGCTTGAATAAGCTCCCATAATGATATCTTAACAAGAGTATTCTTTAATTGTTCAACAAGATTGTACTCCTTTTCATTATGTGAAAGAAAACAACGTGCACTAGGAAAGATAGGGTTAGGAAATGGGAGGGATGTTGAAGGTGTTTATCTTGGTTGTAGATTGTTTCTAGTGTTATATGTATGAGCAATGATATTATAACTCTATTGTTGTGACATTATTCTTAGGTGGTTCAAGGATGAAGACAGGTTTTTTTTGAGTTGGAGGTTGGTTTGAGGGTGGGTAAAGGATGAGTTTGGGTTTCTTTTGAGTTTATGGTCATTGTGAGGGTGGGTAAAGAATTAGAACATTATTAAGATGTCCCAGAGGATATTTAGGAGGTCCAATAATCAAGGGGGATATAACAGACACTTGTGCCTTCATAACCTTAGTGGTTTTGGTTTGATGTCTTTTTAATGAAGGGGAGTCTAGTGTCATCTTTTCACCATCACCTAAGGAAGCCAAATTACTATTGTTTGAAAGACACGTGTCAATCCTTTCATTTTATTCCACCATGATATTGTTAAACATGCATAGGACAACTAAGAGGGGGTGAATTAGTTGTCACACAAATCTAAAACTTAAAACTGTGACACTTATTAACTCCACAACCACACTATTACGCTATTAAATATGAGCATGAAACACAAATAATAGAAAGAAAATCAATAGAATGAACACGATATTTTACGTGGAAAACCCAATAAGGGAAAAACTATGGTGAGGGTTAGCTTAGAACATAAAGATTATAAACCGAATACAAAGGCTCACTACCAGGGGCTCACTACACAAAAGAGGACTCACTATCCAAATAAAAAGGCTTATTTCCTACAAAGGACTCACTATCCAATAGGGAGGTGCACTTCTTATAGATACAAAAGAGAAAAAAATATCCACCACTACAATTAAACCACATTCATAGGAATATAGAAACCTTCAGCTCATTGTCTTCCACAAACTGAAAAATTGCTATCACAACTCACTCACACATACTTCTTCTCTTATGATTTTTGGCACACTTTTGTCACTTTGCATCACACTGTCATACAATTCTTCACAACTATCCTTGGTTTTATACTATTCTCAACCTTAGAAACATTTACCAAAGTTGGCTAGAAAAAAATAGTTCATAAATTAAAATTAGGTCAGCAACTCTAAATTCTCATGGTGGAAAGGAATAAGAGTGAACCAATTAAATTATTTTCTTGAAACTTCTACACACTTCCTCAATTCAAATTTTATTCTTCAAATGAAGTGTAAACACTAGGTCAGCAAAACCTAATGAAAACACAGATAAACATTGATGTACACACTTCCCAACAAGAAGATGACATGAAGACACCTCAACACACTTCAATGTGCATGAGACTTTAACTTAGACTTCTTTAGATACGTCCGCAGCAAAACAGTATGCTTCATACACTAAATAACTTTCACCAAATTATCCAAAATATGCAAACCTATACTGAAATTTGGAAACATGACTTCTAGATTACCAAACTCCAAACCTCTTCATTGGAGCATAGAAAAGACCTTCACAAGACATATCCCAGATCTACAAGATCTGAAAAACAACAACCAAGGACGATGGAGTAGAAAATTTTCTCCCAGTCCACAAAAGATGAAACTTTTTAGATAGTTCACACACTAGTGAACACAAATTTCATGTGCCATCTCACCAGAAGCTGAAACTTAGCATATAACATCATCAAATTACCTTTATCAAACCTTTAGGTCTGTACAAGTATAGAACCAACATAGGAGAAATGCGAAGCACATACTAGAGCACATTTTGAACACATCCAACTTTCTCACTTCTTCTTTATTAATTTTCTCAAAAGCACTTGGAAACTCATGAAACATACACATATTCAACACCATAAAGATAGCACCATGTAATCACGACATCTCAACCAATATACAACATAACGAATAGTTTTGACATCAATGACAACATCAATGACAACACCACCAAACTCGCTCATACTTGCAACAAATATCCTCCCTAGTAAGCGAGTTTTTGGGAGAAATACAAACTATATGTTCATGGAATTCAAAGGTTAGTTCTTCTAAAATGACTTCATTGCAAGTAGGTGAGTTATCAATTGTTGGATTTTCTTTTTCAATAAGTTTTTCCCTAGGGTGAGAAAGGAAACTAATATTCTCACGACTTTCATCGATTGTATTTTCTAACATCAAAGTGTCTTCTTCACAACTAGGAGAGATACTAGGAGAAGAAGAAATGTTATTGCCAAGATTGTCCATAATTTAATTCATTTGAACCATAATTTCTTCCAAAATAGGATAGGTAGGGGAAGAAACATAAAGAGTTTTTTCATAGATCTTAAATATTTCATCATCTAACAGTAACCTGTTTTCACTTACAATATGATTTTCATGATTCCTTGCAACTGAATCTTCTTTCACTAAAATGTTCTCACAAGAAAGAGGTGAATGGAAATTAGGTAAGGTGATGTTTATAAATGTGTCTATAATCTCATTCTCTTTTGATATAATATCTTCCAATGTAGGAGAATTTATAGAAGAAGACCTTTAAATGTCATCATGATTCTCAATGATTTCATTTTCTAACACTCAAATATCTTTGTCACATGTAGAGAGGTATTGGGAGAAAAACTATGATTACCATGATTGTCTATGCTTGAACATCTTCTTCTATCACATCATTCCCATAAATAGGAGATATATGAAGGATTGTGTCAATATTTTCACTCTCTCGCACTAAGAGACTCTCATAACTAGGAAATGTATTGAATGCATGACTAACATGCCTATTGACTAACTTTTTCTTTGCAAAATTGGAAAAGAAAGATATTAATATTTGTGAAAAAGTAATCCATACCAACTTAAAATGGATAGATATTTAAAATACAATGTAATGACCTAGAGTGAAATGTGTAAATGCAATTTTTAGATTCCAAACAAGGTAATTTTCTGATTACACTATGAAACAATCTAAAAATGAAATGTTGTAATTTCCATTTTGAAATTAATCAATGCAACAACTGAGCTAAATTAAGCTAGATCCATTCAAACGAATAAAATAAAAACTCAAAAAACTAAAACAGATAGCTAACAACAACAAAGAAAAATATAGAAATGATTTTTTTAATGTTAGAAAAGGTAGTTTTAGGTTTTATTTGGTATTAAATTTCCCAAAGGAGTGTCTGATTCCCAGTCAAGGTTTTTGAGGGGTTTAAATGCTAAAAAATACACAACACAGAATTCCCAAAAATCTAGGAAAAACACATGTACAGGGACTAAATCACCCAAAGGGGAAAATGAATCCCAGCTAGGGTATTTACATGTAATTTAGTAAATTCTAAGTTGATTCTAAGGTTTCCAATTTGTATGTTGACTTAACTTTTTGTAATTGTAGAATTTTAGTGAAATTAAATGATCTAAAAAGAAAAAATGCAACCTATATGCAATTTTCACTAATTTAAGATTTAAAATCCCTAAATGAAAATTAACTAATGCTAGACCCAATGCAAAGTTAATGGAAGCTAAATCGAGGACTATGATGCACTTGAAATCAGAAATATGTTTTTCTAAAGACTAGGTTCACCAAAATGAAATGAAAATAATTGGTGTTCTATGTTTGGGAGATAAAACTTAAGGAGGATTAATGTTCCTCCACCTATTTCCTTCAAGTTTCATTCAAGGAAACCTTGGAGATCTCAATCTAGGGATGAAAATGAGGGAAAGAGATCTAAAGTAAGGTTTCATAGGGGTGTGATTAAATAATAAAAGGGGGTTCACCACCAAGAAAGGCTTGGAAAGACAAGAAATGCAATGATATATTAACCTAAGTATATGACATATAGTATGAAATTGAAATACAAAATAAAAATTTGAGAATGAGTAAAGGGGTACTTGGAAGAAAAATGTGGTCAAAAGAAGCTGTGAAAGCCTAATATTCTAACTTTTAACATTCACTATGACTCATATGCCACTCTAGGAAATTTAGTCCTAGACTAGGGTTTTTGTGCAAAATCTAGAATTTATCAGTGACTAATCTAGATCTCCTGAAATCTAGAAAAAGGAAATACTAGAACTCATACGCACAATGTGATTATTTAGTCCTAGTATTGGGGTTTGGCTGAAACTTTCATATTCTCTAGTGATCTCCTGTAGCTTCTCTCTTGAAAAATCTTTGAGTTTGAAACCTTGAATTCTGGCTTGTAGGTGACTTTATGTGAAGATGACAACCTTGTGACAACTTGACAACTTTCCTCAATCTTGCAAATTAATTTTCAAAATATCTTCAAGCTCTAAACCACCTAGATTTGTAATCACACATGTAGAGAGAGAGAAAAAAACTTGTTGATTATTATGGAATAGGTGTTTTCCTTGGTCAAACCTCATTTAGGTAATTAAACCTTGTGATGAAATAATAAAACATGAGCATGAACTATGAAACATGAATAGTGATACCTTGAATGATGTCTTGAAATGTAAATCTGCAATCTAACATGAAGTGGCCATGAAGAATGTAGATTTTAATCTTGAATTAGATGTGGAACAATGCTTAACATGGATCTTGAATGCAACATCACAACATTAGCTCAACAACATGGTTGATGCATTATTCCTTTGACATGATGATGGATCTTGAATTGTTATAACAAATGATGAAGAAATCTTCCCTTGAATGCTCTTGAATGTTATTGAATTCTCTTGAATGTTCTTGAATGATCTTATGAACTCTTGTGAAAGTGCTCTTGATTTATGACATTCTAGAATGAAACCATATGAAATAACCTTGTATTTATACTTTTTTATGCCAAATTTCCCAAAATTACAACACTACAAGATAACATTAGATCTAGGAGGATAAAATACCGCAAGAATTGAATTCAAAATGGGTCTTGATTAGAGTGGGACTCATACATCCAAGGTGGTGTATGAGTCTTTGTGGCTCAAAACTGAGACACAAACTCCATGACAAATCTTGTTTAATGTGAAACTTGAAATCAGGTCCCAAGACCTAGGTGGGACTCATACACCCAAGATGGAATATGATTCCTTGATCACAAGATATAGAACACACGACCAAAATAATTGAATTATGATTGGTTATTTTAATAAGTTTTGGGATTATCCTCGGAAAGATACAATTAATAAGGCTTGTGGATGCAAAATTAGACCAATTAATGTATAAATAAGCCCAATTAGTTAATTAAAGCCCAATATTAGTGTGAAAGTGTTAGGATACACTTTACAATACCCTAAATAAGGCACCTTTAAGTCCATTTTATTATTAATTATTCACTCCCACATTAATTGTGAAAAAGGGATACTTTTTCCTACACTACAAGAAGTAAATTCTATATCAGAAGAGATGAAGAAAACTTAAGAAAGTTTGATCCAAGATCTGATGAAGCAATATCCCTTGGATAATCTACAAGAAGCAAAGCATATTGGTGCTACAATAAAAGATTAAAGAATATTATTGAAAGTACAAGTGTCAAAGCGGATGAAGAACCAAATCAGATCTTTGTATTGATAGAAGGATATATGTAAAAGTACAAAGTTGTGTCATACTTTTAGCAAACTTATCAATACAACTAAATTTAAGTATTTCTAACTAAAAGTAAATTTTGGTCAAACATATGATCTAGTAAGATTCATTCTAGCTAAGTTAGATACTTCAAAAAAAAATCAACTAAAATGTTGGCTAAAAATATATGGTGCACCACTTTGATGCCAATTGCCAAAAAAAAAAAATTTAAAAACTTAAAATTTCAATCACTCATACACTTGTAAATAAATTTTTTTTTAAATATAAAAAATACCCTTTTGTAGATCCATAAGTGTAGTTTTCAAAATATATTTATTTTAATAGCTTAATTATTATTTATTATTTATTTTTTATTGTTACTAAAAGTAGGTTATCAACACAAAATATTAGGTTGATTACCATGCCAAGGAAATATACTAAAACTTATTAAAAAAAATTGAAAAAAATATGATGCATTGGATAAAAGAATCTATATCAAGATGGTATATTTTTTTTCATTTTAGATAAATATTTAATATGAAAGTTGAGGTTGAATGTATCAAAACTATTTTTTGATATAAGCACATTATAATAGTTATTTAAAAATATATATTTATCAAAATTAGAAAAAAATATATATCCATGCACTAAAGTTTCAAGTTATAAATACACACAAAAAAATTGAAAGTAAAAAAAATAAAATTTACTATAAAAATTTTGATGTCTCACGTAAATTCATTTTTATGCATTTTATCAGCAACTAAATTATAGTGTTAATTTATTAAAAACTATTTTAAAATAATTTTCTATTTAAAAAAAAAAAAAATATATTTAAAAAAATACCCACTTTATTAGTTTACATCATTTCAAAATTCAAATCATATATGCCACCATTTAGTGATTCAAGTTTAAAAGTTGGATCATTGTTGGTTGTTTCCTTTATAAAGTATTACATAGCTTTGTACTTTTACCCATATGAATCTAATGAATCCCCTTGTAGTGAAAAAATAAAATATGAAGAGAAAGAAAAAAGAGATGTTGAAGAGGAAGAAGCTCCAAAAATGACCCTAAGAGGTATATGTAGGATCATCATGAAAAAATAGCCCTTAAGTGGCAATTTTTTTAGAAAATCAGATTTAGGCAACTTTGACGTAAAAATTTGAATAAGTTGTCTATATTATCTTCAAAAATATATAAGAATAGAATCTATAGCAAATCGAATGTAGTTTCTAAACTACTAGGTTTATTTTATTTTTAAAATATCTATTTGGTGAAATTTGAAATTTCAATGCAGTAGTAATTAAATTTCACAGAAAAAATAAGAAGTAGGTGTTTGTTTGACCACCCTAACCACAATAAAATCATAATATTTTTTATAAGATTTTAGATATAAGTAGAAGACTCATGTCCCGATGTGATGCATATTTTTTTGTAATTTTTTTCCAAATAAAAAAATAATTATGATTTTTTATTTATTTTTGGTTAAGTAAGAGGCTTAAAGCCAAATAAATAGATTTGTCAAAATTATAGCTCTATGTCCATGGGTCTTTCGACCCCCATAGGCATGCAAATAGCATTCCAGATTCTAGCCACTACCGATCTACAGGGAAGCAAAGATTTGACCAAAAGTTGGCGACACCAACCTTCTTGCTAGAGCCTAAGACTTCCAATGCATCTAAGCCAGGTACTTATGAACTCCAACTCATCCAATCGAAGACCCTCAGCTATGTGTCATGTTGAGCTCTTGAGGGGCTGCCGGTACCTTTCAGATGAAATCTTGGAACTTGGCGGTCCCAGCCTCACCTCCTTTGGACTCAACACCATCTTGAGAGATTACTGAGATCCTGGCCGAGTTGGCAGGATTATCCACCGATGTGTCCAAGCTTATGTCATTTGTAGCCATGTTGGCCAGGTTGTTTGCCTCCTTGTTGAGTTCCTTGTATACATGGTTAATCATTATATCATCAAAATACTTCAAGAATTCCATTGCCCTGCTCAGCAAGGAATTCAACTTTGAGTTGGGTGTTGACCTAGTCTGCAATGCATTTACAATGATTGCAAAGTCACCTTCAATGGCTAGTTTCTTGATCCCCAGGACTCTACAAAGACCCAGACCTTCAACAAGTGCACTTAATTTTTCACCATTATTGGAGATGATTCCAAGAGGAACTTCTTTCCTGCTAATGAAAGTGCCATTCCAGTCTCTCACAATACATCTAGCCCCACCGAAGCCTAGGTTCCCTTGAGTAGCCCTGTTGAAATTCAACTTTTCCAACAAAAATCCAGAGGCAACCAGAAACCTTCAACTCTTTGTTTCTTAGCATCACCTAAACCTATCCTAAAAAAGGGTGGGATGTTGAGATTGCGCCAATTATTCCTCATGCAATTGTCCCACTCAGTGAAGGTGACCCTTGTTTTAACATGTTTCAAATTGCTATTGTTAAAAACTTTAGTAATCACCCTCTCCACTTTGAACAAAAAGGGTTCTAGGTTTGTTTTATTCCCCTAAAAAATTCTCTTGTTCCTCTCTTTCCAGATTTCCCATATTAGGAGAGGGACTAATCATCCATAAATTCCGAAAAAAACTTGATTTGAAAATTCTCAGCCAAGATTTAAATAGATTAAGTATATCATTAGGTAAGGTTGAGATCCACCCCAACTTGGTACACAACCATTACTAGCATTGTTGGGAGAATTAACAGCTTAGAAAAATGTGATCTACAATTTCTAAGTCTCTTTCACAAAGGACACATCTAGATGGGCCATGATAGCCTAGTTTTTTGAACCACTCAATAGTAATAATCCTCCCCTGTAGGTTGGCCCATGCAAACATGCCTACTTTGGGTAGACAAGAGTTGTTCCAACATAGGTCATTTACTAGATCCTCCCTTCTGATGATATCTTTACTAATCAATCTATACCCATCACTTGAGTTGTATTGTCCTAATTTAGAACCAATCCAAACTATGTGATCTTGACCTTTTCTAGGAGAGATCCACCATGACTTAAGTAACTCTCTCAATTGAGCAGCTTGAATGCTATCCTGAAAAACCTCCTCAAAGTTTTTCTAGCTCCAAATCACAACTGGCTCTACTGACTCCAATACCATGTAATATTTGACCTTTTCTCCCCAGGCCAACTTGAATTGCTCTTTCACACCCTCTGTCTACATAAGCTGGTCCAGGGTAGGGCAGCCACCCCAGGAGTCTTCCCAAAATAAAGCACATTTTCCATTAGTTATATCCCAAGAAAGGAAATCCATGATAAGCTACTTGCACTCCAGCATAAAATTCCAGATTCTAGAGCCTCTGGAAGGAGAAGGAGTTTTGAAAATACCTTCGCGATCTGATGTCTCTAAGTATTTACCTTTCAGGATTCTTACCCACTTAAGATTCAGGTGAGAATACATTCTCCAAATGATTTTGGCTCCCAATGCCTTATTTTTCCATCTTTGGTTTCTCAAGCCTGCTCCCCCCATGTCTTTTGGCCCCCAAATTTTATGCCAAGCAATTCTGACCAAATTTTTATGTTCAGATACTCCTTTCCAAAAGAATCTCCTCATAATCTAAACTAGTTCCTTCTTGACTCTGCTGGAGAGAGATAAGCATGATAGGAGATATATGGGAAGGGCTGTAATGACCGATTTCAAGAGCACCAATCAACCAGCCCATGATAACAACCTTCCCTTCCATGAGAAAATTTTATGCTCAATCTTATCCTTGAGAGGGTCCCACAATCTCATTGTTCAGGTTCCAGAGTTTAATGGTAATCTCAGATATTTACATGGAAGAGAGCCTAACTTAAAACCAAGTATGCTCCTGATACTTTCACTTAATGAGCTGGGGTTATTGAAAAATAATATCTCTAACTTGTCTTTGCTGACCACTTGCCCTAAAGCCTCCTTGTAGTCCATCATAATATTTTTGAAAGCTCTTGCTTCATTCCTTTTGTTGCGCCCCAAGAGTAGGGTATCATCCACGAACTGCTGATGAGTTACTGTAATATTATTAGTGACCTTAATACATTGGATTATGTTTTGTTCTTGTGCATTCCTCACATGGCTCTACTCAAGGGCTCAACCATGATTATTGACAAAAAAGGAGAGAGGGGATCTCCTTGCTTGAGCCCCCTGGAAGACTCAAAAAATCCTTCAAGAGAGCCATTGACTAGTATTGAGAATCGAGGAGTAGAAATCCACTAAAAAATCCAATTGATCCATTGCTTGTTGAAACCAAATGCCTCCATGCATTTACATAAAAATATCCAATCTACCTTGTCATACACCTTCTTAATGTCTAGCTTGATCAACATGCTTGGTTTCTTAGTTGATTGAATTGAGTGGATAGTCTCTTGGGCTATTATTACTCCATCCAATATGGATCTTCCTAGCACAAAACCTATTTTCTCCTTAGATATAATTGTGGGAAGGACTGATTTAAGTCTATTTTCCATCACTTTTGACATGATTTTGTATAATTTGTTACACAAAGAGATGGGCGGAACTCATCCCATTCTTCTGCATTTTCTTTCTTTAGGATGAGAACGATAAAGGTGCTATTCACTTCTCTGAGCAATACTCCTGAGTTTCTTGTTGCCTCCATAGCCTGTATCAGGTCATCTCCCAGAATATGCCAACATTTTTGAAAAAAAATTGTCAGGAATCCATCCAGGCCTGGGGCCTTTTCAAGATGAAACTCTTTTATAGCTCTTTCCACCTCCTCTTTGGTGAATTTTGCATTTAGAATTTTGTTTTTCTCTGCCATTATCAACTTTGGGATGTTTTTAAACAACTGATTTTGACTAGTTAGGCATGAACCAACCAAGGTGTTCAAAACATTCTTGAAGAAGGAG
>VDFB02000017.1:189548001-189591953 GCA_007258455.2 Sequoia sempervirens
CTACTAGTATGGATGTGTTGTATTTTGATAAGTAGGTGTTGTGGTGTTATTATTAGTGTTTCCATTGATGTCTTATATAGTTTTGATGAATTACTATTGTAGTTGTAGTAAGTTCACTTGGTTTCCAAGTTCTTTGAAGAAATTTTGAATAAAAGAGTGTGTAGTGTGACAAAAGCGTGTTAAGTGTTGTGCTCCATATTTATTCATGATTGAAGATATGCTTGTTTGGTTTAAATATTATGGTCAGAGGTTTTCAAAGGTGTTATATCTAGAGTTTTAGGTTCTAGATCATGCAATAGTAGAAGTTGTGTTTGACAATGTGTCTATCTATATAGAAGGTTCTCTAGGAGAAATGAGATTGCTCTATATTACTTTACATTAGTGTTTCTTGTCTTGCAGCAGATTTGGGGTCATGCTTATATTATCTATATTTATTTTCTCTTGGATTTTCTATTGTTTAATTTCTTCGTAAGTTTAGTTCTTATGTTGGAGTTCAATGGTAATGCATCCTAATGCATAGAATGCAAGTATTCTTCAACTTTAGGTGTTTGTGGAATTGGTACTGGATATTATGATGATGTGGAATAATTTGGAATGTTTTGAAGTGTTGCTATGTGGTCTATGTGGTTTTTTTAGACCTATAGAGGTGTGTATGTGGTCACTTATTAGGGTTAGTGTAGGATTCACCAACTTGGCATGCCAGTGATATTTGCATAGGAAACTCATGGATTATGGATGAATTGAGTAGCATGATGATATAGATTTAGATCCTATTTAACCCTAGGCATGGTCTTCCTTCACATATTTCCACTACGGAAGTGTTTAGTGTCGATCTATTTTGTGTTACACATTTGAGATGCATATGTTTCATTGAGGCCAAGCTTAAGGAATTGTTTAAGGTCGTGAATAATATAATGTAAGGTGATTTTTTGGAGATGTTGTAAGGTGTGTGAATGATGCATATGTGATCAAGCGGGGTTATTTGAGTGTGAGATTAAATTGTTATGACTCCAGATGTAATGAGTAGAAGGTGTCTACATTTTTAGTGTGCTTGAAGTTGCTAGAGGTAGTGATCTAAAGGTTTTGGATGGTGAAAAGTTATAGTGGTGGATATTCCCATTTATCTAAGATAGTGAATCTCTTTGTAATAGTTTGTTTTGTTCTTTTGGTAGTAAACCACCTGGAAGTGAGCCTTTCTTCTTTTCTGGGTAGCGAGCCTAATTATATTTAGTGTTGTTATTCATATATATGTGAGCTAATCCTCACCATAGTTTTTCCACACTTATGGTTTTCCCTATAAATTAAGTGTTCTCTTATGTATGGTTGTGTTTGTATTGATGTTTCACATGTTTACATGAACTGCTAATGTTTAATGAGAGTTTAAAGTTATATAGGGGATTTAAATTTAATGAGTTATTAGGTGTTTCAATGTACAATTGATTCACCCCCTCTCATTAGTCCTTTGTAACTAACAATTGGTATTAGAATTGTGGTTCCCTGGACAAATCTTAACCACTTGAGGTAGATCTCGATGGTACACAAGAAGGGTGTCAAAGCTCCTATGTTTGATGGAACAAATTATGCTTATTGGAAAGAGAGGATGGAATCCTTTTTACTCTTTTTTGGATTTGGAGTCTAGAAGTTAGTTGAAAAAGCCTAGTATACTATGCCTGATGTTGTTCCAACAAGTGACGATGAAAAAAATGATTATGAGAATAATGCAAAAGTAGAAAATGCTATATTGAGTGGACCTTTTGATTCAATAATTGGGAAATTGATAATCCTCAAAACTACAAAAAAGAACTGGTGAATGTTGGAGAGTATTTATGAAAGAGATGACAAGGTCAAGCAAGAAAATATGTAGAATTACAAAGCTAAATTTGAAAATCTAAGGATTTCTAAAGATGAATATATTATATCCTACATGATTAGAGTAGAATTTCTTTTTAATGTCATCAATGGTCTTGGTGGTAAGTTGGAAGAAAGTAAGCTTGTGAAAAAATTACTAAGAAACCTTCCTAAAATTTATAGTTCTAAAGTTTCAGCTATTGAGGAAGCTGATAATTTAGATCAATACACTAGAGATTAGATTTTTGGTTGTTTAATTTCTTATGAATTCAAAGAGTTTGGTCAAGATTATACTAAGAAAGGAACTAATTTTAAATTTTGCAAGGTAGATCAATCAAATTTGGATGATCTTGACGAGGTGGAAGAAAATTTTGTAAGGAGATTGAAAAAGGGCAATAGAAAATACAAAGGTAAGTTATCCTTGAAGTGTTTCAATTGTGGAAAGATACGTCATTATGTTTCTAAATGTGTAATAATAGTTACAAATGATAAACATAAGGATCATAAAGGAATTTTTTTTAGGAAGAGTTATTATGTTGAAAAAGATAATGATGTATTTGATGATAAGGAATCAAACTATCTTAATGAATGCTTGGGCATGTATCTAAATTTCAGAACTAATTATACTAATTTTGAAATATGTATAAAGGAAAGTCCTCCAGAAATAGGTCACAACATTTAAGGAACTACATGGTGACTGCTTTTCACGGAAGAGAGGAAATAAATTGCTGGATGATTTATAGTTGATGCTCAAATCATATGATAGGTGATAAGAGTAAGTTTGTTAAACTTCAAAAGTATGATGGTGGTCTTGTTAAGTTTGGTGATGATACATCTGCTAAGATCCATAAAAAAGGTTTAGTTAGATTTAATGGAAAGTATAAAAAAAATGATCATGTTAGTTATTTCAAGGGTGTTTGGGATAATATTCTTATTGTAGGATAGATTTGTAGCAGATGATACAATTTGGTGTTTTCAGATGATGGTTGTGAAATAAGAAAAGGAAGATATGAAACTTTAGTTTTTGTGGGGACAAGGATAGAAGGTAACATTTATTAGCTCAAAGGTAGTGTTGCTAAGTGCTTTATGTCTCAAATCAATTAATTTTGGCTATGGAATATAATAATGGGTCACATCAATTTTTCTAGCCCAGTGAAGATCAATTCTATTCATGTTGTGAGAGATCTACCAAGAATTACAAAGCTTATCAATGCAATTTGTAAGGAATGCCAGTTTGGAAAGAAGACAAAGAAGAAGTTCAAGACTAAGGAATATTCTATTGTAGGTACTTTGGACTTGGTGCATATAGACCTATGTGGAATTACCAGAATAAGAGGCTCACAAGGTGACAGGTATTTTATGTTATTGATTGATGATTATTCTAGAATGAATTGGGTGGTATTTCTCAAAGAAAAATCAGAAGCTCTAGATAAGTTTAAATGTTTCAAATCTATGGTTGATAATGAAATGGATTTGAAATTCAAGTCATTAAGGTCTAATAGAGGTGGTGAGATCTCCTCCAATGAGTTTAACACTTTTTGTGAATATCATGGGATTAAGAGGAATTTTATAGCCCCAAAGACTCCTTAGTAGAATGGAGTTGTGAAGAGGAAGAATATAATAGTTCATGAAGAAGCAAGGACTATGATGAAGGAAGCAAGTCTATTGGATGTCTATTAGAGAGAATTTATTCATATTGTAGTGTAAATACTTAATAGAGGTCAAGTGAGTGAATAATTCAAATACTCCTTATGAGCTATCATATGGTAAACCTCCGACTATCAAATATTTTAGAGTGTTTAGAAGTGAAATGAAAAAAATTAGGGTTCTCTATTTGGGAGATATAACTAAAGGAGGATTAGGGTTCCTCCACATATTTCATTCAAGTTTCATTCAATGAAACCTTAGAGATATCAATCTATGGATGGAAATGAGGGAAAGAGATCTACAATAAGGTGTCATAGGGGTGTGATTAAATAATAAAAGGAGGCTCACAACCAAGTAAGGCTTGGAAAGACAATAAATACAATGATATATTAACCTAACTATATGACATAGAGTATGAAATGGAAATACAAAATAACAAACTAAGAATGAGAAGAGGGGTATCTGGAAGAAAGATGTGATCTAGAAAAGCTCCAAAACCCTAAAATTTTGAACTTTAATGATCACTATGACTTATACACCAGTCTGGCTGATTTAGTCTCACACTAGGGTTTACGTGCTAAAACTAGAATCCATTAGTGATTGATCTGGATCTCCTAAAATCTAGGAAAAGGTTGTACTGGGACTCATTTTCCCAAGGTGGAAATTTAGTCCTATTATTAGGGTTTGGCTAGAACTTTGGTATTCTCTAGTGATCTCCTGTAGCTTTTCACTTGTCAAATATCTGAGTCTAAAACCCTAAATTTAGTCTTATAGCTAACTTTTCATGAAGATGAAAACCTTGTGATAACATGAAAACTTTCCTCAATCTTGAAAATTAATCTTCAAAGGATCTTCAAGCTCTAAACTGCCTAGATTTGCAATCACACATGTAGAGAGAGAGAGAGAAATGTTGATTGATAGGGAATAGGGGTTTGCCTTAGTCAAACCTTGTTTAGGTAATTAAAACTTATGATGAAACAGTGAAACATGAACAATGATACCTTGAATGATGTCTTGAAATGTAAATCTATAATATAGCATGAAGTGGCCATGAAGAATGTAGATCTTTATCTTGAATTAGATGTGGAACAATTCTTAACTTAGATCTTGAATGCTACATCACAACTTTAGATCAACAACATGCTTGATGCATTATTCCTTTGACATGATGATGGATCTTGAATTCCTACAATAAATGATGAAGAAATATTCCCTTGAATGCTCTTGAATGTTCTTGAATGCTCTTGTGAACTCTTGTGAAAGTTCTCTTAAAATTTCTTAAAATTATAATTAAAATTATACCAAATTTCTTAAAATTATAATACTACAATACGACATCAGATCTAGGAGGATAAAATATCACAAAGAATTAAATTCAAAATGGGTCTTGATTAGATTGGGACTCATATTCCCAAGGTGGTGCATGAGTCCCAATGGCTCAACATTGGGACACAAACTCCATGACAAGTCATGTTTAATGTGAAACTTGAAATTAGGTCCCAGGACCTAGGTGGGACTCATATGCCCGAGGTGGAATATGAGTCCCAAATCAATAGCTCTAGAACACGTGATCCAAATCACTGAATTATGATTGGTTGAATTTGATAAGTGTCAGGATTATACTCAAAAAGATGCAATAAATAAAGCTTGTGGATGCAAAATAGGACAAATTAAGGCATAAATAAGCGCAATTAATTAATTAAAGCCCTAAATTAGTGTGAAAGTGTTAGGATACACTTTATAGCACCCTAAATAAGGCACCTTTAAGTCTATTTTATTATTAATTATTCACTCCTACATTAAGTGTGAAAAGGGATACTTTTTCCTACACTACATTTAGCCTCCACTTTAGTGAGAGGAGGAACTTGCTTCAAAGTCACACTAAAGTAGAAATTTAAGAGGGGTCCAAGTGTACAAATGTGGATGGAATAGGATGAAAAGGATTAATAAGGTAACCAAGCCCCCAAGATCCAAGATCCTACGTCAAGCCAACATAAGAACAAAGGGACACACACAAAGTGTATAGTTTGCAACATCAAGATACACAAACATAAAATGTCAATGACTAAAAGAAAGAAAAACAAAAGCAAGAAAAAAATAAAAAGAGGTGGATCAAGCCTTGACCATTTGTCTTGTACACTTTGGATCAGGTCTAATCTTTTTGTCCAAGAAATGTTTACAAGTGGAACACAATGTCCACTATGAAAACCAACACATGCTCACAAGGGCTAGTGGAACTTCAAGTCATCCACTAGTTGAGCCCCTAGCGAGACACATGTGCATATGGCCAATATGTGCTCACATAGACAAGAAAGTGGTTATGGGAAAGTCACAACTAAGTTTGTCTCCCATATGTACAACCATACAAAATCTATACCTCCTGATAACTTTGATAAGGCACCACACAACATGAACAATAGGATTCATGAGGCAACAAAACTTTGTATGCTTGACACCGATGAAAAAATAGTATGGCTCCACCTACAAACAAAGTGTGTTATGCAAGGTGGCCATATAACTGATATTGTAAATGAAAAATTAGTGTATGGAACATTCAAAGAAGATTTTCTTAGTTCATGTAAGGTCTTAACTTAGGGAACATTGTGCCTAATGTTTCTAAGAGAGGACCAATCGAAGAATAGAAGATTCAAAACTTAGGGTATGCAATGTGTCACATCAAGCCACTAAGAGGATTATAATATGCTAAGAGAGATCACACTCTTGAGAAACATCACAACCAATGTCACCATAAAGAGAAAGACACATCACATGAAGTAAGAAGACTACATAATGAAATATTAGTTGTAAAAGAATAATGCCAATGTATGCTCGCACTTTAAAGAAATTGATAAACACAATGTTGTGAGAAAATATTTTAAAGTAGATAATGATAAATGCTAACAATAGAGAGGACATGAGAGATTATTTGGAAAAACCTATGCCAAGTCATATGTTTCCAAATGAAGCTACACCATGAATAAAGGGTTTCCCCCAAAACTCAATTGTCATAAGTGATCCAACTTAATAAATAGCATCCACATCCTAAGCTTTCTCTTATATATACAATGAAGGAAGTCAACTATCCAAAAGAGACAATGAAAAGTGTCATACAAGGACAAGGCTAACCTAAGCTCCTTACCCCTACTTAGTGCAAGACAAGGGTGAGCATAGGCAATTGATGAGAAACATGAAAATCAATATCAATTAGAGGAACTACGTACTGCAACAAAATTATGAGCACCATAATCCTTAAGATGTTGAATTCTATCACTTAGCCTTAAATTCGTTAGTAGAATGACCATGAATTATATGATATGCACAAGATGAATTCTTATAGTAAAATTTCTTTCATGTTCTTGAAGGCAGGGATATCAAATGATCTTGGAGGAGTCTCAATAAGATACACTCTTAATCAATAGTAGAGGATGTTACCTTATTTTGTGACAAATATATCTCTTGCTTAGTACAAGGTGTCATACTTACACAAGAATTTTTAGATTGTGATATTTTGTGCTCTCCTTTATAGGAGGGTGTAAAATATATCAAATTCTAATCATTAGTGTTTTGTGTGATGATGTATTTATGTTAAGAAAATATTTCTTTGTTTCTTTCATTTCTTTCAAAGAATAATAATCAAGACCACTATTGTCTATCAGTTCAGGATGCACTAATGTTAAAGTTGTCTTAGAAGAATCTTTTGTAATAGTGTTGACATTAAGTGAATGCTTGTTTGTTTTTTTCAAGAGACACTAACCAAGACCTATAGTCATTTCTTGTGTTAGGTTATATAGAGTGAAAAATACCTTGTTCTCTAGAACCAAATCCTCTTCCACTATCTCCAAGTTATTTCATGAGTTCATAACCCTTTTCATTTCTATTGGATTTAGTAGTTGTTCATAGTTATTTTCATTAGATTTTGTTGTCTAATTTTCTTCCTCTTCTACAATGTTTGAGGTGGATTCTTTCAAAGGGTCTTCCAAATTTTATGTTGACATTATCACTTTTTCTTTTTCCTTTTCAGAGTCTTTTTTTATGATCTTCTATTCACCCATGAATGTTGTGAAATATGGGTATGTGTAGGATCATCATAAAAAAAAGGCCCTTAAGTGGCAAAAAATTTAGAAACATCAGAGTTAGGAAACTTGACGTAAAAATTTGAATAAGTTATTTGTATTATTTCAAAAATATGTAAGAATAGAATCTATAGCAAACTAAATTTAGTTTCTAAACTACTAGGTTTGTTTAAAAAAAAATCTATTTGGTGAAAATTTGAAATTTCAATGCAATGGTACTTAAATTTTAGGGAAAAAATAAGAAGTGTTTGTCTATCCACCCTAACTATAATAAAATGATAATATTTTTTTGTAATATTTTAAATATAAGTAGAGGACTCATGCCCCAATGTGATGCATATTTTTTTGTAATTTTTTTCCAAGTAAATAATTAATTATGAATTTTTTATTACAACATTTTAAAAAATATAAAAAATCATATGTCTCACCACCTTAACTTGGTCAAAAATTCATGAAATTGTTTTTTTATTTTTTTAATCCTATAGTATGTGAAGCATATAATGTGACACATGTTTTGGATTCAAAAAATGTGATACCATTTGAAAGCTATAGATTTTTTTCAATCAACCTATCAATTAGGACTTTAGTCATAATTTGAATAGAAAATGAATAATAATTACATATTAAATTCAATGTAAAGCATAATTTATATAGATGGAAAGCTGAGAATCTCCTTTAAAAACCCTTTTCATTTCATCAATTTTGGGTAAAAAAAAAGTTGTCAGCCACATACCCATCATATTGCCACTTTTTGGCCCATCATGATCCTACACATACCCATATAAGGAACCCCAATCATTTTCTAATAGCTTCATGACTTCCTCAATATATTTTTCTTTCATGGGTTCTACTTGTGTAGTTGGTGTTAATGTTGCCAAAGGATTCCCCTTGCCTTTCTCAAATTTCAAACAACTATTTTGTTTAGGATCAGCTTTGATTATACCCACTTTCTTATTGTAGGCATACTTAATTATACAATGAAGAGTTGAAGGCACTCAATTCATTGCATGAATCCACGGTCTACCTAAAATAAGATTATATAAATATCACGAGGCATACTCTGGATAGGTATTTTTATTGTAACTTCTTCAACTATAATAAATAATGTGATTACACCAAGTAGTCATTTTCCCACATTATCAAACCCACTAATAGATAAAGAGGAAGGTTAAATTTTTTATTTATCCATGCCAATTCTATCCAAAAGGGTCACACTACACAAATTAAGGGTGGATCCATTGTCAACAAGGGTTCTTTTTATTCCCAATCCATTATAGATAGCTATTACCATGAAAGCGTCATTTTTTTTTTGCACTTCTAGGAAGGGTAACTCATCTTGATGGAAAATAATGTCTAAGATGATTGAAGTTGTAGTATGAATTTGGGCTATAATTCATTTGATTGCATATTAGGGGGGGACTTGTTGTAAGGAATTTTGAATCATGTTATGATAATGAGGGGAGGCTTGAATAAGCTCCCATAATGATATCTTAACAAGAGTATTCTTTAATTGTTCAACAAGATTGTACTCATTTTCATTATGTGAAAGAAAACAACGTGCACTAGGAAAGATAGGGTTAGGAAATGGGAGGGATGTTGAAGGTGTTTATCTTGGTTGTAGATTGTTTCTAGTGTTATATGTATGAGCAATGATATTATAACTCTATTGTTGTGACATTATTCTTAGGTGGTTCAAGGATGAAGACAGGTTTGTTTTGAGTTGGAGGTTGGTTTGAGGGTGGGTAAATGATGAGTTTGGGTTTCTTTTGAGTTTATGGTCATTGTGAGGGTGGGTAAAGAATTAGAGCATTATTAAGATGTCCCAGAGGATATTTAGGAGGTCCAATAATCAAGGGGGATATAACAGACACTTGTGCCTTCATAACCTTAGTGGTTTTGGTTTGATGTCTTTTTAATGAAGGGGAGTCTAGTGTCATCTTTTCACCATCACCTAAGGAAGCCAAATTACTATTGTTTGAAAGACACGTGTCAATCCTTTCATTTTATTCCACCATGATATTGTTAAACATGCATAGGACAACTAAAAGGGGGTGAATTAGTTGTCACACAAATCTAAAACTTAAAATTGTGACACTTATTAACTCCACAACCACACTATTACGTTATTAAATATGAGCATGAAACACAAATAACAGAAATAAAATCAATAGAATGAACACCATATTTTACGTGGAAAACCCAATAAGGGAAAAACTACGGTGAGGGTTAGCTTAGAACATAAAGATTATAAACCGAATACAAAGGCTCACTACCAGGGCTCACTACACAAAAGAGGACTCACTATCCAAGTACAAAGGCTCATTGCCTACAAAGGACTCACTATCCAATAGGGAGGTGCACTTCTTATAGATACAAAAGAGAACAAAATATCCACCACTGCAATTAAACCACATTCATAGGAATATAGAAACCTTCAGCTCACTATCCTCCACAAACTAAAAAATTGCTACCACAACTCACCCACACATACTTCTGCTCTTATGATTTTTGGCACACTTTTGTCACTTTGCATCACACTGTCATACAATTCTTCAGAAATATCCTTGGTTTTATACTATTCTCAACCTTAGAAACACTTACCAAGGTTGGCCAGAAAAAATAGTTCATAAATTTAAATTAGGCCAGCAACTCTAAATTCTCATGGTGGAAAGGAATAAGAGTCAACAAATTAAATTATTTTCTTGAAACTTCTACACACTTCCTCAATTCAAATTTTATTCTTCAAATGAAGTGTAAACACTAGGTCAGCAAAACCTAATGAAAACACAGATAAACATTGATGTACACACTTCCCAACAAGAAGATGACATGAATACACCTCAACACACTTCAATATGCATGAGACTTTAACTTAGAATTCTTTAGATACATCTGTAGCAAAACAGTATGCTTCATACACTAAATAACTTTCACCAGATCATCCAAAATATGAAAACCTATACTGAAATTTAGAAACATGACTTCTAGATTACCAAACTCCAAACCTCTTCATTGGAGCACAGAAAAGACCTTCACAAGATATATCCCAGATCTACAAGATTTGAAAAACAACAACGAAGGACTATGGAGTATAAAATTTTCTCCCAGTCCACAAAAGATGAAACTTTTTAGATAGTTCACACACCAGTGAACACAAATTTCATGTGTCATCTCACCAGAAGCTGAAACTTAGCATATAACATCATCAAATTACCTTTATCAAACCTTTAGGTCCATACAAGTATAGAACCAACATAGGAGAAATGCAAAGCACATACTAGAGCACATTTTGAGCACATCCAACTTTCTCACTTCTTCTTTATTAATAAAAGCACTTGGAAACTCATGAAACATACACATATGCAATACCATAAAGATAACACCATGTAATCATGACATCTCAACCAATATACAACATAACGAATAGTTTTGACATCAATGACAACATCAATGACAACACCACCAAACTCGCTCATACTTGCAACAAATATCCTCCCTAGTAAGAGAGTTTTTGGGAGAAATACAAACTATATGTTCATGGAATTCAAAGGTTAGTTCTTCTAAAATGACTTCATCACAAGTAGGTGAGTTATCAATTGTTGGATTTTCTTGTTCAACAAGTTTTTCCCTAGGGTAAGAAAGGCAACTAATATTCTCATGACTTTCATCGATTGTATTTTCTAACATCAAAGCGTCTTCTTCACAACTAGGAGAGATACTAGGAGAAGAAGAAATGTGATTGCCAAGATTGTCCATAATTTAATTCCTTTGAACCATAATTTCTTCCAAAATAGGATAGGTAGGGGAAGAAACATAAAGAGTTTTTTCATAGATCTTAAATATTTTATCATCTAATAGTAACCTGTTTTTACTTACAATATGATTTTCATGATTCCTTGCAACTGAATCTTTTTTCACTAAAATTTTCTCACAAGAAAGAGGTGAATGTAAATTAGGTAAGGTGATGTTTATAAATGTGTCTATAATCTCATTCTCTTTTGATATAATATCTTCCAATGTAGGAGAATTTATAGAAGAAGACCTTTAAACGTCATCATGATTCTCAATGAGTTCATTTTCTAACACTAAAATATCTTTGTCACATGTAGGAGAGGTATTGGGAGAAAAACTATGATTACCATGATTGTCTATGCTTGAACATCTTCTTCTATCACATCATTCCCATAAATAGGAGATATATGAAGGATTGTGTCAATATTTTCACTCTCTCGCACTAAGAGACTCTCATAACTAGGAAATGTATTGAATGCATGACTAACATGCCCATTGACTAAATTTTTCTTTGCAAAATTGGAAAAGAAAGATATTAATATTTGTGAAAAAGTAATCCATACCAACTTAAAATGGATAGATATTTAAAATGCAATGTAATGACCTAGAGTGAAATGTGTAAATGCAATTTTTAGATTCCAAACAAGGTAATTTGCTGATCACACTATGAAACAATCTAAAAATGAAATGTTGTAATTGCCATTTTTAAATTAATCAATGCAACAATTGAGCCAAATTAAGCTAGATCCAATGAAATGAACAAAATAAAAACTCAAAAAACTGAAACAGATAGCTAACAACAACAAAGAAAAATATAGAAATGATTATTTTAATGTTGGAAAAGGTAGTTTTAGGTTTGATTTGGTATTAAATTTCCCAAAGGAGTGTTTGATTCCCAATCAAGGTTTTTGAGGGGTTTAAATGTTGAAAAATACACAACACAGAATTCCCAAGAATCTGGGAAAAACACCTGTACAGGAACTAAATCACCCAAAGGGGTGAATGAATCCCAGCTAGGGTATTTACATATAATTTAGTAAATTTTGAGTTTATTCTAAGGTTTCCAATTTGTATGCTGACTTAACTTTTTGTAATTGTAGAATTTAAGTGAAATTAAATGATCTAAAATGCAAAAATGCAACCTATATGCAATTTTCACTAATTTAAGATTTAAAAGCCCTAAATGAAAATTAACTAATGCTAGACCCAATGCAAAGTTAATGGAAGCTAAATCAAGGACTATGATGCACTTGAAATCAGAAATAAGTTGTTCTAAAGACTAGGTTCACCAAAATTAAATGAAAATAATTGGTGTTCTATGTTTGGGAGATAAAACTAAAGGGGGATTAATGTTCCTCCACCTATTTCCTTCAAGTTTCATTCAAGGAAACCTTGGAGATCTCAATCTAGGGATGAAAATGAGGGAAAGCGATCTGAAATAAGGTTTCATAGGGGTGTGATTAAATAATAAAAGGGGGTTCACCACCAAGAAAGGCTTGGAAAGACAAGAAATTCAATGATATATTAACCTAAGTATATGACATATAGTATGAAATTGAAATACAAAATAAAAATTTGAGAATGAGTAAAGGGGTGCCTGGAAGAAAAATGTGGTCAAAAGAAGCTGTGAAAGCCTAATATTCTAAATTTTAACATTCTGTATGACTCATATGCCACTCTAGGAAATTTAGTCCCAAACTAGGGTTTTTGTGCAAAAACTAGAATTTATCAGTGACTGATCTAGATCTCCTGAAATCTAGAAAAAGGAAATACTAGAACTCATATGCACAATGTGATTATTTAGTCCTAGTATTAGGGTGTAGACATCCAAATTTGGACACTTAATTTATCACTTTTTGTCTAAACATCCTCTTATCCGAGTTAATTAAGTAATATTACTATTATTTAATTAATATCTTTAATTCTGCTAAATCCCTAAGGTATTTAATTAATAATTAAATACCTTACCCTCCTTAATCCTCTTTTCATCAAATAAATTAAATAAATATTACATTTATTTAATTCCTCACATGTCATTTTCATCTAATCCTAATCCATTTCCTAATCTTTCATTAAGGATGTGCACATGCCTAATCTTGATTAGGATGTGTCACATCCTCCAACTTTTGCTTGGCTTTTAATCCTAATTAGCCCCTAATTATCCTCTAATTACTGATTAATTAAGCCTAATCATTCTCCAAGGAATTTTTAATTTTTTTATTCTTCCTAGATTCCCCTCTTTTATATGTGAATTTTTAATTCACATTCCATCCTTCCAAGGCTTCTAGAACCTTGGACTTGTCACAATCTCCCCATGTGACCAACCTTGGACTTGTCACAATCTCCACATTTGACCAAGTCCCACCTATTTGGAGCCCACCTTTTACCCTTTAGATCATCCTAGGAATGTGAATTTTTAATTCACATTTATATCCCCAACCACCTTTCCTTTTCCCATGTAGATTTTTGAGGAATTCCAAAATTCCTCAAATGTCCCTTTCACTCCTACTTGGGGACAAGGAATCCCTTTTTGAGTAAATATCCTCACTCCCCAAGGTGCATGTCCTTTTTCCACCTCATGTACCTTCTTGACACCTCACTTACACCTCATATTCCCTTGTCCACTTCACCCTCTACATGTCAAGATGTGAGGGCTTGTGGGTTCTCAACCCACCATAGCCCTTCATCTTGTCCTTGTTGGAGCAATCTTGACCGTTGAATTCTCTAGAGAATTCAAATTCTCCTATAAATACCCCCTCCTCAAGGGAATTTACAACACTTTTTGATTTGAGCAACTACATGCTGCCAATTTGAATCCTCAATCCTCTACCATCATCTAGCCATCTTTCTAATCATTTGCACCTCTAATCTTGCATTTAGCCATTCAAGCAATCATATAAGGAGCACACAAACCAATCCAAGCAAGGGCCAATCAAAGAGATACCAACAGCAAGGGAGGTAAAATTGTTTGCATTTCATTTTATTTACATTCCTTTTCCTTGTATCACTCTTTTGGCTAATCTTGAGGTGTCCTTGGTATTTTGTCATTCACATTTCTTAGTTATTTTGCATGTTAGAGTAGGATAAATTCCAAGGTATACATAGGGTTTGGCTGAAACTTTCATATTCTCTAGTGATCTCCTATAGCTTCTCTCTTGTCAAATCTCTAAGTTTGAAACCTTGAATTCTGGCTTGTAGGTGACTTTATGTGAAGATGACAACCTTGTGACAACTTGACAAATTTCCTCAATCTTGCAACTGAATTTTCAAAGGATTTTCAAGATCTAAACCACCTAGATTTGTAATCACACATGTAGAGAGAGAGAAAAAAATTGTTGATTATTAGGGAATAGGTGTTTTCCTTGGTCAAACCTTGTTTAGGTAATTAAACCTTCTAATGAAATAATAAAACATGAGCATGAAATATGAAACACGAACAATGATACCTTGAATGATGTCTTGAAATGTAAATCTACAATCTAACATGAAGTGGCCATGAAGAATGTAGATTTTAATCTTGAATTAGATGTGGAACAATGCTTAACATGGATCTTGAATGCAACATCACAACATTAGCTCAACAACATGGTTGATGCATTATTCCTTTGACATGATGATGGATCTTGAATTGTTATAACAAATGATGAAGAAATATTCCCTTGAATGCTCTTGAATGTTCTTGAATGATCTTATGAAATCTTGTGAAAGTGCTCTTGATTAATGACATTCTAGAATGAAACCATGTGAAATAACCTTGTATTTATACTTATTTATGCCAAATTTCCCAAAATTACAACACTACAAGATAGCATCAGATCTAGGAGGATAAAATACAAGCAAGAATTGAATTCAAAATGGATCTTGATTAGAGTGGGACTCATACATCCAAGGTGGTGTATGAGTCTTCGTGGCTCAAAACTGAGACACAAACTCCATGACAAATCTTGTTTAATGTGAAACTTGAAATCAGGTCCCAAGACCTAGGTGGGACTCATACACCCAAGATGGAATATGAGTCCTCAATCACAAGATATGGAACACATGACCAAAATAATTGAATTATGATTGGTTATTTTAATAAGTTTTGGGATTATCCTCAGAAAGATACAATTAATAAGGCTTGTGGATGCAAAATTGGACCAATTAATGTATAAATAAGCCCAATTAGTTAATTAAAGCCCTATATTAGTGTGAAAGTTTTAGGATACACTTTACAATACCCTAAATAAGGAACCTTTAAGTCCATTTTATTATTAATTATTCACTCCCACATTAAGTGTGAAAAAGGGATACTTTTTCCTACACTACAAGAAGTAAATTCTATATCATAAGAGATGAAGAAAACTTAGGAAAGTTTGATCCAAGATCTGATGAAGGAATATCCCTTGGATAATCTACAAGAAGCAAAGCATATTGGTGCTACAATAAAAGATTAAAGAATATTATTGAAAGTACAAGTGTCAAAGTGGATGAAGAACCAAATCAGATCTTTGTATTGATAGAAGGATATATGTAAAAGTACAAAGTTGTGTCATACTTTTAGCAAACTTATCAACACAACTAAATTTAAGTATTTCTAACTAAAAGTAAATTTTGGTCAAACATATGATCTATTAAGATTCATTCTAGCTAAGTTAGATACTTCCAAAAAAAAATCAACCAAAATGTTGGCTAAAAATATATGGTGCACCACTTTGATGCCAATTGCCAAAAAAAATAAAATTGAAAAACTTAAAATTTCAATCACTCATACACTTGTAAATAACTTTTTTTTTTAAATATAAAAAATACCCTTTTGTAGATCCATAAGTGTATTTTTTCTAAATATATTTATTTTAATAGCTTAATTATTATTTATTATTTATTATTTATTTTTACTAAAAGTAGGTTATCAACACAAAATATTAGGTTGATTACCATGCCAAGGAAATATACTAAAACTTATTAAAAAAATTGAAAAAAATATGATGCATTAGATAAAAGAATCTATATCAAGATGGTATATTTTTTTTCATTTTAGATAAATATTTAATATGAAAGTTGAGGTTGAATGTATCAAAACTATTTTTTGATATAGGCACATTATAATAGTTATTTAAAAATATATATTTATCAAAATTAGAAAAAATATATATATCCATGCACTAAAGTTTCAAGTTATAAATACACACAAAAAAAATTGAAAGTAAAAAAAATAAAATTTACTATAAAATTTTTCATGTCTCACGTAACTTCATTTTTTATGCATTTTATCAGCAACTAAATTATAGTGTTAATTTATTAAAAACTATTTTAAAATAATTTTCTTTTTAAAAAAAAAAAAAAAACATAAAATATATTAAAAAATACCCACTTTACTAGTTTAAATCATTTCAAAATTCAAATCATATATGCCACCATTTAGTGATTCATGTTTAAAAGTTGGATCTTGTTGGTTGTTTCCTTTATAAAGTATGACATAGCTTTGTACTTTTACCCATATGAATCTAATGAATCCCCTTGTGAAAAATAAAAATATGAAGAGAAAGAAAAAGAGATGATAGTTGAAGAGGAACAAGCTCCAAAAATGACCCCTAAGAGGGTATGTGTAGGATCATCATGGAAAAAACAGGCCCTTAAGTGGCAATTTTTTTAGAAAAATCAGATTTAGGCAACTAGACGTAAAAATTTAAATAAGTTATCTATATTATTTCAACAATATGTAAGAATAGAATCTGTAGAAAATTGAATGTAGTTTCTAAACTACCAGGTTTATTTTATTTTAAAAAAATCTATTTGGTGAAAATTTGAAATTTCAATGCAGTAGTAATTAAATTTCACAGAAAAAATAAGAAGTAGGTGTCTGTTTGACCACCCTAACCACAATAAAATCATAATATTTTTTATAAGATTTTAGATATAAGTAGAGGACTCATGTCCTGATGTGATGCATATTTTTTTGTAATTTTTTTCCAAATAAATAAATAATTATGATTTTTTATTTATTTTTCGTTAAGAGGCTTAAAGCCAAATAAATAGATTTGTCAAAATTACAGCTCTATGTCCATGGGTCTTTCGACCCCCATAGGAATGCAAATAGCATTCCAGATTCTAGCCACTACCAATCTACAGGGATGCAAAGATTTGACCAAAAGTTGGCCACACCAACCTTCTTGCTAGAGCCTAAGACTTCCAATGCATCCAAGCCAGGTACTTATGAACTCCAACACATCCAATCAAAGACCCTCAGTTGTGTGTCATGTTGAGCTCTTGAGGGGTTGTGGGTACCTTTCAGATGAGATCTTGGAACTTGGTGGACCCAGCCTCACCTCCTTTGGACTCAACACCATCTTGAGAGATTATTGAGATCCTGGCCGAGTTGGTAGGATTATCCACTGATGTGTCCAAGCTTATGTCATTTGTAGCCATGTTGGCCAAGTTGTCTGCCTCCTTGTTGAGTTCCCTGTATACATGGTTAATCATTATATCATCAAAATACTTCAAGAATTCTATTGCCCTACTTAGCAAAGAATTCAACTTCGAGTTGGGTGTTGAGCTAGTCTACAATGCATTTACAATGATTGCAAAGTCACCTTTGATGGCTAGTTTCTTGATCCCCAGGGCTCTACAAAGACCCAGACCTTCAACAAGTGCACTTAATTCTGCACCATTATTGGAGATGATTCCAAAAGGAACTACTTTCCTGCTAATGACAATGCCATTCTAGTCTCTCACAATACATCCAGCCCCACCGAAGCCTAGGCTCCCTCGAGTAGCCCTATCCAAATTCAACTTTTCCCAACCAAAATCCAGAGGCAACTAGAAACCTTCAACTCTCTATTTCTTAGCATCACCTGAACCTGTCCCAAAAAAGGGTGGGATGTTGAGATTGGGCCAATTATTCCTCATGCAATTGTACCACTCAGTGAAGGTGACCCTTGTTTTAACATGTTTCAAATTTCAATTGTTAACAACTTTAGTAATCACCCTCTCCACTTTGAACAAAAAGGGTTCTAGGTTTGTTTTCTTCCCCTGAAAGATTCTCTTGTTCCTCTCTTTCCAGATTTCCCATATTAGGAGAGAGGGACTAATCATCCATAAATTCCCAAAAAAACTTGATTTGAAAATTCTCGGCCAAGGGCGGGGTCCCTAGCTCGGTTGGCTAAGTAATTCCGTTGCGGCTCTGCTGGTCACGAGTTCTAGTCCCCCCCGTCCCGTGGTACCGGAGGGCGTGTCGCGCCACTGCCGCTGGTCACGTTAAAAGTTTATCAGGCGCACTGCAGTTTATAGGGGGTTGTGCTACCCGATTCCTGTAGTCTAAAAAAAAAAATTATTGGCCAAGATTTAAATAGATTAAGTATATCATTAGGTAAGGCTGAGATCCACCCCAACTTGGTACACAACCATTACCAGCATTGTTGGGAGAATTAATAGCATAGAAAAATGTGATCTACAATTTCTAAGTCTCTTTCACAAAGGACACATCTAGATGGCCCTTGATAGCCTAGTTTTATCAACCACTCAATAGTAATAATCCTCCCCTGTAGGCCGGCCCATGCAAACATGCCTACTTTGGGTAGACAAGAGTTGTTCCAACATAGTTCATTTACTAGATCCTCCCTTCTGATGATATCTTTACTAATCAATCTATACCCGTCCCTTGAGTTGTATTGTCCTAATTTAGAACCAATCCAAACTATGTGATCCTGACCTTTTCTAGGAGAGATCCACCTTGACTTAAGTAACTCTCTCAATTAAGCAACTTGAATGCTATCCTATAAAACCTCCTCAAAGTTTTTCTAGCTCCAAATCACAACCGGCTCTACTGACTCAAACACCATGTAATCTTTGACCTTGTCTCCCTAGGCTAACTTGAATTGCTCTTTCACACCCTGTGTCTGCATAAGCTGGTCCAGGGTAGGGCGGCCACCCCAGGAGTCTTCCCAAAATAAAGCACATTTTCCATCAGTTATATCCCAAGAAAGGAAATCTGTGATAAGCTGCTTGCACTCCAACATAAAATTCCAGATTCTAGAGCCTCTGGGAGGAGGAGTTTTTAAAATACCTTGGTGATCTGATGTCTCTAAGTATTTACCTTTCAGGATTCTTACCCACTTCAGATTCGGGTGAGAATACATTCTCCAAATGGTTTTGGCTCCCAATGCCTTATTTTTCCATCTTTGGTTTCTCAAGCTTGCTCCCCCCATGTCTTTTGGCCTGCAAATTTTATCCCAAGCAATTCTGACCAAATTTTTATGTTCAGATACTCCTTTCTAGAAGAATCTCCTCATAATCTAAACTAGTTCCTTGTTGACTCCATTGGAGAGAGATAAGCATGATAGGAGATATATGGGAAGGGCTGTAATGACCGATTTCAAGAGCACCAATCAACCAGCCCATGATAACAACCTTCCCTTCCATGAGGAAATTTTTTGCTCAATCTTATCCTTGAGAGGGTCCCACAATCTCATTGTTCAGGTTCCATAGTTTAATGGTAATCTCAGATATTTACATGAAAGAGAGCCTAAGTTAAAACCAAGTATGCTCCTGATACTTTCACTTAATGAGCTGGGGTTATTGAAAAAGAATATCTCTTACTTGCCTTTGCTGACCACTTGCCCTGAAGCCTCCTCATAGTCCATCATAATATTTTTGAAAGCTCTTGCTTCATTTCTTTTGTTGCGCCCCAAGAGTAGGGTATCATTCACAAAATGTTGATGAGTTACTATAATATTATTAGTGACCTTAATACCTTCAATTATGTTTTTTTCTTGTGCATTCCTCATGGCTCTACTCAAGGGCTCAGTCATGATTATGAACAAAAAAGGAGAGAGGGGATCTCCTTGCTTGAGCCCCCTGGAAGACTCAAAAAATCCTTCAAGAGAGCCATTGAGTAGTATTGAGAATTGAGGAGTATAAATGCACTAAAAAAATCCAATTGATCCATTGCTTTCTGAAACCAAATGCCTCCATGCATTTACATAAAAATCTCCAATCTACCTTGTCGTACACCTTCTTAATGTCTAGCTTGATCAACATGCTTGGTTTCTTAGTTGATTGAATTGAGTGGATAGTCTCTTGGGGTATTCTTACTCCATCCAATATGGATCTTCCTGGCACAAAACTTGTTTTCTCCTCGGATATAATTGTGGGAAGGACTGATTTAAGTCTATTTTCCATCACTTTTGACATGATTTTGTATAATTTATTACACAAAGAGATGGGTGGAACTCATCCCATTCTTCTGCATTTTCTTTCTTCAGGATGAGAACGATAAAGGTGTTATTCACTTCTCTAAGCAATACTCCTAAGTTTCTTGATGCCTCCATAGCCTGTATCAAGTCATCTCCCAGAATATGCCAACATTTTTGAAAAAAACTTGTCAGGAATCCATCCAGGCCTGGGGCCTTGTCAGGATGAAACTCTTTTATAGCTCTTTCCACCTCCTCTTTGGAGAATTTTGCGTTTAGAATTTTGTTTTTCTCTGCCATTATCAGCTTTGGGATGTTTTTCAACAACTGATTTTGACTAGTTAGGCATGAACCAACCAAGGTGTTCAAAACATTCTTGAAGAAGGAGACCGCACTCTCTCCAATCTTGATCAGATCCTCTTCACTTGATCCGTCAACTCTTTTGATGCTCCTTATCCTGTTGGCACTCCTCTTGTATTTAACTATGCTATGAAAGAATTTAGTGTTTTTTTCACCATCGACTAGCCAAATTTCTCTTGATTTTTGTCTCCAAAAAATCTCTTCTTCTGCTAGGATGTCTTCATATCTTTCCATCAGAATCTTCTCCTTACAATAACTCTCTTGATCCATCCCATCATGAATGACTCCTTCATTATGAGCCAACAACTTAGCTTCCAGATCAACTTTCTCAGCAAAAATTTTCTTGAACTGTTCTTTGTTCCATATTAATAAGTACTTTTTTAAAGCTTTCAGCTTAGATATAAAGCAAAAGAGTTTGGAGCCCTAAAACTGATCAACTTTCCACCAGGATTCAACTAAGATAAAAAAATTCTTGTCCTTCATCCACATGTTTTTTAACTTAAAGCGACTCCTTGCTGGTTTATCATCCTTGCAAAATTTTAGGAGGAGAGGAAAGTGGTCTGATCCAAAATAGGGGATCAAAGTGGCTTTGATGTCTGCCTGAATTGATTAAAGATCTCCATGAAGAAAGAATCAGTCAAGATTTTCCACAATCTGAGTGGATCCCATACACTTATTATTCTAGGTGAAAACCCCCTCCCTTGTTTCAAACTCTATCAAGTTGTTTTCGATGACCTAGCTCTTGAAGTCGACCTAGGAAGGAGAAGCTCTCTATAAGCCCCCTCTTGTCTATTGAGTGAAGGATGGCATTGAAGTCTCCCTCGATAATTGTGTGCTCCACCTTTGATCCATTCAACAGGGTTTCAATTTCATCCCAAACTTTCCCTTTCTTCTTTGTCAGGGATAGACCATAGAAATTAATGAGTTGTATCCTCATATGAGGACTAAAGAACTTGACCCTTCTTGCTATCCAGTTGTAGTTACTAGCCATTGCCTCAAAGATCACCTTCTTGCTATCCCACAAAATTGCAAGCCCACCTAAAGCACCACTCACTTATATTCCAACCATGCTTCAACCACCTAGCTTCTTGTTAAATGAGTCAAGGTCCCTTATGTTCAATTTGGTTTCTTGTAATAGGACAATACTCGTCTTTGTTTCTTGTATCCTACACTTCACCAAGCATTTTTTGTTAAGGGCGTTGAGGCCCCTAACATTCCATGTTAGAATCATGGTGCCTGGGGAAGGGGGCCTCCCTTCCTAACCTTTAGAATTTCTATGATTTTCACTTGACCTTCTGCTAAACTAGCCAAGCTGATAAGATCTGCCGTCGATTTCCTCCCTCTTCTACTTCCTAGGGATTTTCCATAGGCTTGTTTTGACTTATTTGTGACATTTTGTAAAATTCATAGATTATGTTGATCAGGGACTTCTTTAATTTCCCTTTCTTCCACCTGGCATCCAAATAGTGACTCATTTTCCTCTAGCTCTAAAGCATCTAATTCCATCATCTTTTGGATTAAATCCTCTTTCTCCACTTGTTGATCCAAAATCAATCCTAGATAGTTAGAGGTGACTACCCTAAAGCTACCAATCTCATTTTCTTGTTGATCAGTACTTGGAAGAGGACGTTCCTCAGAGTCTTTTGTGATTCTGGAAGTTAGTTGCTCATTTCCACCCAAAGCATCCTGAGCTCTCAGATCAAGAATCTTTTGGATTAAATCCAACTTCTCTCTTCTATCCTCCTCACTTACTTGGGCGGGTGATGTGGGAAGCCCAAAACCTTCATTGAAAAACTCAATTTCATCTTGAGAATCTCTTTCCATAGGAATCTCCCCCTCTTCTAAGCCTTTTGGACATTCCACTCTACCAACACTTTGATTTTTCAATGGACTGGGAGATAGGTTGCTTCTTTTGATTAAAGGTTGGGTGTTTTGGTCTGCAGAGAGAGTCTGTGTGTGTTAACTATCCACCTCTAGCAACTTGAGTTGCTCCTGAATTTCTTTACAGAGCTCTTATGTTTCCTTAACTAGTTTTTCTATAACCACCTGATTCTCCTGATTACTGACCAAACTCCTATCAATCGAAGCTGACTCCTGCTGGGGTATCCACTCTAAGCCTTCAGATACCTAGAAGACACCACTCTCAACACACTGCATAAGATTCAGGGCACCTGGAAGAACTGGCTGACAATTTATCTCTGACTTTCCTAGCCTCATTTCTTCAAGGTTCTATTTTTGTAAAAATCCAAACGGCAAGGAAGACCCAAGTGTGGAGACCTCAAACCCACAAATAATCTTCCTCTTCTTAGAGGGGAATGCTATGGAAACATCTGATCCTCCCATTTTTTATTTTTTCTTGTTTGCATGTGTATTTTACATGATGTACCCATCGTTTTTAGGGCCTACCCCTAGATTCAAGAGTTCTTGGTAAGAGTAACCTGGATTTCTAGTTTTAATAGAGGCATTTTCCTTCAAATGGAAATCTAACCATTGATACACTTTGTAACCATGCACCATTCTTTGATAAGACTTCCAAGTTATCCACTTTGTTGTATTTGAAAGACAGATCTATCAGAACTCTTGGTTTTGCACCTTTGACTTCATTCAAGAAATTCTCATCTATTCCTATTACAGTCCCAAGCACTTCAACCATGGTGATTAGGGCATCAAAGGTCCAATATTTGGTAGGCATATTGTCAAGAGTTATCCAGACAGGTCTCAATTTAAACTAAAAAATGGAGAGGGTTAAAGTGTGGCATCTAATCTGTCAACAAGAAGGCTTCTCCACCGAAAAACATTGGTTCTCCATATAGTATTTTTTATTTTAATTCCTTAGTGTTGCATTCAATCATTAGAAAGTTGATCAACAGGGCCTTAATGCTTACCCAGTCTCTGAAGGCGTTCTTCCACCAATCCTTGATTTTTCCAATATCTGGATTTTTTTCATTCCATTTAATAAAAAAGGCCATGTCTTTGAGCTGATCTGCTAGGTCCGCAAAGGCTCTATCTGGGATCAAAACTAGTGTGAACCTTTTCTTTGTCTCCTCCTTCACTGAAGGTCTCCTTTTATTAGATTTGTTATACTAAAAATTAGAATTCTTGCCAAGGATTCCCTGTTCGAGAGGATGTTGGTTTCCTTTTTGGCTGTTTGTGTATCTGCCATTCACTCCCCTGTTGATGGGGATGGCATTCGCTCCTATAGCTGGGAAACTAGTTTCTGGATAGGGCTTCTTTCTAATCCATTCTTTTCTAGTCTGGTGTTTTCCTTTTGGCCTGAACTTCACACCCTAATTCGCCTTTCTATGCATTTTCTTTTTTTAATTTTAAAAATATATTAATAATTATGAATTTTTTATTACAACTTTTAAAAATATATATATTTTTATATATAACCACCTTAACTTGGTAAAAAATTCATGAAATTCATTTTTTTTGTTTTAATCCTATAGTATGTGAAGCATAGAGTGTGACACATGTTTTGGGTTCAAAAAATGTGATACCGTTTGAAAGTTATAGATGTTTTTCAGTCATCCTATCAATGAAGACTCTAGTTGTAATTCAAATAGAAGATAAATAATAATTATTTATTAAATTCAAAGTAAATCATAATTTATATTGGTGGAAAGTTGAGAATCTCCTTTAAAAACCCTTTTCGTTTCATCAATATTGGGTAAAAAAAATTCATCAGCCACATACCCTACACATACCCATCATATCGCCATTTTTTGGCCCATCATGATCTTGCACATACCCAAGATTCCTAAGTATGTGAGAAGAATAATTCTAAAAATAAAATCATTTGAGATAAGAGAAAAGGTGTGTTGACCAGAAGAAAAGTTGCTATGATAGTCAAACAAGTAAAATTTTATCTACTTTCAGAGGTAGAACGTAAGACTATAATTGAGGTATGCAAAGATGAGACTTGGATCAAGGCTATGAAAGAATAGTTGGAACAGATCGAGAAGAATTGGGCTTTGGAATTGGTCTCAAGACAAGAAAAAAAGAATTTTATAGGAACTAAGTTTGTTTTTACGAACAAGTGGAATGAGGATGGAAAAGTTGTCAAAAATAAGGCTAGACTTGTGTGTAAGGGATACTCACAGGTGGAAAGAATAGATTTTGAAGAGACTTTTTCTCCAATGAAAATGATGCAAGCCATTATATTTTTTTTGGATTTTTCAACTCATAAAGACTTCAAGGTATATCAAATGGATGTGAAGTCTCCATTCTTGAATGGTGAGTTAGAAGAAGAGGTGTAAATTGAAAAAACTAGAAGTTTTCAATTATCAGATGATGTTGATATGGTCTATAGGTTAAAGAGCACATTGCATGGACTTAAACCAAAAGAAATAGGGTGCTCCACCTATTAAGAGATGGAGCAATTAGGTTTCATTCTCCTATTTCACTCTAGTTCATTAAAGGAAACCCTAAAGATCTCTCAACCAAGTGAACTCAATTGAGGGAAGGATTTTGGTGAGATAGGTTTCCTTAGGTGTGATTACAGGAAAAGGAGGGTCACCACTAAGAAGATTCTTAGAAAGAAAGGAAATGAAAGAAATATGAAAACCTAGCTATGTGGCCTAGAAAATGAAACTAAAAAATAGAATAAAAAATTGAGGCTAAATAGATAATTACCTAGAAGATTGAAGATTCTAAAAAAAAGGTCTACAATCATGAAAATTCAAATTTTCATGTGTAATAGGACTCGTGTACACCAAAATGGGCGATTTAGTCCCAGTTTAGGGTTTCAAGATGAGTCTAAAATCTGCTATTGGAAAACCTGGATCCATAGAAATCTACTAAAATATGGTGTACTAGGACTCATATGCCTAAGGTGGAAATTTAGTCCCAGTATTAGGGTTTTGTTGAAACTTTGGTATCCTCTAGTGACCTTTTATAGCTTCTCTCCTATCTGATCTTTGAGTCTAAAAGTTTGACTTCTAGCCCATGGGTGACTTTGAATGAAGATGAAAACTTCTTGACAACTTTGACAACTTTCTTCAATCTTGCAACTTTTTCATTTAAGGATCTTCAAGCTCCAAATCATCTAGATCTGCAATCACACATGTAGAGGAAATTTTTTTATTTGTTAGTGGATATGGGTTTGCCTCAGTAAAATCATGTTTTAATAATCAAACCTTGAAATTTGAATTGAAATGACATGAAGGAATGATGAATTAATAATATGCAATGTTGCAACTCACCAAACCCTTATAACAAAGCCTATAATTTTTTGTGAAATGGATACCATGAATGTGGATCTTGACTCTTGATTGAAGGTTATGAATCTTGACTTGAATGCTTGCTTGAATCATGAAAACCTACATCACAAATAGCTCAAAAAGACACATGATATATGAATACTTTGACATGATTCTTGAGTTTCAAATTGATGCTCCAAATACTTGATAATCAAATCTTGAATGCTCTTGCATGCTCTTGATGTCATAAACTTGCAGTAGGAATGCTTGCATAAAACTTCTAGGAGAAAAAATATGAAGTAGCCTTGTATTTATACTTGTTTATTCACAAGTTCCTAAAACCACAACACTACAAGCCGACATCAAATCTAAGAGAATAAAATACTTCCAAGAATTGAATTAAAAATAGGTCCAAGATAAAATAGGACTCATATTCCAGTTGGGGCATATGAGTCCCAATAGCCTAATCCTGGGACACAAATTTTAAGAAATGCTAAGTTAAACTCCATATTTAGGATTAGGCCCTAAAACCTAGGTGGGTCCCATACACCCAAGGTCGTGTATGAGTCCTAGATCACTAAATATGGGACACAACCTGAAATCATTAAATTATGATTGGTCATTTGATAAGTTTTGTGATAATCCTCTGAAAAAATGCATTTAGTAAGGCTTGTGGATGAAAAATAGGACCAAATAAGGCATAAAGAATCCCAATTTTAATAGGGAGGGCCTAAACAAGTGTGAACATGTAAAGGGATACATTTTTCTACACTATATTTAGCCCCCACTTTAGTGGGAGGATTAACTTGAGTCAAACTCACACTAAAGTAGACAAACTTGCATCAAGAGGGGTCAAAGTGTTCCAATGATAGTGAGATAGGACGATAATGATCAAGAGGGATAATCAAGACCTTGGGATCAAGATCTGATGGAAAACCAACATAAGGACAAAATAACAGGCATGTGAATGATGTATGGAGCACCAATAAGATACAAGCATACACTACCAAAGACATAAGGAAAAAAGAAATAGAAAGAAATGGTGGATCAAGCCTCAAATTTATTCCAACATGATGTGGATCAATATAAGTTGTTTGTCCAAAAAATTTACAAGCAAAACACAATGTCCACTATGCAAACCAAATGCAAAATCACAAGGGCTACTGGAACCTACGGTTGTCCACTAGGTAAGCCCCTAGAGAGGTGAGACACATATGCATGTGGTCGTTATGTGATCACACACACAAGAAAGTGGCTATGGGAAATCCATGCCTAAGTTCAGCTCCCATACACTAATCATACCAAAGCTATACCTCCTAATAACTTTGATAAATTTCCACACAACATGAACTTCAGGATTCATCAAGCAAGCAAAACTGCATATGTTAACACTCATGAATAGACATGATGGCTCCACAAGCAAGCAAAGTGTGTTATGCAAGGTGGACATATAATAGTTATTATAAATTTGAAATAGTGTAAGGTAAGTTCAAAGGCTTTTTTCTTAGTTCATGTGAGGTCTTAACTTATGGAATATCATGTCGAATGTCTCCAAGAGATGACCAATCAAAGAATAGAAGATTCACAACTTAGGGGATGTAGTGTGTCACATCAAGCCACTAAGAGGAATATAATATGCTCAAATACATCACGCTTTTGAAAGAAATTACACCAAATGTCACCACAAAGAGAAAAATGCATCACATGAAGTAATAAGACCACATAATGAAACATGAGTTGTGTTGTGCAATTTTGCACACACGCCCCACTTGGAGTAGGGACCCTCTTTTCTGATTTTGGATGTCTCTAAGGCCTTTTGGTTTTTATTAGATTTATCCTTTTAAGGTCTTGGGATGTTGGTCTTGCTTGCCTTGGTCTTGCCCTGAGGGTTGAATTGATCAAACTTGGTTTTTAATGGAAGTCCAGGTTTTGACCTGGGTCCGGGATTTTCCGGTTCACTTGGATTTTTTCGGGTCCTGGTTCATCGTCTGGTCATTGTCTGATTTTCTGAAATCCAGGTTTCTAGTTAAATATGGGATTTTCTGGGTCACCCGAATTTTCCCGGACTGCGTCAAAATCCTGAAGGGTGTGTTATCCGCAGAATTCGTGCTCACCCAGATAGTCCGTCTAGCTCAGTTTTTTGCAATTTTCCGTTTTGAGCTTAGGTTTCTAGATTTCATCGATATGTCTTATTAGCCATTAATGCTTGAGGTACGTTTTCTCTGGCATGAATGTAAGTGAATTTAAAGGCTTCTAGTGCTCTTCATGATTTCATTATTCATTTGCCATCTGCTCTAGTGCTTAGGATTGTTCATTTTGGGCTTTGGTTGTTGGATTTGGTCCGTTCGGGTGTGGATTGCTTGAGCATCTATGTGGATATTTTCGTCACTAGGGCACCTTAATTCACAGTGACTTCCTTGGGCTCGAGCTTCATTCGGAGTTGATCCATGGTAGGCCATCGTTGACTTTGCCTTTTGTTTGTGCTTTGATCGAATCTTTCAAGTTGTTGATTGGTGGTTATTTGGGTTGGCCTTTGTTTGTTTCATGATCACGTATTTGTCAAATTAGGGTTTGAACTCACCCTTCCTCGGGTCTTATCATCCGCACTGTGCATCCCTTCATTTATCAATCGAGTGTCGGGTATACCCCTGTGGCTAGGTGTTTCTGTTAGGGCCTTGCCTTGTTGGCGCGTAGTCTGCCATATTTTGTAAAGATTAGGGTTTCGATATGTTTGCCCAGATTTCTTAAGTTCAGTGGAGTCATCATGATCCTCTTTTCTTGTGTTTTGCTCGACCTTGTTCATAGCATTTGAGACCCTAGTGTACCCTAGTTTCATCGTTTTGAGGGATTGAGTTTGAATTTTGAGCTTGCTTTAGCTCTCATGGCGGAGGTTTAGCTGTCAAACTTAGGGCATCATCATTTCATTATAGGAATCAATCATTTGAGATTTTTTGGGAATTAAATCCATGTGCAATCAAAATTTGGCTTGTTGGAGTCGAGTTTATCATTGTGTAATCCAAATAGATAAATTTGTGTGATTACTCGGTTAATGGTCTACGCGTTGAATGGTCATCGGATTTCTGTGCTGTTCACAAAATTTCTGCGCACCTGGATTTTCCTGGATTCTTCCATTTCCCCAAAGTATGATGAGTTCCTAGAATTTCAAGCTATCCGCGGAAATCTAAGCCATCCAGATTTTTCCAGTTTTCTGCCTGGTTTCATTTCATTTTGATTTTCAAAATTGAAGTGATGAACTAAAGGTTAGATGATGATTTCTTGTTGCTAAATGAATTAATATCATGGTAATTATGCATCTCTTTTTTCCATATTGATGATTTATTTGATGAATGATGTCTTGGCAACAAGAGTTCGTCTGGGTCGGATTTCTCCGAATTTCGCCCGACTGGATTTTCCCGGATTACTTTGTTTTTCCCAGATTGCTTTGTTTTCCCAGTTTTTCAAGATTGCTGATTAGTGATTGATCTTAATGATTTCAGGTGGTTTCAAGGCCAACCTTTGATTGAGATATGGATAATAATTGGATTCTCATGGGGTTCTTTTGTGGATGCAGGCTGAATCAAGCAAAGCAGCAGCAGGAAAGGCCAAGGGAGACACAAAGGGATCTTCGCTGAAAAATGCAGAAAGGTTAAGGCTAGATGTGAAATGTTAGTTGCCTAATAGTAAGATAGCTTCAGTTTGGTTAGAGGTCTTAGACACTAATGTAGGAGCATGGAGATATGAAAAGTTTAAGCAAAGGACAATTTAGCAAGATTTATCAGTCTTGACCAAGGGGATAGTGAAGTCTTGACTGGCTCATGTGGCCGGATTTCCTCCTACAGTTCAATGCTACAAGTTGATATTGGAATGTGCCCGACACTATGATTTTGACACATAGAAGATTGTCAGCATTGATGGAAGAGTGTTGGTAAACTTTAATCCGGTTTCTATTGCCCAAGCATTTGATATGCCAGACTTACCATGTGTGTGTGCCCTAGACATGGAATTGGCCAGAACTTACTATGAAGATGAACCCACCAAAGCCCAACAGATGATGAATTCCTGGCTCTAAAAGCCAAAATCTCATTTCTCCAAACTACCTAAGTAGTTACACAGGGTCAAGTTCAGGTGCTATCACACTGTTGAGCAGGGTGGCCAGCTTGAAGAGTGCTAGGGTGTTGGAGAGTTGGATGGTGCATGTTATAAGCAAGATTGAGCAAGGCATTAATTATCATTGAGCAGGAATTATTAGTGCAATGATTGATAGGAATATGAGAGATGTGCTTGAAACCAAGAAGTTCACCATGTCATCTTATGTGATATATGTACTCGCTAGATTCTATCCATACAGGGGATTGAATCCAAAAGGAACGTTTGGACAGGATGTCATTTATGAGGTGTATCTTGAGTTGCACCTAGGGAATTCAAATTATAGAAGAGCAAATGATGCATTCACTATGCATATTACTAGGTTACTTCAAAACGCAGAGCATGTGAGAATCTTTGATGGAGCCAAGGAGCTGATCAAGAAATATGGAGCTTGGTTTATACAATTCCTTACCTTCTCCTATATCAGGATTGATGGATACCCAACTGCTCCATATAGATTGCCTAGATATCCTACTGACCATGTCATACTTTTGGAGGTTACTCGACAAATATGTGATTTTGATGCCATTGTTAAAAGAGAAAAGCACAAGACAGGGTTCAGTGGGGATTTTCCTTTGAAAATTGGTATATTTGAGCTTTGCCCTTCAATTCAATCGGCTCATGCATCAGGAGAGGAATTGAGTACTTATGGGTTCTCTTTCCATTCTAAGAGGGCGAACTTTGATATTATTAGCGAGGCACATAAGAAGGCCACCAAAGAATATCACCATAAAGATGATCTAGAGGATTGTTGGGTGAATAGCAAGGATGATTTTGAGGTAAGAAAGAAAAGATATTCTAGGCTTCCAATTGATGTGATCAGAATGTACAATTTCAAGTTGATTCTTGATCAATTGGAAGACAATGGAAATTTGGTCTAGGATCATGCATATGAATTAGTTAAAGACAGGCCCATTGGAGATATAAACTGGTCAAAAAAGGAAATAACTAAGCTGGAAGAATTAATGGCTCCTATTATGAAATCTACCAAGTCTTGGCTAAAGCATAAAGTATGGGAATTGGAAAGTGAAAAGGTACCCTATACCTTTAATTTGATGGGAAATTTGAATGCCCATTCTACTTCAGAGGAGTCTGGTGAAGATGATTCTGCAAGAAATGCTAAGGTGAGCTCACCTTTCAAGAATAAAATCAGAGGCCCTAAGGAGAGTGAGCCTGAAAAGAAAACAAAACCTAGGGGAAAGAAGAGAAGCCATACTATAAAAATAGGAAAGTCTTCTAAAGAGGAGGAACTTGAGAAAGAAGAGAAAGAAGATGCTCCTCCATAGCCAAAAATGGCAAGGACAACCAGGGTTTCTAAGAAGAAAGGTCAGGAAGCTCCTAAGGATAAGGTGGATCCTCATGTGGTTGATGTGGAGAGTTCAGGAGAGAAAACTAGGGTCTATTCAAGAAGGTCTAAAATTCCATCTCCCAAGGAGACAATGCAAAAATCGGACCCTCTTCTAATGGCAGCCACTTCAGAATAACAGAAGGATACCTCTTCTCCATCGGGTATGCCTGAGCAAAAAAATCATGGAGAACATGAGACTAGCGAAGAAGCAGAACTGTTTAAGGATGGAGAACTTTATGGTGCAGCTGCTAAGCTTGAGGTTGGAGGTGTGGAAGTGCATCCTTCTCTGTTAGTACAGTATGAGGATTCTCCTCCTGCAAGTAGCAAAGATAACAGATCCCCTGAGAAGGAGGATGTTCTTGTTGAGGCTCCATCACCCCTACAAGAAGAAGAGCTAGAGCTGGAAAGCAAAGGCGATCAATCCCCTGAAAAGGAGAAGGATGAGACATTAGATCAGCATGAAGAGGTCAAGAAGGATGAAGTCTGGGTGGATCCTTCTGTTCTGGATTGGATAGATAAGGAGATTAGAAGAAAACAAGTCATTGTTGAGGACACTCCTCTCAACTGGGATGAAATGTTGGCTAAGATTGGAAAGGGTAAGAAGAAAAAGGTAGCCAAGGTGGTTTCAAAGATTGAAAGAGATGAGGATAGTAACAGGGTTATTCATATTGCTACCCCTACTACTGATAAAAGTAGAGATGAGGTCACCGGGAAGGATTATAATGTACAGACTATCAATCTTGGGCCTTCTTCTATGGAGCAAGATATTGAAGAATATGAGGGGTCCAGTGCAGTGATCATTGGAAGATTGAGGAAGGAAGCACAGTCAAAGCATGAGCTAAAGAAGGAAAATGAAAGGCTAAGGAAATTTCTAGAAGATTTAATGAGGCCTTTGCAATCTTTTCACCCATCCTCTTCTGCTACTGTTGGTTTCTTACCAAAGGAGACGATTTCTGAAATAGAAAAGATGAAAGCTTCTACCATGGCTACAATAGATTGGCTGAAGGAGGTACAAACTAAAGGGTATGATACAATAAAGGAAATCCTTTCAACTAGAAAGGATGCAATAAGGGCTAAATATTTATTAGATCATGTTTTATCTTAGGATAAGGAGGACGTTGATCTCTTATTGCAGAAAACTAAAAAAATCATGGAGTATGGTAAAGATTGGCTGGTTACTGATGGAATCCTCCCTTCATCTAGGGTTAATGAGCCTTGGGAGTGGTTTGAAGCCTTGCAAATCCAACAAAAATCCATCAAGAAGATCTATAAACAAAAGAAGCAGATGGATGGTAATCTAACTGGTGTTTATGATGGATGCATCTCCTTTTTTGAGGTAATGACTGGCAGGAGGAAGATTGCTCCTAAATACCTGAGCTTAGATCAATTGAGTGAATGGTGGCATGATGTCTATGCCCCTGATATTGAAAACTCTATGACAGGGCACCAATTAGATGATGTGGATACTTATCTGGCTATGGTGGATAAGTACTTAGCATATAAGGGTGATTGGGATATAATGGTTAGGTAGTCAAAGGAAGCAATTGGATCAATTGAATGTCGGCTCAAGATCCTACCCTTGCCACCTGTTGTTGAGCTAGATAGGGTGTTTTTGAAGGTTCATGAATCACTAGATCAGAACAAAGATAAGGGAGGTGACAATTAATGTCAACTTGGAGATTTGTGCTTCCCTATTATTATAGGGCATGTGTTGATCTGGGCTGCATTGAGGACTGTGTTTTGGCTGACCTTGATGATTTATCGGCATTTAATGTGTGCCTTATTTTAAAATTCCTGAGGCTGACTTGTTTTGGCTATTTTTATTTTGTAAATGTTTGGCTGGGCTGACATGTTTTGAGGATTCTCTATAAATGGCATTCCTGCCTCATTTGTAAGGAGTTAGTTAGACAGGTAATAGAGACAATCTAGATTAAGAAAGAACTAGAGCATTTTGCAGTAGAGATAGTAGTTAGTTCTTTGAAGCAAGTGCTGTAACAAAAAATAGTGGAATTGTTGCTACATTTTGGTGATCTAATACAATTGAAGGCATTGTGGTTTCTTTAGTGAATTCTTTGTGTTAGTTTATCTTGCATGGTTCTTGTTGTTCCATCTTTGAAATTGCTTGAAGATAATAGATTTGATGTTAGATTTAGAAGTGGATAAGTTTGGTAAATGATGTTCATGGTTTTATGCTTGGAATGTTTGTAGCAATCTCTGGTCTATACTCCCAGTAACTATCTGATTGTAGTAGATTGGTGAAGTCAACCTGGACCATACATCTCTTTATGCTTAGTTCGATTGTGGATGAATGTCTATGATTTGAGAATTTGTATGCCTTAGAAGATTGCACCTTTCTTGTGATATTGCATTGTGGGTTAAGCAGGAATTGGTTATTTGAGATTGGTCCATTCTAGGAATTTATCATTTGCATTGTTTATCTTAGAAACAGTTTAGATTTCGTTACATCTCTTACACTCTCATCTTTTGCTATTTCTTTATTATTCGATTAGATTTGGGATTTAAGATCATAATATTGCAAGATTTGATAAGTTGGAAAGATACAATTTTCTTGTAGTAAGGTCCGATTGTGATTACCAACATTTTCACATATTATCTGAGTTGTTTATGCATTGTCATGACCTAACACCTGAGAGACCTTGGGGTGATTTTCAGCAATTCATTGTCGAAGATTATCTTTCAAGAGAGATAGAATATCCTTTTTTTGTCTGAGTTGTTGCTGTGCAAAAAACACCATCAACAAGTTGTAATTTAAATGAAAAAGAATAATGATAATGTATGCCCCCATTTTAAATAAATTGCTAAACACAATTTTGTGATCAATTACTTTAAAGTAGAAAATGATAAAATAGGACATGAGATCTTATTTGGAAAGCCATATTCCAAGTCATATGTTTCCAAAAGAAGCTACATCATGAAAAGGGGTTTCCCCCACAATGAAATCCCAAAATAACACATAGGGGATCCACAAATTTGGGGTCAATATTTCTTTACTACAATGTTACATTAGAGAGCTCAAAATCCTTATCATTCCCTAAATACTCATGAAACATGAAGAATGACATAAAGAGAGGACAAAAAAAAGAAAAAACCTTTTGGTTCAACATGGAAGACACCTAAATGTCTCGATGCCTTTCATCATCCCCAAAAGTAAAGCACAAGACAAAGAAATGACTAAAGAAAAAGCTTTTGGGTCAACATGGAAGAGACCTAAATGTCTTGATGCCTTGCGTCATCCCTAAAAGGAAAATACAAGACAAAGAAAAGATAAAAGAAAATATTTTTGGTCAACATGGAAGAAACCTAAATGTCTTGACACCTTACGTCATCTCGAAAAGGAAAACACAAGACAAAGATAAGATAAAATGTTTATGACATATAGAAGAATGTAGATACAAATAGAGGAATATCACAAAGAGAGAGATACAACAAATAGAACAATATAGGGAGATCACATTATGCACATGCAATCACACACATAACATGAAAATGAAAATAAATGAAAGACTAGTAAGGCACATGTGATTCAACCTACAATAGTTAATCTACATCCCAATCTTGTTCATCCTATACAAAAGGAAGACAATTAGCCAAAGGGACAACAACAAGTGTTGTACTAGGAGTATCACCAAGTTCAACACTCTTCTTAGGAGAATTTCCATTTAAGCTCAGAGAAGAGAAAAATAATGTATTCAACTCATTATGCACTTCCACATCAATTTTCACAATCTCATCATCATCTAAGTTAATCACAACAAGAGGTCAAATAATAATTTCCAAAGGAGGTGTTAGTCTCGATTGTGATTGTGATATAGCATCTTATTTTTATGGAAAAGAGGGAGAATCCTTGTTTATTGCTTTAGTTGAGTTTTGATGTTGATTTTCTTTGTTGTTCTCTTTGTTTAACCTTTGATCAATAGCACGACATCTATGCCTACACTCTCTATAATTTCTATTTCTTTTCGTATGATTTTTAAGTTGTGTTTTTGTAGGAGTGGGTTTATCAACCATAGGTTTTTTTTCTTCCCTTAGAGGAATAGAAGAAACCATGGGAGGTTGTTCAACCACTTTCTCTTTAGCTTTTTAAATTTATTTTATCTTAGGAGGCACAGTGGGAATTGTTTGGTTATCTCTTGGTCATTTGTATGAGATAGGTAAAGTATTTTTCTTAGATTGGTCTTGGTTATTTGAAATGGTTTTTGGTTTTGTCATGGTTTCTTCAAGGATAGGAGGCTCAATCATGGGTTGAGACATTTTTCAAAGTGATAATTCTACTATGTGTTTTACCTTAAAGTTTTTATAGGATTTTGAAAAATAATTTTTCATGAGGTTTAATAGGTTCAATAAGCTTAGGTCAAAATAAATCCAATGAAAATTTCCCACAAGAAGACACGGGATTAAAACCACTATGATTTATAGTAAAGATTTAATTGTCAAAGGGAAACTTTAAACATATATATAATACCAATGAGATAACTTTGATGGATCATAGCCATTGATAACCAAGCTTCACAAATAATTGATCCAATTTCAAGATGATGGAGAATGAGACATATAATTTTTTTAGTCCAACTCTTAGAGGAAGGGTGATTGGTCCCATCGCAAGGCAAGAAAATTATGTTTTTTATCCATGCTTTCAGTTTGTCATATGTTTCTTGAGAGAATTCATGCACAAATAAAAATTCTTCAATGATCACATTCTCTCCACAAATGAGATCAATTAATGTTCCATTAATTGGATTGTCATTGATTTAGCCAGCTATGTAAAGAGGACCATCAGGTGCTTTTCTCATTATATCTTGTGATGAGAAAGCAATAGAAAGAGGTTTTTTATTTTAGTCCTTTCAAGGTTGATTTTCTATCAATCCATCCATAGTATCCATAGAACCTTATTCATTATTATCCATGTCATCATCCTTGTCAACATTCATCACATTATTCTTCTTAGTTTCACTAGCTTTGACAAATGAAATATTATCATTTGGAATGGGGTTGGTAAATATTTGAAAGTTTTGGTTGGTAGGAGCAAAAGACTTATTACCTTGATCATTCACACCTCTAATTTTAAGTCAATTAGAATGAATGAGGTCTTGCACAAGATTTTTATGACACTTACAATGTTCAGTATCATGTTCATTTTGACGATGATAATGATAATACTAATTTGATCTAAATTTCAGAGGTAGGGGAGTAAATTGTCTTTTTAGATCCCCAAATGTAAAAGGGTTTTTCTTATTTATAGTAGCCACTTGGGTATCAACATGTTAAGTTGGTTGAGGGGGATTTAGTTGAAGAAAGCATTATTTTGTTTCCTAAAAGGTTGATAATTATTTTGATTTGTGGATTCAGACTTTTCAAGAAGGATAGAGTTGGATTTTGTTTCATGACTACTAACCGAGTTTGGGTAATCATGAAGGGTGGTACACAAATGTACAAAGGAAGGAAATTTCATCATGTCAAGCTTATCCTGTATCTTAGTTTGTAAGTTCTCGATGAACATTCATTGAAGGTGAGGATCATGAATATTTATGTTGATTTGGGAATAAAGCAATTGGTAGCATGAAATGAAGTTAATAATCTTTTCATCATCCTTTTGCTTACATCTCACCAAATCAGCTAATGTCATCTTAGGAGTCATGTGCACTTGGAAATGGTTAATAATGGCCTCAACAAGTTCATTGAATTAACGAATTGTGTTATTCGGTAATAAGGAAAACCATTCTAAAGCAGTATCTTTCAAGGACCTAGGGAAAATATTAGCCAAGAGATTTTCTTCAAGGATGAAATCACTGCATATGGTAGTATAAGCAAAAACATGGTTAGAAGGATGTCTTTTTCCTCCATATTTCTCAAACCTAGGAATTGCTATACCTTGTGGTATTGGCATTCTTAATATCTCAAAGGATATGGGATTTGTTTTGACATAGTATGATGGTTGGCCATTTTGATTTTGGTTTATGGTGGAAATTTTTCTTTGAAGGGATGAAACATTTTGACAAAAGTTGATTAAGGATGGTGTCATTGGTAATATTTTGAAATGGAGGTGAATATGGTGGAGGTGTATATGTGTATAAGGGGGAAGTGAATGGAACACTTATGGGAGGTAAGGTGGTAGGAGATATGATGTTAGATGCCACAAGATACTTGGATTGCTAGTAGAAATACCCTAGGTAGGAATGACATTACTAGTAGGTTGTATCATTGTGGTAACTTAAGGGTTGGTATAGGTAGGAATAGAGGAAATGGTTGTAGGAGGAGGAATTTTTGTTCCTCCTTCACTTTGGAAATTGTTCGAAAGTTGAGCACAACTAGTCATTGGGGAAAGATCTTTGCCAAAAATTTGAGCTAGGTTACACACAAGTTCTATTCCTTGTTCACTTTCAATCATGCATTGTATGTTATCTATGGTAGGAATAGTCATGTTGGAAATTTTTTCAATACTCACTTGATGTTATAGGTTTGCTAATTTTTCATGGATTTGGATTATGTTTTTCTAAGGAACACTAGCAGTCATTGTTTCAACACTTGCAATGCTACTTGATGGTAAAGAGTTATTAAGCGTATGGTCCATACCTAGTGAACCAATGTCAACACTGTGAGTGAAAGATATAGATAACCCAAGATCCACGATTAGTGTGTTATCACAAGATGACATGAGTCTCAAACTACGTCCCACTATAGTATTAGCAATAGGACACCAAGTTGTAAAGCTCATGCAAGGGATAAACAATGAATGCAAGATAAAAGCAATGAATGCATGATAATTGATATGCTTTAATTCCAATTCTTATGTTTACAAATATTGTTGAAATGAAACCAACCTAAGCTCAATCTAATGAAATGAATGAAATAGAAACTCAACAAACTAAAAGAGAGATCTAACAACAACAAATAGAAACACATAAATGAAGGTTTTAATGTTGTAAAATGTAGATTAAGACCTGAAACGAGACTAAATAACCTAGAGGGGAATATGAGTCCCAATTAGGGTTTTTGAGAAGTTCAAAAAGTGAAAAATAGTCAACACATAATTCCCATAAATCAGGAAAAGCAACCTATATAGGGACTAAACCACCCATAGGAGTGAATGAGTCCCAAATTAGGGGTTTTGCACCAAATTCAACAAATTTTGAGTTGATTATAAAGTTTCTAAATTATATTTTGACCTGATTATTTGTAATTGCATAATTTCAATGAAATTGAATGATTTTAGATGTAAAAATGCAACCTATACGTACTTTTCACTAATGCAAAGTTTAGAAGCCCTAAATGAAAATTAAGTACTACAAGATCTAATGCAAAGTTAATGTAAGATATATCTAGGACTTTTATGCACTCCAAATCATAAATAAAGGGTTCTCCACCTTTTAGAAGATGGAGCAATTAGGTTTTTTTCTCCTATTTCACTCTATTTAATTAAAGGAAACCCTAAAGATCCCTCAACCAAGTGTACTCAATTGAGGAAATAATTTTGGTGAGAGAGGATTCATTAGGTGTGATTACAAGAAAACAAGGTTCACAACTAAGAAAATTCTTAGGAAGAAAGGAAATGAAAGCAATATGCAAATTGCATAGAAAATGAAACTAAAAAATTAGAATAACAAACTAAGGCTAAACAGAGAAGTACCTCGAAGACTCAAAATTCCCAAAACAAGGTTTGTAATCTTGAAATTTTGAATTTTTATGTGTACTAGGACTCATACACTAGACTAGGTGATTTAGTCTCAATTTAGGGTTTTAGGCTATGTTTTGAATCTACTATTAGCAAACTAGGATCTACAAAAATATACTAAAAAGTTGTATACTAGGACTCATATGCCCAAGGTGGTGATGTAGTCCTAGTATTAGGGTTTTGTTGAAACTTATGTATCCTCTAGTGATCTTATGTAGCTTCTCTCTTGTTTGATCTTTGAGTCTGAAAATTTGAATTTTGTCCTATCAGTGACTTTCTGTGAAGATTACAACTTCTCAAAAAATTTGACAACTATCTTCAATCTTGAAACTTTGTCTTCAAAAGATCTTCAAGATCCAAATCACCTAGATCTGCAATCAGACATGCAGAGGGAAAAATGTTTATTTATTAATGGATAGGGATTTTCCTTTGTCAAACCTTATTTTTCTAATCAAACCTTGAAATGAAATGAAATAACATGAAGGAATGATTAATGCATAATATGCAATGGTGCAACTCACCAAACCCTTGTAACAAAGATTACAAATTTATGTGAAATGGCTAGCATGAATGTGGATCTTGATTCTTGATTGAAGTTTATGAATCTTGACTTCAATGCTTTTTTGAATCATGAAAACCTAGATCACAAATGTTAGCTAAAAAACACACATGATGCATGAAGACTTTGACATGATGTTTGATTCTTGAATTGATGCTACAAATGCTTGATAATCAACTCTTTAATGCTCTTGAATGCTCTTTGTCTCATAAAATTTCAATAGGAATCCTTGCATAAAAATTCTAGGAGAAAATATGTGAAATAACCTTATATTTATACTTGTTTATAATGCTAAATTTCTTGAAATCACAACACTACAAGCCAACATCAAATATAGCATAATAAAATCCTTCCAAGAATTGAATTCAAAAAAGGTCAAAGCTAAAGTAAGACTCATATGCTAGTTGGGGCATATGAGTCCCATTAGCCTAAGCTTGGGACACAAATTTCAAGAAATTTTAAATTCAATGCTATATTAAAGATTAGGCCATGAAACCTAGGTGGGACCCATACATCCAAGGTGTCATATGAGTTCCAGATCACTAAATCTAGGACACATGACCCAAAATCATTAAATTATGATTGGTCATTTAATAAGTGTTAAGATTGTCCTTAGAAAATTGCATTTAATAAGGCTTGTGGATGTAAAATAGGACCAAATAAGACATAAAGAAGCCCAATTTTAGTAGGAAGGGCCCAAAAAGGTGTGAAAATGTAAAGGGATACATTTTCTACACTATAGGACTCAAAAATACTCCTATAGCTTGGTATGCAAGGTTGGATAAGAGCTTGTAGCAAGGATTCATAAAAAGGTGTTGCAGATAGAAAATTTTACTTCAAGTTTGAAGGAGAAAAAATCCTAATTGTGGTAGTGTATGTTGATGAAATAATATTTGGAGTAAATGAAGGCATGTGTAAGAAGTTTGCAAATGAGATGCAAAATAGTTTGAGATGTCAATTTGTGGGGAGATAAATTTCTTCCTTGCATTATAGAGATCAATAGGTTAGGAAAAGGTATTTTCATTTCTCGGTCAAAGTATGTAAAGGAAATATTGATGAATTTTGGAATGCATGATTCTAAACCAATGTGTACTCCTACGGTTACTATTTGTAAATTGAGAAAAAATGATAAATCTCCTAAAGTTGATCAAACCAAGTATAGATCAATGATTTGTGGACTTCTATACCTAACTGCTATTAGACCAGATATTGTGCATGTGATGTGTCTTGTGGCAAGATTTCATAAAGATCACAAAGAGTCACATGTTGTAGTAGTAAAAAGGATATTTAGATACTTGAAGGGTACTCCAGAATTTGGATTATGGAATCTTAAGTATATCGATTTCTCTTTGAGTGTATATATAAATGTAGATGGGTCAAGTTGTATAGATGATAAAAGAAGTACAAGTGGAGGTTCTTTCTTTCTTGAAAGAAAGTTGGTTTCTTGGTTGAGTAAGTGAAAGGTGGAAAATTTGTTGCTCTCCCACCTTTAGGGTTTAGGAAAGGGAAATTTTCACTAACTTTCACTCAAGACCAAACCCTTGAGATCTCAATGCAAAATTGAAAGAGATATTGCAAGAGGGTTGTTCTAGGGGATCAATATGATCTAATGAGGGGTTCACCACCAATTTTAAACTTGGAAAATATAATTAAATGAAATATGTAATACCAAACCATAATTGAATGCAAACTAACAGTAAATGACCTAGAAAAGTGAATGAAATGAAATAGAAAAATGAAGACAGGAAGGTGTTCACCTGGTAAACTAGAGATGACTAAATTGAGGTTTGGATGATTGGAAATTCTACTTTTACTTCTGATTGGGACTCATTCACCAAGCTGGGTGAATCAATCTTGTTTTTGGAAAACTTTATAGGAACATGTTTCTTCCAAAAGGGTATTTGAATCTACGAAGTCCTAAAAATTGACTGGAACTCAGACTCATTCGTCAAATGTGGTGAATCAGTCTAGTTGGGCTTTTCTACAACTTCAAAAGTTGATCCTATTCTTCTCTTTCTACTCTTTCCTTCCTGGGCGATTTCTAGATTTGAATCACCAAATTGCAACCTATAGGTCTTCTCCAAGGTTTTCCAAGGCTTGATGACAACTTTGATAACTTTGAATGATTTGTAACTTTTCTCCAATCTTTCTCCTTAGGAAATCTACAACCTAGACCTACAAATCACACACAAAGGAGAGGGGAAAATTTTGTTGGGCTAGTGATAGGGGTTTTCCTTGGTCAAACCCCTTGTTGGAAATAAATCCTTCAAATGAAATCGAATAAGAATGGAGAATGATGAATGAAAAAATAACAATATTGCAACTCACCAAACTGTAGCAATAAGTTGTTGTAAATATGCTTGTAATGGTTGCAATGGATGTATCCTTTGATTCTTTCTTGAATGATAATAATCTTGAATGAAACACTTGCTTGAATCAAAAACCCTTGCACCACAATTATTAGCTCTAAAGAAACATGATGCATGAAATCCTTGACATGATGATTTATGCTTGAATGCTGCTCTAAAATTATTAAAAATCTACTCTGGAAGACACTTAAATGTTCTTGTGAATGCTTGTGAACACTTGATTTATTATTATAGTGCTACATGAAAATATGAGTGAAAGAACCTTGTATTTATACTAATTATGTAAGAATTCATAAAATTACAACACTAGAAGATTATATCAAATCTAGGAGAACAAAATCAGGCCAAAAAATTGAATTTATTTAAATTTTGGGTGACACAGGACTCATTTTCCCAAGATGGAGAATGAATCCCATCTGGCATAATGTATGGGACCAAAAATAAAAAGTTCATAGAAAGGTGTAAAATAGGTTTGGGACCTAAAAATCTAGGTGAGACCCATTCGCTCAAGGTGTTGAATGAGTCCTAGATCACTAAATTTGGGCCACACAAGCTAGAAACACCCAAATTATGATTCGATAGTGATTGGTGTCAGGATTATCCTCAAAATGATGCATTAAATGAGGCTTTTGGATGCAAAATAGGGCCAATAAAAGCATAAGAAATCCCAATTATTAATGACAAGACAAGAAAATTGTGAAAGTATGTTAAAACACTTTACAACACTTCAAAATAAGGAAAGATTAATCTTTATTTTAATTAAAAAGGGATTTATTATGTTTAGAACCTTATAAAAGTGTTAAAGTGTGTTACAACACTTCACAACACTTTAGCAAGGTATGATTTAAATCCATTAGTTCACAAGGTCCCAACACCTAATGTAAATGTGTGAACTATGCATTTCAACACTAAATCAAGGTAACATGAAGTCCAATTTCACAAGGAGGGTCCAAACAAGTGTGAAAATGTCCCCGATAACATTTTTTGACACTACATTTAGCCCCTACTTTAGTGAGAGGATGAACTTGTTTCAAACTCACACTAAAGTAGATAAACACACATTAAGAGGGGTTCAAATGCACCAATGCTAATAGGATGGGATTACAACAATCAAGAGGGGCTATCAAGCCACCAGGATCAAGATCCTATGAAAAACTAGCATAGGCATAAAAGAACACACATGAGAAAAATAGAGAGCAACAACAAGGCACAATCATACACTATCAAAGATGAAAAAGAGAAAAGGTAAATGATAAAAGAGATTTGTATCAAGCATTGACCATCTTTCCATCGTGATGTGGATTAGATCTAGGTCATTTGTATAAAAAATGCATACTCACTTTGAGGTGACGGAACTTCAGGCTATCTACTGGGTGACAAGTCCAAAAAGGTGAGAAACATACACTCATGGCTGGTATGCACTCACACACACATGCAAGTGGCTATGGGGAAATTCATGCCTCAGTCAGGCTTCCCACTCAAACCATACCAAAGTTATACCTCCTTATAACATTAATAAGGTGTCACACAAAAATGATTTTTGAGCTTCATGAGACAAGCAAAAATTTGTATGCTTGGAGCTCATGAACAAATAGGATGGCTCCATAGGAATGCAAGTTGTAGTATGCAAGGTGGACATATAAATACAAATGCAACAATGAGGGATGTTCAAAGGATTTTTTTCATGCCAAGTATTAACTTAGGGAACATTATTCCTAATGTCTCCAATAGAGGACCAATCAAAGAATA
>VDFB02000017.1:189592053-189696690 GCA_007258455.2 Sequoia sempervirens
GAGCCTATAAGGGAGGAATATCAAGGGGGGTACCCTCCAACCTTCCCACAACAAGGGACATGGAAGAAGGCCACTTGAGATCTTCTTCTCTTAGTTCTTGTGGGGTGAAATTCAATGACTTCAAAAAAATCATTGATAGGGCTAACACTTTTTCCATAGAATTAAATATGCACTTCATTGGAGTGCCATATGTTAACTCAATAGGTGAGGGAGGCAGGGCTCAAGATTCACTACTAGACTCACTAAGAGACTTGGGAGTAGTGACAAACTTCGAGGATGTTGACAAACTTTGAGGATGTTAAGACTTCTTCCATCACCAGGATGACACAAGCCAATGTAGAGCCACCCTCTGAAGAAGGAGAGCCCTTCTTCTAACCCTTGTTTACAAGTAGGGTCATCCTCAATTTTTTTCTTCATTAGAGGATGCGAGATCCCCACAGATGAGGTGGAAGGCATAGGGGAAGAGGAGAAAACCGCAATAGAAGACACCAAGGTATTCGACATTTCTATGAGTTTTGAAAATGGCGAGATCTCTGGGAGGGACATTAGAAGAGGTCACTTGAACGAAGGAGAAATAAACACCTACACCCTCTTTGGGTGAGAACCATTTATACTCATAGCAGGAGCCAAAAGCATAACCAAATCTAAAGGAACTAAAGTAGAGGGGACGAGAGAGGACATAACAAGAGATGCTAAAGCAAGAGTTGTTGACTCCTCTACCTTCCTTTGCAGAGCATCCTCCCCAATAGCTACAGATTTTCTCTGACACTTGCGCTCATGTGCAAGGTAGTTTCTATGACTCTAAGAGCTAGAGAATGTAGGTTGGGAAGGGATGAAAGACTCTTGTTTGACCATTAGAGTGTCAATCATGGTCATATTAAGCAGAGGGAGGGACTCCTAGATTGGAGCAAGAGGGAGAGATTGAGGAGATGGAACAATAGTACGGGGAATAGGCTCTAATACCTCAATGACGAGCCTCTTCCCATTCACTTCCTTATAGGAAGGAACAGTAGGAGGCCGCAGAGGCTAAAACATAAAGGAATCCCTATGGGTATCATTCCCCTTACCATGCCAAATGGTTTGAGGTCCTAAGGGTAAGTTAGGAAGATCAAATACCTTGATCTTGGCTTTTGACCAAGTGGGCACCACTAGACTTCTTATGTGGAAACCAGGAGTAGTAACCCAAAGTTCCTTTGTGGGGAGAAAGGTAGGAGTATGGTTCTAAGCATAGGAAGGATTCCACTTTCCCTTTCAAGAGGAAGAGGTAGCTTGCTACTATTTCATAGAGGGAGTCACTTTTGGATTTGCTTTGCCCCCAGTTTTATACTTTACATATTTTTGATTAAGTAGGTCCATCTTGAGAGGAATCAGAATAAATGAGGTAGGCCAAAAATGATCCAAAGAGTAATCCCCATGAGATACAAATGGTTGATATTTAGTGTCATGTACAATGTGAATAGAACCTTCATTAGAGAATTTTAAACATTTATGAATAATGGAAGAAATTTTGTTCATGAAAGCTAGTCATGGCATGCCTAGCTTCACTATGAATAGATCAGATTCCAGAATGACATCAAAATTTGTGTTCACTGCCCTGGGTCCTACAAGGACATAAAGGGTTATGAAGCCATATGACACAAGAGAGAGGTCATCGTGCATACGTATAATGGATTTTGTTTTCTCATATTCCTCCCTTTGTAATGAATTTAACCACAACACCTCCTTCGTGATAAAATTCACCCAACTTGTAGGGTCAACTAGGATCCCTATAGGGGAGAGGGTTTGTTATTCAAAGGAAATTCCTATGAGATGAAATTCATATTTGGTGAGCCAAACACAGGATGTGGGGAGTAGGAGTGAATGAGACATGTTAACGTAGGGTGCTGGCAAGAAGTTGAGTCCACGTTTTGGCCAAAAAGTGGAAGTGTTTTTCTTGATTTTCAGATTTTGACACATTTGACCTTAAAATTTGAACTTAGAGATGGAATCTTCAAAAACGTCACTAATCATAAAATGTAGTACTTAGAGTCTAGTTTCCAAATATGTAATTTATTTCAATACCCAAATTGTACAAATTGAGTTTCAATAGGAATTTCTAAAAATGACTGTTTAAAAGTCACTTTTGTTTACCATACCATACACGTGTACGACATCCATATTTTGACCTAAATTATCATATTTTTCTAAATCCTTTTGGGAAAAGATTTGTGACTCACTGAAGCTTGTTCTCGATATTTTTTTGTAACTTTTTATTGATTTTTTTGGTTAATTTTTTATTAGGCATATTTGTTGTTTTGAAAAATTGTTGTGTACAACACACATAAGATGACCTAAACTTATCATTTTTTGATTTAAAAAAATAAAATTAAAAGAATTGTTTGAAATTTGTTCTTGTGCAATATGTTCGTCAAAATGTTATGTTGATTAAAAGTTATTAAAATAGTAAAAAACCCTGATATTTAAAGTTTATGGACCAGTTTTATCAAAAATTAATTGAAAAATAGAAAAAATAATACAATTGTAAAAAAAATTACATATTTGGAATCTGCATTGTCTCATCTAAAATGGGTTTTAATTTCGTCAGAAATTTTGCAAAAAAAATCGTCAGCCATATGTCCAAAATCAATATTTTTCTCTGACTTTATTAGGACCTTCAACATGCAAGTCAAACCAAGTTGAAGGCCTAGGTTTAGATTCCCAATGCTTTTCTCAAACCAAAATACAAGACATAAACCTGACCATAAAGCAAATCCAATTTCAAAGTTTTAGAAATGAGATCCCGTTTTGTAAAGCGGGATCCCATTTCATAAATTTTTTTTTTTATGGTTCTACAAAATGGGATCCCATTATTGAAAATGGAAGCTTTCAAAATGGGAGCCCATTTTGAAATTTTCAAATTGGGATCCCATTTTGAAAATCCTTCCATCTTTTGGAAATTTTGTTTTGGAAAAATTTGCAAACGGGATCCTGTTTTTAAAATTTCCAAAAATGGGATCCCATTTTGAATTTTGAAAAACATGATCCCAATTTTTTAAAAAGTGGGAAAAAATGGGATCCCATTTTTAATTTAGGCTTGGTATCCTGAAGCTAAATGAGATCTCATTTCTTAAAAAGCGGGATCTTGTTTTTGCAATGCTGGATTCATTTTTTTGGCTAAGGAAAAAAATTCCATGTTTCATGCACTCAACTTCTTGCACTTACCCCATACACTAAGGCTAAGAGAAGCATTGGAAGGATCAATAATCAAGTTCACAAAATGGGATGAAAATGGGTCCATATAAATCTGCAACTTGCTATTCACTTTCACTACTAATTTATTCATGTTTTGCTTCTTCCCATTAAGGCAGATGGTACTGTCATTGATGTGGTCTTGTATCTCATGATGCAGTCACATACAAAGCTCAATATCATGCACATGAACATGATGGTAATGGAAAATGACATTTCCATCATACCGATCAGGATAAGGCTCCTTCAAAGGTCGAGGATTTTCTAATGTTATAATATTATCCTTCAATAACTTTTGTAGAATAGAAGAATAAGATTCAACTAATTTTGTAAAATTTATATTATGCCTAAACCCATGGTCATTAGTCATGGTAACTAAATTCGCAACAAACTTTCCTTTTCCTGAAATGGACACTATTGATTTTCCTTCAAAATGGGAGCATGAGGAGGATCCCTTGAATTGAACCACCATTTTTTGGTATTCTCATAACAAAGCACACAAATATGTGAAAGAAGGTTACTTCATTAGGGGAAATTTCTCCTTCTAGGTTCACTATATGCTACCTATGAATAGCTTCTACACATCTAAGTCAGGCAGTGGATATGAGATCTTTGAAAAGAGCACTTGGTATCACACAATGAAGTCAGTTATCTTCTCATGTTCCTCCTTACATCCGACGAGATCCAAGGTCATCTTCAAACTGATTTTATCTTGGAATTGATAGAGAAACTAATTGATAAGCTGGTCAAATGAGAATATGGAATTATTCAGAAAGGAATAGTACCGCTCAAGTGTTGTATCCTTAAGAGATCAGGGAAAAATTTTAGCCATTAGAGCATCATGGTGGAATAAATTCATGCACATGAAAATAAAGGTTGACACATGTGTCTACGGATCTCACTAACCATAATAATTTTCAAACTAAGGGATATCTATTCCCTAAGGAAAAGGAGTGCACAAAATCATCACTAACAATGGACTATGTTAGAAAAAGTGTTTGAAGATAGGTTGGGCAAAGTATTGGGAAAAACTCACCAACTAGTTTTGCATTTGAACCATGTTTTGTAGGAGAGAATTCAAAATTGGGTCTTGATATGACAAAGATCTAGTGGAACCTCCACCAAATCCACCACCACTAGAACCACATTCAGAACCACCTTCGGAGCCACTCCCATGACCGCTGCTAGAGCCACCACCATGGCCTCTGCCAGAGCCACCCCCACTAGCACCACCACCACTTTTTCCACCAAAGCCCCCACCACCAAAGGTAGTATGAGGGGTGAAATTGAAACCAAGGGGTGTTCTACTCACCTTGACCATGTAGGGTTGTTGAGGAGTAGATAAAACACTGATTGAGAGGCATGTTTTGGCCATGCATACAAATGTAGTGGGAATGGAGACACTTATCTCTCTTTTATATGCATCAATTATTACCTCTTGAGTAGTACCTGACCTAGTGTTAAATGAAGTGATGTATGTTTTGGTTAGATTGGTGAGGCCATGCAAGAGTTCTATTCTTGTTTGATCCTTCCCTAACATGTATCTCACCTCGTTAACAATACCAATAAATCTTGCCATATTTAGAGATTTCTTTAAGTGATTCCCTAGGTCTAACAACCTCCTATCTAATGCCCCATGGTTTTCTACAAGAATGTGCACAACATCATCCTCATCCATAGAGGAAGCTGTAGGGGATGTTCGAGGAGTGGGCACACGATTGGTCTCATCAATGAAATCCATCTCATCTATAAAACCTATTGTAAAACCCCTAGTAAAACCAAAAGTGACCTTCATCTATTCTATTTGTAGGTGTCGTACACTTCTCCTAACAACATGCCCAAAGGACATAGATTATGTTGTGATACTCATAAAACCTCACAACACCTAAGTCTACAATGATTGTTGAGTGTGAGGAAAAGACCTCAAGACAAATAAATGGATAGACATTGTTCATATCGGGTTCACAAAAATGTAGAGGAGGGGGACCAACCACACCAAGGCTCTAGGTCATGGAGAGCCCACAGTAGATGGCTTCCCTAGTCTACTAAAGGTTGGATAAGTATTCAAGGTCAAGGATAGAGAATGAAGAGCACTCTCAAGTGCTTATGTCACTCTAATAACCTAATAATTTAAATGGGCATAAACAAATAGGGTTTTAGAACCCAAACTATACCTTGGATAGCTCTCTTCCAAAGGACATAAGTGTGGGTCAGGGATGATAGTGTGATGTACTAGCATCTCACTAGGGCGTTGGTATCCATATGGTCAGAAAGTGAAAAAGTACGGTAAAAGGTATACAAACCTACTAATGGCTTAGTAAAGGAAATGTAAAGTACTAACTAAGATGGTAATGAACATAGTGAAAAAATATCTAGAAATATGACGTGGAATTGATAGAAAGAAAAGGTGATGAAGAACAACTCATGAGGAGTCTAGTTCTCCAGCAAGCTCCACATGAATTTGTACCTACACACAACCAAGAGAGGAAAAATGTTGGGGTTGTATATGGGTTTTCCATAGTCAAACCCCCGCTTTGTTGTTTCCACCTCACATGTGGATAGTCAGATAGATCGATAGGAAATTCAATAAAGAGAGTAATGGAAATAAATTTGAATAATAGCAATAACACTATGCTACATAAATCAAGTGACAATGTTATGGGAATGAAGGAATGAAGCAATATCAACTTCTCAATCAAGGTTCCCTCAAGCACGTAGAGGAGGATACAAGATTGGTAAGGTCTACACTACCACAACAACAAACAAGCAATTATATGGGACATAAAGTCACAACTCCAATGGTGGAAAAAGTGCAACAAGAAGTAGAGAAGATGTGTAAGAGTTTAAGAATTGTCCAGTAAGATTAAACTAGCATGTGAAATTGTGAAGAATATGGAATGAGATTGAAATATAGGTATTTGAAGAATATTTAGGAGGGAAAGAGTCATTCTCAGGTTGGATGGAAGGTGCATAGGCATTACACTTCGTCGCCAATGGAGAATGTAATGTCTTTGTGGATTCTAGAGGCAGGAATCTATCAGGCACAATAGTGTGCCCCTTAGACATCCATGCATCACATTTGTCCTTGACAAAAAATTCCCCATTGACACTAAAAAATGGGCCAAGTGGGCAAGGTATGGAATGAGGACATGGATTTACTTAGTCAGATTTGACTTTCTAAGGTGGAGGGTATAAAAGGGGAATTTTCAAGAGGGGTGAAAATTCACTCCTATACACTCTTAATGATTAGAAGAGACATAATAAGAAAAATAGACAAAGGTGGTACAACAGTATATCATATATGGTGGGTGTAAATACATAAGATGGGGAAATGTCCCAATTAGTAATGGAATATATTAGTAAAAATAGATAAAAAGGTGTAATATTAAGAAATTAAAAAGAGGGACCTAATTCATAGGAAGGAAATAACAAGGGCTCAATTAGAAAAGTGGGTAATACCAAGAAAAAAATTAATGTTGGTTTAATATTACAAAGGATAAATGAAGGTTATTCATAGGAAGAATATGATAATGGATAAATGATGTGAGATATCATTGCAATGAAATTTTAAAAAAATGGATAAGAAGGGATGAAATAGATAAACCAAAAAAATATGTAGATCTATGTCTAAAAGGGAGGGATTTGATATTAGTGATGAATGGATAGGAAAAGTGATATAAGGAGATGTTTCAATTTTATAACATTAAATATGCAATTTAATATTCAACATGAGTGAATTATTATATGATCTAGGAGAGAAAAATAAATTAAAGGGACAATCATAATAAGGAAAATTAATCACATCATCACTTAGGGAAGAATCACTAAACATACTTCAAGATAAATAATCAAGATAGGTACATGATTCATTAAGTGAGATGTAATTAAGGATTTAAGAAATCATATTAAAAGTAGATGTAAAAGAGGAGTTATGTTCACCATTGAGGGATGCATATAATATGAATATAGGGAGTAAAGGAGAAGATTAAAAAAAGGATAACTATCATGGATAATAGCCGGAGAACTTAACATAAATTGAGAAAGAGGTGAGTTTGAAAGTTAATAGACATGATATAATTAATAATGAAGTGGATTATAATTGGTGTAAATGAAGTAGGACATGGGAAAAAGGAGGGGGAAATGACAAATTGATATTTGATATATAAAAAAATAAGAAAGGATGTTTAGTAAGTGAAGACACAATATGATCATAGAAAGGAGGTAATGAGCTTACTATAAAAAGGTAGCAAATAATTTGATCAAAAAAATGAGGATTGGTTTAAAAAAGGTTATAAAAAGATTTATTATAAAGGAAATAAAGATGTATATATATGTGAAGGGAAAATAGTCGAACATGGTATAAGTTAAGTAAATCTAATGGTAGGAGGAGAGGAATGCAAATATGAAGCTAAGAAAAGCTAACAATAAAATTAAAATAAGAGTTAATTGTTTTTATAAAGCCTCTAAGGCACTTTTTAGATGCATAGGACAATTAAGAGGGTGGGTGAATCAGTTTTACATTAAAAAACACAATCCCTCATTAGCATTCAATCCCTTAACAAAATTTAAACCCTCATTAAACATTAACAGAATGTAAACATATGAAACATCAATGAAAACAAAACCATACACTAGAGAATGCAGAATTTATGTGGAAAACCCTAAGTAGGGAAAAACCACAGTGAGGATTAGCTCACATATATATATGAACAACATTGAATATAATTAGGATCACTACCCAAAAAAAAAGGATAACTCACTACTAGGTGGCTCTCTTCCAAGAAGAAACAAGAATAGAAGAATCTATTACAAATAGACTCACTATCTCAAAGCAACATGAAAATAAACCATTGCAAATTTCCACCATATGCGACCTTTGGCTCATTTCCTTCACCAAATTCAATCACACTAAAAATGTAGACACCTACTCACTGCATCCAGAGTCATACTAATTTAAGCTCACAATAAAATCAATACACTTGATCACATTTGCATCATTCACACACCTTACAACATCTTCAACAACTCACCTTGCATTTATACCATCTGTGACCTCAAAAATTTCCTTAAGGTCAACCTCAATGAAATGTGTACACCTTAGATGTGCAACACTAAATAGGTTGGTACCAAACACTCGCATAGTGGAAATAAGTGAAGGTGGACCATTCCAATGGTTAACTAAGACCCAAATCTACATCACCATACTACTCAACACATCCAAAATCCATGACGTACCTCAACAAATAGTGTTAGCATTCCAAGTTGGCTAAACCTGTAGTAACACTAATAAGCAACTACATACATGCCTCTCTAGATCTAGAGACACCACACATACTACATAGCAACACTTCACAACATTCTAGAATATTCCACATCATCATAATATCCTACACCACTACTGAAACTACCTAAAAATAAATAATACTTTCTTCCTGTGTATGAGGTTACACTACCACTGAACTCCAACATAAGAATTGAACTTGTGGAGATACTCAACACTAGAAACTCCAAGGGAAGATAAATATATAATATAATCATGTTCACAAATCTGCAAGATAAGAAACAAAAATGTAGATAAATGTGGATCCGTATCATTTCTCCTAGGAAACATTTTATATAGATAGACACACTATCAAAAACAACTTCTACTACCATAGAATCTAGAAATTAAAGCTTTAGATATAACACCTTTGAACACCTTTGATCATCACATTTAAACTACACATGAATATCTTCAATCATGAAGAAATGCAAAGAATAACACTAAACACACCTTTTTCACACTACACACTCTTTTATTCAAATTTTCTCGAAAGAACTTGGAAACCAAGTGAACTTACTACAACTACTGTAGAAGTTGAGAAATCCAACTTCACAGTCCCCAAGAATCACCTACATGCAATCACCTATCATGTGCAATAGATATCTAGAACAAAGAGAAGATGTTCTATAAAACCTCAAGCAAGAATGTGCAAGCAAAAACTAGAATATGATTATTGAATAATGTTTTTATTTACAATGAGATCAATACTTATGAAGGAGATTATGAAACCCTCAAGAAAACCTAAAAAGGAAAACCCTAGTGTGCACACTTAATAATTAATAAATATAATTAATTATTAATTTACCTAAGTTTAGCTTAAGTAAACCTAAAGTAATAAATGACTTAATTAATTAACCAATATGATTAAATTAATTAAGTGAGATGCCTTATTAATCTAACAGCCCCCCCTTAATATGAAATTAGGGAGTAGCTTAAACACTAGAAAAAGCTGCATGAAAGCAAAGATGGGTCCCGACAATAAGGCTTGATCAGGTACCCATGTATAAATGCAATGCAAACTAAATAAAATAGGGTAAAGGAGAAAAACACGTGGGAACAAAACTCCTCTCGAAAATAGAATGCAACAAACAACTAAGTGATGAAAGATGGATGACTCCATAAGAGCCCCCAAGGACACCATCCATCATAAAGATACATCAATGAACCCCCCCAAAAGAGAGGAATGAAGAAACCAAAGATCCCCCCCTAGAATGAAGTAGCTCCAAAAAGACTGAAGAATCTGTATCTCCAGAAAGAAGTGAGAGGGAAGAGGCAGAATGAATGAAATCTCTAAAGGTGAATTGGGTGTAGCCCAAGATGTCTCCACAGAAGGAGGTGTAACCTCAATAAATGAAGAAGTCAAAGTAGGTGAAGACTGAATAGAAACCTCCAGAGATGAATGATCAACTATGTCATGTTGCACTAAAAAAGAAGAAACCACATCTATAGTCATAGAATTATCAACAAATACAATAGGAGGTAGAACAAAAGGCTAAAGAACTAGGTCCAAAGTGAGAACACCAAAGTTCAAGAAGCCTAATGTCTCCTCTGAATGATGATTCATAGTAGAAATGTGATGAAAAACTGTAGGAACAAAAACACCATTAGTAGCAAAATCAGTGAAGGAATACAACTAAGATGAGTGATCCACCACCCTAGTAGCAATAATTTCTCTACTTTCCAAGTCTTTGATGATAACCGAATCAGCTGTCAACTTCATAGATCTCCCATTGCCTCCATGAATGATCCGATATATGGAAAGGAGGTTGTTTGTCAAGTGAGGGACACACAAGACATCCTAAAAGGAGTTTTTCGCCAAAACTAATAGACCCCTTCCCTATAACACTCATGTAAGTATTGTTTCCCATCAAAATAGGAGACATAGTGCAAGGCTCAAAGGAAGTGAACATAGACTATGAAGATGCTATATTATGAGATGCTTCTAAATCTAGAATCCATCTCCCTAATCCAAGACCTAAAGTAACACAAAGAGCATGTCCCTTCATATTTGATGAAGTATGTAAACCAATTGTGCCCCTGTCATGTTGCTCTGAAGAAGAAGAATGAGGAGAAGAACATGATGTAGGCATCCTAGAAGGAAAATCAATCTGATTTTTTTGAAGAAGATGCTTCAGCTCATCAATGTTTTTCTTGTATCAATTATGTTTTGCATGTCCTTCCCTCTTGCAATATGCACATGGACCCTTCTCCTTACTAGATGATTTCCCCTTAGAAGAGGAGGATGAATATGAGGACTCCTATTGCTCATGAGGTTTGTACTCCTTTTGTTTTTGTTTCTTTCCTTTGCCTATATAAGCCTTCTGATCTCTGGGCTCCTGTGATGCAATAAGTGCCTATGATAAAGAAGGTTTCTCCATTCCCATGCTAGCTAACTTAGCTTTCTCTTGAGTGAGAGATGAAAAAAATTCATCAAGAGATGGCATATTGAATCTCGTACCAAGTGCATCTCTAGTGGAATAAAAGGTAGATACAAAAACTAAGTAATCTAGTCCAAGCTTAGAAAGAATGAACAATATCAACTGAGAGTCTTACTTTTGAACACCACACTGTGACAATTGCAATCTAAGACACTTGAGTTTGGTGAAAAACTCTTGCATGCTGTCAAAATCCCTAGGATTTAAGCCAATAAGCTCATTCTCTAACTAAAATCCTCTCATAGTATCCTGCTTCCCAAACAAACACTCTAAAGTAGTCCAGATCTCATTGGGTTTAGCACAAGACTCAATATAAAAAATAAGGTCAGATGAAAGAGACAGACATAAAGTACCATAAGCTTCATCACACCTATTAAACCATTTTCTCTTTTTAGTAGCACCTGTAGGTTCAATTTTTGTACCCATGGTTACCCTATACAATCCTTTGTGTTTCAAATGAATCTCCATTTGTTTTTTCCAACCAAAATAGTTGAATGGAGTAAGGGGTGCAATATTATGTGTATCCATGATAGAAAACAACAATATATACTCTCAAAGAAAAAAAAATGCTCACCAATCTCAAAAAATAGCCTTATTGCACACTTCCCAAGAAAATAACTGAAAAGGTAAAGGCTAAGATCAAATAAGATTATTAGATACCTAGTAAAAAATTATGAAAAAATAGGTCTAAGATCTATGTAAAGCACTAAACCAACTTTCCAATGCCTATTATTTTTCACAAAACAGAGTCAAGACACAAAAGTTATGCCTCTCAGAGTGAAAACAACTTTAGACTTTGATAGGCAAAAAAAGGCATCAAAACTGCAAAATAAAAAAATCAAACCTCCACCACGATGAAGCTCATTAAACCAGAATTCCAATGATATATCGTTTTCAGAACAAGGCCTCCATTTGCAAAAGTTATGCCAAAAAGAAAGAAAAGCCTTGTAAAAGGGCATTTCTAGACTAAACAGGTGCAAAAAAAAAACTCCTTTGGCTTTGTCCCTCGATTATGCACATGACCAACCATTGGTACTTTGGGGTTGGAAGGGGCTATGATGAAGCCCATGGTCACCCACATGACCAAGGTGGGTGCTACGGACCAGCAAGGGTTGGCGCGTTGGCTCCCAATCCTCCAAAGGACCATGCACTGGAGCTAAGTCGGTGGGGCTTGGGAGCTTGGTGGCACTCGGTGGTGACCACCGATGGTGGTGGTAGAAGTAGTGGCCATTGAGCTAATATCTGGTGGCGCTCACCTTTATAACAATGGGTGCAAGGTCTTACAAAAAAAGGTTTGAATTTTTTTAATGTTTTTTGATTTTTTTTTAAAAAATTGATCTCGATCAGTGCCCTGGGGCCGTATGACCTTAGGGAATTTTTTTTTCCTCTCCAGATGACTGTGTCCAAAATGGACAAACTTTATATGAAAATAGGGGTTTTGGGGGATTGTAGACTGAATGGCAAGCTCTATTTTTTCCAAAAATGTTTAGAAAATTAGGCGATACCCAAATCCACAAAAAATAGCCTAGCTTGAAACCCTTGCATAGAAAAAAATGCTGTGAGAGAATATCTTCAAATCATGAATAGGTAGCCACATGTTTGGAGCTCTGATACCATGTAGAAGTTGAGAAATCCAACTTCACATTCCCTAAGAATCACCTGCATGCAATCACCTATCACATGCAACAAATGTCCAAAACAAAGAGAAGATGTTCTGTAAACCCTCAAGCACGAATGTGCAAGAAAAAACCAAAATATGATTATTGAATAATGGTTTTATTTACAACGAGATCAATCCTTATGAAGGAGTTTATGAAACCCTAAAGAAAACCTAAAAAGGAAAACCCTAGTGTGCACACTTAATAATTAATAAATATAATTAATTTTTAATGTTCCTAAGTTTAGCTTAAGTAAACCTAAAGTAATAAGTGAATTAATTAACCAATATGATTAAATTAATTAAGTGATATGACTTATTACTCTAACAACTACAACACTTATCCATCACAACCATATAAAACATCAATGAAAACATTGATGAAAATACCACAAAACCTACTTATCAAAGCACAACACATCCATACTAGTACCAACACTAGCAACAACAACAATCAAAAATCTCCCAATCTATAATACCAAAAATCTCCAGCAATCTTCATACTTTTTACATCAATGAAAATTCCTATAACATATTTGTAACAATCTACCCTTTTTCATTTATTGCAACAATGGGTCTAAAAAATCATTAACAAAAAAAACTCTGTATTAAGAAACACTCCCCCATACTTGGGTATGCTTCACTCTCTCCTTTTACCTCTATTCCCTAAACACCATTCTCTCCCCCTTTCTTGAGGATTTCTTAAAATATTATTCTCTTGATATGTTTTTTAGATAATACTCGACCCCTTTGACTGTTAGAAACCAAGATCAGACATGCAAACTAGAAAAAGCCTTCCACAAGAGAAAAACAATAAAAAGTAGAGCTTTGCTTGAAGATGTGTAAATTGCTATTATTTAGGAATTGAGAAATTACAAGGGATAAATTTCTTTATAAAAGAAATGTATGCATAACCCTAATGTTGACCTGAAATCAACTCAACTAAATAAAGCTTACATATTAATTAAGTAAACTAATTATTACCTAAGTAAAACCTAAGTAAACATAAAAAAGTGTAATTAAATAATTAATTATAATAACACCCTCCCTTAAGTGCAACTTAGGGAGACTAAAAAAGCATGCACCTGATGCTAGGATGAATGCAAGAAAGCATGAATGGGTCTCGAAAGCAAGGCCTGATCAGGTACCCATGTACAAAAAAAATGAATGAGAAAGAGGAGAAAACCCAGTGGAACAAAACCCCCCCTCAATGAGATGACCTGAAACAAAGAAGCACTAGAAGAACACTGTGGAATAACAGTTGAACCTGAATCCAACAAGCAAGGAAATATATGTTTGTTTACCATTGAAACCAGATGAGAATCACTGATTGACTCAAGGAATCATGATAAAGCAACAACAGACTTGATGCTAGAAAACAATGGAAAAATCACAAACTGGAACAACCCTGGAATCTATGAAGCAATAGTAGATGAATAAATAATACCCTCCATAAGAGGGAATTATATGATGAAATAATTTGTAAGCTATGTGTATCTTGATGCCGATGCCAAACTGTGACTAAAAGTGATCCATAAGAGCAAGTATCATGAAGATTTTGGAATATTAACCATAAATTTAATGGCCCTCAAACTAAGATGTGACCCGATGTGAATTTGATATGATTCAGGATCATTAACCATAGGCTCTCAATCTAAGATGTGAACCGATGTGAACCAAAATGTGTCAAACTATGAGCAAGATGTGGCCAAAATAAACTTTAGAATCTAGATACAACCCATGTGAGTTGTCGTCAATATGAAAAGGAGATCAAAGTGCAACTACACTCTAATCAAATTATTATGCAATAAAACCCCTTTATGGAACTTTATATCAATTTATTTATTAAAATAACACATGATTGTAAAAGGAGAGAATGAAAAACATGCATAAACTAAAGAGAAAATGCAAAACTAGTGCATAAAAACAAAAAATGAGTGCATGCACAAGAAAAATTTCACATCTTCCTCCTTGATAAAAATGGACCTCATATCTATGTAGAGGATTAAACTAGCTTTCCAATGCCACGAGAATGGCGAAAAAAGATAACTGAGTCAAAAGATATGCCCTTTGAAGCGAAAACTGCTTCATCTGAGTTCAAGGAGGTCTGAAAAAAATCTGGAGAAAAATTAGAAAAACCTACCTTCACCACTAGATCGACATCAGAATCATCTTTCGAACAGTATCTTGTTTATGAAAAAAAGACATCGTATGCAAAAGTTACACTTGATTTTGTAAAAGTGCTGCAAAATGGCCAATTTTCCCTACAGGGTGCCCAAGGGGCTAAAAAAATTGGTCCCTGGTTTTATGCGTGATTAGGGGCTTTGGTAAGGGGGTTGGGGCAGAGCCCCTGGTCACCAATGTGACTAGTAGTGATGAGATGGAGATGGCTAGGGGTTGGGTGCATAGCACCCGATGCACAATGTGACTGTGGCCCTGTGTAACTGGCTCGTGGGGGTTCGAAACTGGCCGTTGGTAGTTGATGGGGGTGCCACCCAGTGGACGCTGCTCCTAGTGGCCACTGAGTGGCACAATGGTGGTGGAGCACTTTTGAATGGGAGGCATCGACAAATGTATTAAAATTTCAATTTTATTTTTTTTAAAATTTCTCACCTCAAAGTGTATGCTGGGGAGGTCGCACAACCTCCATGGCAATTTTTTTTTGCCTTAGAAACTAACTGCACCAAAATCAACAAAATGACAAGCGTTCTTATGGTTTTTGGATATTGTGAACACAATGGTGACATCCGTTTGTGCCCAAAGTGCCCTGAAAATTTGGCTATGCCCAAATCTTCAAAAAAATCACCGAGCTTGAAACCATCATAGATCTGGAAAACGATGACCAAAATCAATAAAATAAAGGCCAATCCTAACTTTTTCCAGTGCTTTGAATCCAATGGAGATTCCTGATCTAATCCAAAATTCTACATCAATAGGCTCAATCAAGGCATGAAATCCTCAAGGAACCTCGAACATGCTCTGGAATGATTTTCTCCACAATCTGAGAAGGGGCTATAAATCAAGGCTCTAATACCATGTTAGAAACCAAGATTAGACTTGCAAACTTGAAAAATCCTTCCAAAAGAGAAAAACAATAAAAAGTGGAGCTATACATGAAGATGTGCAAATTGATATTATTCAGGAATTGAGAAATTACAAGGGATATATTGATTTATAAAAGCAATGTATGCATAACCCTAATGTTGACCTAAAATCAACTCAACTAAATAAAGCTAGCTTATTAATTAAGTAAACTAATTATTACCTAAGTAAAACCTAAGTAAACTTAATAAAGTATAATTAAATAATTAATTACACCAACATTGACATCAATAGCAAAGGGCAAGATTTTTCCCTTTGACAACACTTGCACTCTTCTCTTTAGGAAATACCAGCAAACAACTTTTCTCTCTCCACTATTCTTCTCCATACAATTCTCAATACTACACACACTACACTCCCTTCTACTTACCCTCCCTTAGGGACACAAGCCATTCTTCACTTGACTACACCAATCAAACAAACTGTAAATGATGATTTTGGTTTTCCCCTCACAATGCTTTTACTCCTATGATTTTTCACCTAAAAGGAGAATGGAGGTTGAAAGGGGTCCCAAAATGCAAGGGTTTACACTCAAAGTCTATGTAAATGAGATGTATTATTCCTAATTAAGATGTTATAATGCTCTGATATGAAATTGAAGTAATCTAATGATGCAAAACTTAGAAAATGTAAAGTGCTAGAAAACACAATGTGATATGGAGAAATGACTAAAAATGCAACTAAATGAAGAAATAACAGAAAAAAATGAAAGAGGTGCACCTAGAATATGAAGCTTGATGTTGAAATATTCTGGAATCTTGAAAAATTGGCTAAAAATGTTGACTGGGACACTTACGCCAGGTGGGGCGACTTAGTCCCAGTTTCAGGAAACTTTTTTAGAATGAGAATCTACTAAATGGGTATCCAAAAATGTCAAAATAAGTTTTTAGGCCCGAAATCAGGACTAATTCACCACTAGTGGCAACTTAGTCCTCCTGCGAATCTCAAGAAATTTAGGACAGAATCTTGAAGTCTCAGGTCTGCACTTTCTTTTTTGACGGGTGTCTGCACTTTCTTTTCTGACAGGTGTCTGCACTTGATTCTGTAGAAAATGGGGTAGAAAGCCTCTCCAAGCTTGAACTAAGGTTGTGTTGAATTGATCGAATTTGTAGACTTGTTGATCACCGTTCAACACCTAATTTATTGATAAATTTGCATACAAAATTCTGCAAACACACATGCAAGAGGGAGAAAATAGTTGAGGGTTAGAGAATAGGGGTTTTCCTTGGTCAAATCCCACTTTGGTAGTCAAACCCTAAACAACGAAATGAAATGAAAAGAATATGATAAATACATAACATGCAAATGTCATAAACTTACCACACCTTTGATGCTCAAAATATGAAGATATGCAATGAAGTGCTCCAATAGATTAACTTGATAATTCTTGATGCTTATGAATAATCTGTTGGGAATAAGGTGTTTCAACCTTAGAGTCCTAACATTGAATTATTTAATGTATTATTGTATTTATATGTTTTAATTAATTTCCTACAATGTCATGTCATTAAGTGGGACCCAATGGCTCGGTGGCATCCCCATTGGAGGTGACTGTATGATACATCTTCATCACATGTGGAGTTAGGCGTCCCATCTTGGAATCATGGACCTAGGACAACTGATGTCATTTTATGACATATTCTATGATGTGTCATAAGGTATATTTTGAATGGAGAAAGTATGGTGCCTTAGTGGGGCTTGAAAAATGTGTGAAAGAATGAGTGTGATAATATGTTTGAATTATTCTTTTTTATTGAATGTGTTGTAAGTGTGACAAATTTTATGGAACATGTTATATGACATTTGGGTGTGTGCAGGATCATGATGGGCCAAAAAGGGGCAATATGATGGGTATGTGGCTGATGACTATTTTTTTACCCAAAATTGATGAAAAAAAAAGGGTTTTTAAATGAAATTCTCAGCTTTCCATTGATATAAATTATTCTTTATTTTTTAATTTAATAAGTAATTATTATTCATTTTCTATTGAAATTATGACTAAAGTCAAGATTGATAGGCTAATTGAAAAAAATTCATAGCTTTCAAACAGTATCACATTTTTTGAATCTGAAACATGTGTCACATTATATGTTTTGCATACTATAGGATTAAAAAAATAAAAATTGAATTTCATGAAGTTTTGATCAAGTTAAGGTGGTCAGACATATGAGTTTTTATATTTTTTAAAAATTTGTAAGAAAAAAATTGTAATTAATTAATTACTTGGAAAAAAATTACAAAAAATATGCACCACATCGGCATGAGTCCTCTACTATATCTAAAATCTTATAAAAAATATTATCATTTTATTGTGGTTAGGGTGGTGGGATAGACACCTACCTTATTTTTCACTAAAAATTTAAGTACCATTGCATTGAAATTTCAAATTTTCACCAAATAGATTTAAAAAAAAAAAAAAAAAACCTACTAGTTTAGAAACTACATTCAATTTTCTATAGATTCTATTCTTACATATTTTTGAAATAATATAGATAACTTATTCAAATTTTTATGTCAAGTTTCTAACTCTGATTTTTTGAATTTTTTGCCACTTAAGGGCCTGTTTTTTCCATGATGATCTTGCACATACCCATTTGTAAGGAATTTCTCATAACACACTTGATGAGCTCGAAATATGCTCATAATTTGAATATTATGATGTATTTTTAATAGCCTTACTCTTATTGCTAATGGTTTTTTAACTCTTTGATTAAAGACTTTTAATCTAAAATTGGGTAGTATCCTGTAGCAATACATTCCAATATTCCTGCAGCTTAACATCTCTATGTCTGTATTAATTACCCTATTTGACCTCCCGAATGACTGATATAATGCATGTGGTTTTTGGATAATGAAATGGATTTAATATGTAATTAATGAATGTGTATCATGTTATTTTCCACGCATGTTTTCTTTCGCTTCTGTCGCCATGTGTATCGCAAGTTGTTGAAGGGAGCATGAATGATTCAAAGCGCAATAGATCTCAGTCTTGCAGTAAAGTCCATTTCCAGCATGACATCGAGGAAGTTGTTCCAGCAAAGACTCTCTAACCAGGTCATTGGGAGGAAACCTAAATGATCATTAATCTGGGAAGAGTGGAATACTAAATTCTCTCTAAATCATGTTGAATAGATATGCTTTCATTTATGAGAAGTCTATTCCTTGGTTTCAGGATGCACTTATGTCCACGTCTTTCTCTTTTGAGTTAGGTAGTTAGTTTCTTTTCTAATATAAATAAGTTATCCTCCTGCACGAGTGAGCAACAGGGTGTGTAAGAGTTAGTATTATAATGAGAGACAATGTTTTGTGTTAGTTTTCTTATAAGTAGAACAATCAATGTATATGCTTCCAAGTTTATGAATAAAAGCTGATGAAGTTTTGAGTTCAATTCTTGCATAAAATAGTTGATGCTTGCTAAGGGGGCCCACTTAGTGAGTATCTTTAGTTAGTTAGTTATTTATCTCCTATTGATTATAAGTTAGATTTCATTCTTGAAATTTTTAGTGCAAACTTAGTCTTATATTGTTCCTGCAACATCAAGAATCCATCCCTATGTTTGTTCCTACAACATAAGGCCAGTTCATAGTTTTTTTCTTAGTAATAGTTGTCCTGATTTATGCTTTGATTAAGTTATGCTTAAGTTAAGAATACTTTACATTACATTCCTACAACATATGTAGAATTCCTTCCAAGCATTTGTTTCTGGTAAATTGTGACTAAAACTGGTTCTTAGTGCACATACATTGCCACTCCATTTCAAGTATATGTTCCCTAGTTTGACAATGTAAATGAATGAACATAAGAAGATGTTAGTCACCTGCTAGAATGTCCAATTCTTAGGTTAGGATTTTCCATGACTTTTATGTCCTTCTATGGAATCGACCATTTTTGGCACTGTTGTCAGGGATGGTGTCAAGCTAAGAACCTGTCATAGCCATTGTTAGCAGTAGTTTAGTGTGTTTATTCAAGCATTTTCAAAATTCCTTCAATTGCATGCATAGAAGAAGAGATGCTCTTGGAAGATTCCTCCCTAACCTTTCATTCATTGATAACAATCCTGAACCAACTTATAATCTATTTGAGGAAGGAGGAGACTAAGATATCAATCCATTTGCTAAAAGACTGCTTGCTGAATTGCTATTTGCCCAAACCGACGAAGAAAGGTCTCAAGAAAATCCATTTGTTTTGATATTCAACCAAGAAAATAAGGTGCACAATCCACCTGATTAACCTCCTACTTTTGACTTCCCCATCGTTGCTCAGCAAGATAATGATAACCTTAAAAATATTCCTTCTTCGTTACTTCCCAAGTTCTATGGACTAGTTACAGAGGACCCAAAAAATTTCTTGTTTTAGTTTGACATCCTCTGTCTCAACTATGATTACACTTAGATGCTCTAAGGCTGAAGTTGTTTCCTACTACTTTGAAGGAGGGAGCTCTTAGATGGTTTATGAGTTTGGGAAGGGGTGTTTTCAATATTTGGGCAGCCATGCAAACAAACTTTCTTGAGAAATACAAGGAATATTGTAAGAGTGATAGTAAGGGCGATGATATATTCAGAATTCAACAAAAGGAGGATGAAAGCCTGGAAGACTATATGTCAAGATTCTTCTTTTCCCAACAAAAGAATTCAGACCATACTCTTAATGAAGAATCTCATAAATTAATTTTTCTAAGGGGAACCAGTGACACCTATATAGATGCCTTGGATCTGATAAGAGGATGAGATATAACCCAAGTGCCTTGGGATGATATCAAGAAAATATGTTGCAACTACTCTCGAGCAATTGTTAAGAAGGGTAGAGGTCATCAAGCCATAGTGGGAAAGTATTCTACTAATGGAGTTTCACGAATGGAGATCACAAATTTGTTATATGATTCAAGTAGGATATCATAAACAACATGGCTACACAGTTGGATACTATGGAAGCTCGAAAGAAACATGAGGAAGCTGAAGCAATTTTGGCTAAGTTCTGTCCACATTATAGATAGAAGAAATGTGACTACAGATGTAAGATGGTGACTAATTTGGAGGCTAAGAAGTTACTCACTGATTTTAAGATAGTAGAGGGTGATGATGACCAAGTATTCTTCATTGCACAAAGGCGACCATAGGCTCAAAGAAAAGGTATGCATCAAGACCCTTTGAATTTTGGTAATCCTTATTCTAATTACAATAACCAATGGAAACCTACATATGGCCCATCACAACCTTGGAATACTTCTCAACCACACTGGCCTAACTATCAGAGTCCTCAATGGCAATCTCCTCAAGGAAGTTGGCAGCAGCCACAAGAAAAATGGACTCCACCTCTAGGTAACTGGCAATAGAATCCTCAGTGGAGAGGTTATCAGCAATGGCAGAACCAATCCCCTGGATCCTTGCAGTTTCAGTAGCCACAACCTTTGGCTCTCATGCCACCTCCTGCAGCACCTGCAACAAATATTGGCCCTCCAAAACAAATGCCTATGCCTGCTCAACCATTGCTAAATCCTAATAATAAGCAGTAGCAACAATAGCAGCCTATGTATCTTGCAGAAGCCAATCAGTATCCAGCTTATGCCCTAAATATTCATGATATCCATCTCAGGTCTAGAACCACTCTCCCTGCTCCACAACCTCCTATAATTACAAAGATTCTAGATTCTACTTTTGAACAACCTACTAATCCTACAAAACATGTACCTATATTAGATATAGTCTCTAAGGAGCCTGGCCTACAGCATCAGGACAAACTGCCTTTTCCTCAAAGATTGCAAATAACTACATCCATGTCTATGGAAGAGCCTACCTTTGATATTTTGGATCAGTTAAAGAATGTACACATTCAAATTCCCCTTTTTCAAGCCATTAAAGATGTCCCAATTTATGGAAAAGCCATTAAGGAGGCATGTTTAAAGAAACCAGGAAGAAAGAAAAAGGATCCCCAAACTATCCATGTTCTAGGACAATTGGCAAATGGGTATGTGCAGGATCATCATGGAAAAAACAGGTCCTTAAGTGGCAAAAAAATTAGAAAAATTAGTGTTAGGCAACTTGACATAAAAATTTGAATAAGTTATCTATATTATTTCAAAAATATGTAAGAATAGAATATGTAGAAAATTGAATGTATTTTCTAAACTACTAGGTTTATTTAAAAATAAATAAAATCTATTTGGTGAAAATTTGAAATTTCAATGTAGTAGTACTTAAATTTCAGGGAAAAAATAAGTAGGTGTCTGTCTGACCACCCTAACCATAATAGAATGACAACAATTTTTTATCATATTTTATATGTAAGTATAGGACTCATGTCCGGATGTGATGCATATTTTTGGTAATTTTTTTCCAACTAAATAATTAATTATGATTTTTTTATTACAACCTTTAAAAAATATGAAAACTTGTATGTCTGACCACCTTAACTTGGTCAAAAATTCATGATTTTTTTTTCTTTTCTTATTCCTATAGTATGTGAAGCATATAATGTGATGCATGTTTTGGATTCAAAAAATGTGATACTGTTTGAAAGTTATAGATTTTTCAATCAACCTATTGATGAGGACTTTAGTCATAATTATAATAAAAAATAAATAATAATTATTTATTAAATTCATATTAAAGCATAATTTATATTGGTGGAAAGCTGAAAATCTCCTCTAAAAACCCTTTTCATTTCATCAATTTTGGGTTAAAAAAAGTCATCAGCTACATACTGTTGATGTGTTTTTATGCATTTCTCAACACAGGCAGTGCGTAGGTGCACTACCTCTCTTGAAAGACAATCTCCCACAATCGAATTGCAGAACACTATCCCAAGGTCTCTCAGATGTCAGGTCATGACAGTGCTTAGATACCTCAATAGTTTTATGTAATTTTTTGGAATCACAAGGCGGTCTTATAGAAAATACAAAGTGCAGACACAAAGCATGAAAGTTGGATCTTGAAATGGAATCCTTAGGATGGGAAGTTGTTATGCACCGGCTGTAGGTTCAAACAACAATCATGGACTCCGTTTTGTTGTTGGATTTGGCTTTACAATGTGCAATGAACCTTAGCATAGGTCAGTTACTAAAAAAAAGGAAAAGAGTGAAGGGGAGGAAAAGTTCCTAAGTCTAAAACTAGCTATGAATAGTGACAATGGAGTTCCTGCGATGGACAATTTTTCAAACAATATCCCACTTAACCAGGGATTTCATAGTATCATCAAAATTGTGCTATCTTCTAAGGGCTACAGATAGTTCATCCTTCATCCACCTCATACATGCATGAATAAAAGATAAATATTTGGGACAGCTTTAAAATCAAGTCTAGGCTAACTTTGCACAACTATCTACCATCAGCAAACAGCAAAAAGTATGCACTAAGGAATCATCAACAAAGCAGGAATTTTCACAATCACCCAACAACATTCCTAAGATTTATCCAAAGAAATAAGACAGCTAACTAAACAAAAATAATATCTAAGCCAAACATCTAACTTTGGAGAATGAATCAAATAACATAAGAGAAACCAAGAAAATACACCAAGTCAATGTCTTTTCTTATAAATTTCAGTAGCATGTCTTTACAACAACTCAACTTTCTCTTTGCAAATGAGAGGAGTGCCCTATTTATAGTTTTCCAAAAGTTAAATGAATGGCCAAGATTCATTCTCATTGTGTGGCCAAGATTTATTACAAAATAGGGTTTCACCTACCCCTAAATAGATTTACAATTTAAAATATATTTTTGTCCCTTCCCTATTTTGTCCTCTTGTGGATGACACTATAGCTCTTTCATCCTGTAGCTGATTGATGTTTTCTTTGCTGTAGCTACTCTTCAGGAAGATCTTTATCTTTGGCTGGGCTGTCCTCTTGCTCCTTGGAAGCTGCATGCTCTATGTACTTGAGGATGACCGCTTGGAGCTTGATGATTTCAAGGATTTCACATTGCAATGCTTGGTAGCTCCATTCATTAGCATTCTCTTCCAACCTTTTCCAATCTTCATCATACTTCAAGCCTTGGTCCCTGAATAGCTCTAATCAGTTGAAGGCGTGGGCAGCAAAACTCAGGAACTCTGTTGTAATTTCTCTAAATGTCCCATCCTTCATCTTCTCCTAGAAGTATGGCTTGATCTTCTCTGGATCCATTTGTACCATAGGCATGTCATACCCTGTCATCAGCTTAAGGTATTCGGTACACTCTACCCAGATTTCTTTGATCCACTCAATATCTGGATCCACCTTGTTCAGGATTTGCTCCAACCTCTCCTTCCGGTTGTCGAGGTCCCTGTGCCACACATCCACTAGCCAATGATCTTCCTTCTTCAGCTCTAGCTTATCCTCCCACGTGTTATCAGGCATCTAAAGGATGGCTTCAATTCTCGGGAGGGTGGAGTCATATGTTGCAAGGAAATTGGTGCAGAGCCTCTTTGTGCTCTCTAGGGATTGGATTAGGTCCAAGAACTTGTTGGCTATCCGTACAGCCCTGCTGATTCCCATGTTTCCAACGTATGTGACTTGTTGGAACCAATCCTCGGTGATTTTCTCCAAGTTCTTCCTTCTCTCCATCTTGTCAATATGTTCTTTGGAGAGAAAATGCGGTGCGGCTGTGGAGGTGGCAGGTAGGTCATCCACTAAGGACCATTGCTGTATGTAGTCAGTTAGAGCAGCAACCTACACTTTAAGCTCATCCTTGGAGACCTTGTTCTGCTTTATCAGGTGCACCACTGTGGCCACTCATTCCTCAAGGTGCTCAACCTTTTGCTCTCTAGTTGCTGTCCCCAAGTCAATGGTGGAGATATTATAACTCACCCCCGTTTGGCCAACTGTAGGTGTTGTAATTTGTGTCGTTCGGGAACCAGAAGTGTCCATTGTTATCTTGGATCGGACCTTAGGCTTCTTCTCCTTCTTTTTCATGATCATGGATCGAGCCAAGATGGCCTCCAATCTCGCACTTGGGTCCTTCAACACTAGGGTTGTCTTCTCAAGTTGCTTCTCCAATCAATCGGGCATAGTAGACTCATCCTTGGGTGCATCACGGCTGCCCTCACCCTTTTCAGTCAAAGGCAAGACTTATGCATCTTTCCCCTTTTGGAGTTCTTCTTTCCTTTGGGTAGCATCCTCCTCCTCTTCGTCAGAGTCATGAAAAAATACGAGGCGCTTGACATGTAGCACGGTGGATAGCTGTCGGGTTGGACTTTTCTCTTTTGTTGCTTCTTCTTCTTTCTTCTCCTCAACTACCTCGGCCTCGGGGCTCTTGGCAACATGGGTCTCAGCCTCGGTGAGATCTTTTATCTATTGTTCTTCTTGTAGCTATCCTTCTTTATCGTGTGGTGACTCTTCTGCTTCCATCCCCAAGTCCTTTAACTGTTATGCCATTTCCTCCTCAAGGTCCTCATCAAATGTCTGGATGATTTCCTTAGCATTTGAGCCACCCTCCTTGTCCCCACCCTCGGAAGAGCCTGTCTCCTCCTCCTCGTAGACCACCCTATCGATGGTTCAATGCTCATACTCGGGGTGCTCATAATACTCATCAGCTTCCTCCTCAATAGACTTCGAGGCTTCCTGCTCTTGCTCCTCCAACTCTTTTGAAATTTGCATTGTAGCCTCCATAGCCGGTGGCCTTGTTGGTGGTTGTGAAGGCTGAGCTATCGCGAGGGCTTGGGCGAGGGCTGCTTGGAGAGCTAGGTTCATTAAGATCTATGAGAGCTCAGGGGGAAGGTTTTGCATATGTCGTGTAAGGGCCTCAAGCATAATGGCAAGGGGAACAGGTGACGTTATTGTTGCTAGAGGCAGCGATGTGATCAGCGACATAGCAGCAGAAGAGGAAGGGGGAGTGGTCATGCCAGAAGAGGAGTCAACGTTAATCACTGACTCGGCCGGGGGTGAAGGGGCAAGATGGACAGAAATGTCCACTGCTGGTGGAGACGCGGTGACCATAGGAGGGGTAGGGAGAGCCAATGGGGGCTACAATTTTGTTGTGCAAACCATTTGTTTAAGCCTTTTGGAAGATGAGGCTCCCTTTTCCTTCCTTGCTTGCTCTTTGGGATCTGGAGACTATGCGGTCTCTGTTTCTTTCCTCTTCTGGGACCTGGTGACTGGAGGGGACTTGAAGGTCTCACTAGTCGACATGGTGGCAGCAACATCCTCCGAGGCACTTGGCTCGCTCTTGAGCCCCTCATAGGTTAGGACTACCCCTTGTCATTTTAGATGTGCCACCTGTCCATCGATCCACTCCCTGGTGCGAGTTACGATTGGCTCAGTGATGGTGTCCTAGTCATCGACCTCTTGTTCATCCCAGTTGATTGACGATATTAACAGGTTGGCAACCATAGGGTACCTTGGGTGCATAATAGTGGACTCATTCTCCTCCACCTGATCTGGCACCGAGAATGGTTGCACCCTTCTTAGGAACTGCACGGTCATGCGCATATAGTGCCTTGCATGGACTTCCTTGTCATCTTGGCAATCGGCCCAGAAATCTTCAATGTGGCATTGGTGGGCATATGCTGACCCTAGTGCTTTTTTGACATGGTCGTGTGGATCCATCCATGGGCGAGCGGTGTACCAGTCGAAATGATATTCCTTGAATTCCTTCTCAGAGTTGCTGGCACACTAGGAAGTCTGTAATCGGTACATGCCCTGGCAGAGGGTCATGGGGTAGGAGATCCCCGCTATATGCTTGTTGCTGAAAATGGCTAGGAGGTGTTAGAGCTATCGAGAGAGCTCCAGGAGGATGATCCTATCATTTGGGTACCGAGGCATTCTATTTGGCCTTTCCGTGAAACCTTGGGCCTGGATATATGTGAATTTGGGGAACTGGATGAATAGGAAGGCGTATTGATTAAGGAGCACCCTAGCGCTATGGGAGACCCTCCTCTCAAAGTCTCTGGCGATCAATCTGATGATGTGGCTGGTGAAGGCATCATTAACGCGCAGTACTCCTTCTTGAAGTTACGGTACTGGAGTTGCGGATATTTGTCGTATGCCTTAAGTCCTTTTTTCCCCTGATCGGGTGCTACAAATAATCCGTTGTATTGTCTATGATCTGTGAGGGAGTAGACGAGGTAGGAGGTCATGTAGAATTTAGAACTCTTCTTCACGTTTACAAACTGCTCGTGGAAGCAGTCGCTAATGATGCCTCCCTAGTAGAATGAGACCTTTGTTGTAACATCCTCATTTCCCTGTAGGATCTACTCAATAAAATAGGCCATCCACTCCTGGAAGTAGGCTGCCGTTGGAAGACCTCTGACCCTGCTCAACAAGGTTACCAAGTCATAGTAATCCTCGTAGAAATCGCTACGGAAGAGTTCTTGGGGAACCTTCGCAGCACTACCCTATTTTTCTTTAAGCCAATGGAGGTTGATTGACTTCTTGCACCCTGATGGATTAACATCCCACACCGCTTGGCATTCGTCCAATGTGGGGGCCTCCATTTGTTGGTACATGGGGATGTGGAATGTCTTGGTGATCCCTTCTGGTGACATGTCTGCAAGGATGTTCCCCTCCTTATCCACGATTGTTCTGGTGTCTGGCTGATAGGCTTCTCGGCAAGCCATCACTAATTCAGGCACCACGAGCGAGGGAGGGAAACTAGTGGCCTTGGCTAATCCACTCTGCCATATTAATCTGGCGTTCTTTGTTGTCGGGTTGACCCTGACCCTCTGAGTGAATTCATCAATATTCACCTGGCCAATATTAGTATTTGAAATTTCTTTCCAGACGGTTGTGATCTTGGAGTGAAGCGGCTCATCCTGGAACTGATACTTCATTTGATTCTTGTCTTCCTTTCCCCAAGGGGTTCTTCCTGACTTCTTGCCATTATCCTTCTCGGCGGATGCCCCTGAAGTTCCTGCTCCTGATTCCATATATTATGCAAGCAAGGGCAACGTTAGCACACTAAAATATCAAAAGCGTTCATGTTAGTCCACATTCCAAAAATAACGTGTAAATAATCAATCAAGTATATCGTAAATATTATTTCCAGACATTATTGATTTTCGTTTCAGGGCATTTAGATAATCCGGGCCCGGAGGGCCAGACTTCCCTGGTAGGAATGCTGTCTGAAATGGAAAACATGGCCGAAGGCTCCTGAAGACCCTCCTTGGTAAGATTTCGATGTTCTAGGAGGCTCATGATGAAAAGGGCCACAATTCAGGATGTGGGTCAAGGTCAGATTCCAGATTGGGGATCATTTGGATGGATTTAAGGGCCCTCAAAAATTTCAGGCTGGAAAGCTGCTAGGAAATGGTAGTTTGGGATAGAAAACACTAGACGGAAGTCCGGTGGAGGAAGTTTGGGGATCGGAGTTCACCGTTTAAGTCCAGCGGCAATTGGTATGGCAGTGTCTAGAGGCCAGGGCGTCAGGGAAGAATTTCCGTTAGGAATAGCGTTTAAGAGGTAGACTTCCGCGGACGGAAGTTCGGCCACCAGTGCCCGAAGAGTAGAAGGCCAAGCGGGAAGTTTCATTCAGAATGGCGGGTGAGGACTAGAATTCCAGGACACGGGGCCCTGCACATTGGTGGTCACGAGGAGTTTCAACGAGAACACATGTCAGAGGGGAGTTTGGGGTCCGGCAACTGGGCGGATGGAGGGAAGATTCTTTCGGTCAAGAGATCCATGGACTTTCAAGGACAGAAGTCCAGGATCGAGGGCCTGGGGACACGAAAGCAGCTGTGGCGAAACTTCGAGCCAGTGGCGAAGAGGAACGCAGGGTTCGAGAGTCAGGCGGCACCGGGAACATCGCTAAAAGACTTCGCCATTGAGAACGGCAGAAAATGGAGCTAGGAAATCCGACGCCCAGAACCCAAAGGTAATAACAACGTAGCAGTTTCATCGCCAAAGGTCGAAGGCGGAACTGAAGGTAGGACACCAAAGGATGCCCGCCGTCGAAGAAGGCAAACAGTTCGCAAAACTCTGAGGTGCCGAGCCCGAGCGACCAAAGGGTGCATATTCAATTTTCAAGCTTGGGCAGCAAGGGACATGTTGGGGCCCGGAAGTCAGGAGGCATGGGTAGGTTTCCAGATGAAGCACAGCGAAATGCTGGCAGAACGCTGAGACAGGAAACCCGAAGAACTGGGCCTGAAGAGAAAGATTGTCGTTGGCAGGTGTTTTGGAGTTTGAATTTCGACAGCGAAGGTGGGTTTCGGGCCTGGGAAGGACATTTTCCTTGTACAAAGAATAGCCCCAGCAGGGAGAAGTCCCGAATCAGCAGAGAGGGCATTTTATGAGGTTTATTTGGTTTTCCGTCACATGGGTTTGGTGTGCCCTTTAGTATTCTACCATTTGATACCAACCTAACTAATTGTTCATCCATTTAGATCTTTCAAAATCATAAAAAACACACATAGGAGGGCAAATGAGCCACCTACCTCAAACACGCTAAATGGCAAGACATGGAATCTACCGAGGATTGACGGAATGATGTTGACGGAGATGATCATGATGCTGACAAAGGCGGTGGGCTCCAGATGATCGCTTCTTTAATTCACTCCAATCCTGTTTGTGAAAATGACTTCAGTGGATTGGACATTTTATACCCCAACCACCATGAATGACTGCAATTAATGCACGTACGGCCGTGAAAAAAGTTGGTGAATTCAAAATTAGGTCCGGGGCGGCGGCGGGAAAGCCAGGGCCCGGCAGCCGGGAGGACGAAAGGGATCTGCCATTTGGTGATTTCCATTGTTTAAATGATAGCGGCGGGGATCGGCACGGGGCCTAGAGTTTGGGGATCCGCCAGGAATGCCACGAAATTCTAGAAATGGAATTCTGGGGAGTCGGGCCCAGAACGGTCAATGGTGGTCAGTTAAAAAACAAACCACGGCGGAGAAAACCTAGGCAGGGCCCGAGGAGTGGGAGGCCGCCAGAGGCTTGCCGTCGCGGATGACGAGCTCGGGACGGAAGTCCGGAAGCGGACTTCTAGGGTCCGGGGCTCAGAGGGGCAGGCGCCACCCCGAAAAGTTTGCGACAAGTTACAGACGGCGGGCGGCAGGGCAGACCCTGAGGGGCGGGCAGATGCCCGGTGAATGCGGTGAAGGATGGTGATTTCAAAGGGGAAGCCCGAACAGAGAATCCCGAACGCCCGGGCCCGGAGGGGCCCAGGGCCGCTTAGGGCCAAAATGCTAAAGGGATTCCCCGAGGCCCCAAAAGGCAGCAGAAAACCAAAAGTGGAGGCATGATCGATTTATGATGGAACTTTGGAGCAACATCAATCATGTGAAACATCAAAAAAGAGGGGCACGCAAAATGAGGCAACCCCAAAAGACCCGATGAGGCGAAAGAAAAGAGGGTCCCCATTTCGAATGGGGCGTGTGTGCTAAGGGCACAACAAATGGCGACTCCACTGGAGAATGCTTCGAAGCGTTCTAGGGATAAATATTCATTCAGGACCCAGAATCTCTGGTTTCGCATACTAGGAGCGGCTTCCAAAGATGAATCTGAGAAAATGAGATCCTTAATTGGGTTAGCTTATAAGACATCTCAGAAGTGTGTGTAGTGAATTCATTCCTTTCCTAGGGATAGTGACCAGGGTTACCAATTCAACTGAGTGAGCTACATGAATCGCCTAACACCAAAAGTAACCTGGACATTGCCCTGCTGCCAGTCATGTGTCCATAGCCCCGACGGAGTTGTCGCTACAATCTGATGGATATTGCTCTATTGTCGGCTGGGCATCCATAGCCCCCGTAGAGTTACCCGAACACCCATACGGTCATTTATTTCCTTTTTTTTTTTTTTAGAATACCTTTTTTCTTTTTTTTGCTTTGATATTTCATTTCTCTTTTGCCATTTAGTTCAACCGGGTAAGCATTGAAGCCTACAATGGGTTTGAGACTACAGTGATCACTGGAGCAGACTTAAGATTTTTCACTCACTGGGGTGTCATAAGAACCATAGTACGGTCCTTCAGAAATTATTATTATATAATTTGTGGGAGATCCGAGATGTGGGTAAGAAGATCCAGCTAAGGGTCAAATTCTGAGCAGAGTTCAAACAAGGAAATCATTCGCGGACAACTTTTAAAGACCGATAATCTAGAGTGAATGTTTAGCCAAAGAACACAAAGAATGGACAACAAAGTGAACTGCTTGTCAAGCAAGCACAGCCACCACAAAGGAGCAGGAAACATCTTTTGACACAAAACTACCAGGAGGGAGAAAACAAAAAGCGACGCAACAAAACACAGAAAAGCAAGAAAGCAACTACCCTAACCTATGTACAAGTATTTACAACGAGGAGCTTGAAGGAGCTCAAGCCTGGAAGTAATGCTTTATGTGCTGCCCGTTGACTGGCAATGAGACATTCTCACTAGTTAAGGTCTTTAGGTGGAAGAAATTATCTCCCAAAATCTCAGCTATCTGCAAGGGGCCAAGCCAAAGCTTGTAGAATTTATTGTGTCCCCCTTTCTTCTCATGGGCCTTATCCCAATATAGGACCAAATCTGCAATTCTAAAGGCCTTGATTTTGGCTCGACGGTTGAACCATCTTTTCACTACACCCTGATGTTTGGCAAAGTTTTCTATTGTGCGGTTTTGGAATTCCTCTAAATGTAAGAGTTCAGCTAACCGAGCTTCCCTACGATCTCCTCCCTCATAAAAATCATTGATGAACTGAAGAGTAGGAATTTTCAGATGGATGGGGAATACAGGCTCTAGACCATAAACAAGGTGGAATGGAGAATCACCAAGGGCAGCCATGTGGCGAGTGCGATCAGCCCAAAGGGCGAAAAAGAGCTGGGTATGCCAGTCCTTGGGATTCCTATCTAGCAACTTTTCAATCACAGTAATCAGATTTTTATTTGTGGACTCGGCAAGGCCATTACCCTGAGGGTAGCAATTGGATGAGAATTTAAGGGCAATCCCATAGTCAAATGCCCAACTAGCAAATTTTAACAAAGCAAATGCTAGTCCATTATCACATACTAAAGCATACGGGCAATTGAAGCGATTTAAAATGAAACTTTCTAAGAAATTAGTAACTACTTCAGTTGTGCATTGCTTACATACTATTGTCTTTGTCCATCTAGTAGTGGTAAGAATGTACCTGTGTCCCGTAGATGATGGAGGGCTCACCGGACCGATGAAGTTGAGACCCCATTGATTAAAAGGCCTTACCTCTAGCACGGGCTGCAGTGGGACAACAACATTCCTCTCCCTGGTGGTAGCGGTCTGGCATGTGTGACATGAACAAACATGGCAATGGGCATCCTTGAAGACGGTTGGCCAATAATACCCTGCTCTCAATATTTGATGTGCCGTGGAGGAACCAGAACCATGGCCTGTGCCAAATTTATTGTGAAACTCTCTCAAGACGCATTCTGCTTCTTCCTTGCCGAGGCATTTCAGATAAATGCCTTTATGATTTTTCTTGTAGAGAATGGAACCCTGTAACATGTAACCATTACTTTTCAATCTCAAGGCCCACTTTTGGACTCCTTGTAGGTGTGGCGAACACTTATGATTCAGCAGATAGTAGACGACATCTTGGTACCATTCTCCCGGGGAGACATCTTCAAGCTGGTACTGCTGCACCGTGAGTTCAGGTCCAGCCTCTGCTACTGTTTCGGAAATTGTGCGGGTGAGTGCCTGCCCTCTCACCAATTTCATTAGTTGGATCTCCATATCATACTCTTGTAGCAGGGTGATCCACTTAGCCCTTCGTTCGCCCAATTCATTTTGCATGAGTAGTATCTTAACTGTTGGGTCGGGGACAATGGCGAACACCTTGTTGCGTAGAATGTAGTGTTTGAATTTCTTCATCCCTCTGATGAGAGTGTATGCCTGATTTTCAATGTTGTGGTAACACAGTTCAACATCTTTGAGGGGAGCACTCATGAAGGTGATTAGATGCTTGTTTCCTTCGTCATCCTTCTGGGTCAACATGCTAGCACAAGAATGCTCTTAAGTAAATGAGTAGATGTAGAATGGCTTCAGATAATCTAGGCTAAGTAACAGAGGTGCCTCAATGATAGCCTATTTGATTTCCTCAAAGGATTGTTTGGCATTAGGTGTCCATTCAACTTTGGCATCTTGTTTGAGAACGGCGTTGAGAGGCTTGACAATCTCCGCAAAACCCGTGATAAATATTTGGATGAAATTGATCTTTTCGAAGAAGGATTTCAATTCTTTCTTGCTTCCTGGGGGCTGAATTTTGAGTAAGGACTCGATATGCTCAGGATCAATGGAGATTCCCTGCTCCGAAATGATGTGCCCGAGCAGCCTACCTTCGGTCACTCCAAAAATGCACTTCTTGGGGTTGAGGGAAATTCTGAATTCCCTACATCTCTGAAATACTTTGCATAAGTCAGAGACGTGATCGCCTCACCTTTTAGAAAACACGGTCAAATCATCCATGTAGATGATTATGAACTTGCCAATTAGGTCTTTGAAGGCGATATCCATGGCGCGTTGGAATGTGGCACCGATGTTGATCCCGAAAGGCATTCTTCGGTATGTAAACGTCCCCCACTTAGTGGTGAAAGTCGTTTTGTGATGATCCTCATATTGTACCATTACCTGGTTATACTTGGAGTATCTGTCAAGGAAAGACATCATTTGGGAGTCGTTGACAATCTGCAGCACCTCATCCAGCGATGGTACTGGATAGTTGTCTTTCTCCGAGGCATGGTTTAGATTGCGGAAATCCACACACAATCTAATCTCCCCATTCTTTTTCCTTACCGGGACCAACTTGGCCACCCACGTGGAATGCCTGACGGGAAAAATGATTCTAGCTGAGAGCAACTTTTGCACCTCCTTATAAATGACAGGTTCCAGCAAGGCATTGATAAGACGCTGTCGTTGGCGGAAAGGAATTACTTCAGTTTTGAGAGGGATGGTGTGTGTAATGACAGAGGTGTCATAAGTTTTCAAATCTTCGTAGCTCCATGCCACCACGTCATGGTACCTTTGCAACGCATCCGTAATTCCTCTTTTTTCCTTTGCCATGCACACTTTGCTGATAAAAATATTCTTGATCTTCTCGATTGTCCCAAGGTTGTGTGCATTGCACTGGTTGCTTATAGCCTCCTTTTTTGTTTGCTGATCTTGATTTCTAATCTGATCCAAATCAAATATGCATTCTAGCTGAACCATGCCTTTGGGGATCATATTGGTTTTGAGGTTGATGACCCCCTCTATGTCCAATTCAGCTTCTTGTAGATCAGTTTCATGAATTATTTGAGCTGTGAAGACATCAGATCTTGTGACGAACTAAAGGATATGCTTGTCGTCATTGAGGACTTGCATGTGAGTGACATTATCTGGGACTAATGGCATGGATGTCAGCTCAATAGTGAATTTCTTGAGCCCAGACAAGGAAAGGGGTTGTAGCATGCTAGCTACTTGGGCCAAGGCATCAGCTGTGCGATTCTGAGCATGAGGGATCAATTGTATGTTGAATGCATCCAAGCCCTCTAAGAGGTCCCAGACCCTATGCTTATAGTTTGTGAGTCTCTGATCATGGTAGGAATACAACTTTCTGACTTACTTAACTACAAGCTGTGAATCCCTAAAAACTTACAGCACTTTTACATTTTTCTTCAATGCCATAAGAAGGCCAAGGACTAAAGCTTCATACTTCACTGTGTTATTGGTGCAATAGAACTGTAAATGGTGGGCAACGAGAAATTTCTTACCCATTGGGCTGATGAGCTTGAATCCAGCTCCAACTCGTTGCCTTAACTTAGATCCATCAAATCAAAGTGTCCAGCATGCGGGTGATTCCTTATCTTCATATCAAATTGAGCTTTCGTTCCCTCTCGGTTGGACGGCTAGCCGTGTGATCCTAGGGGAGGTTTCAAGTTTGAAGTAATGATCAACAGGTGGTTCTGTTGGTATCTCCTTTGGCGTTTCTATCTGGGGGGCAGCTGATTTTCTAACATTCGCCACTGCTGCTTGACACAAGCAATAGTCAAACTCAGAGTGAGCAGCATTGTGAACCTTGCACCAGTTCAGCAATAAGAGATCCTAAAAATTCATTCGAGCTCTGTGGCGGTGTATCCATTCAACACCTTGGTGAACTCCCTTCCCAAGATGATTCCATATGCATTGGGAATGTCAGCCACTTGAATATCAATGACCTGTTGTATTCGTGGGTCTACGGAAATCTACATCAGGATACAGTTTATTTCACCCACGATGTTGATCTTTTTTTTGTCTACCTGGGTGACCTTCTTCTTTGAAGGTGTGGGAGTGATGCCAAGAGCCTTGCATATTGCCAAGGGCATGACATTGGCAGATGCTCCTAAATTGAGCAAGCAGTTGTGCAAGTTCTTCCCAAAGATCCCAATGGTGGTCAAGAAAGGGAGAGTTTCCAGTCTCCCTTGGAGGATGCCCATAGGTGTGTCCATATGAGCTACCTGACCTTTATTCCTATCACTGGCCGTATCCCTGGTTTGCTTAAATTGTTGGTCCTTGGAAAACTATCTAGTAGCCCTTTTCGGCTCCTTTTCAATTTTCTTACTTGCTGACTGATTTACGGGGACATCATTCTTTCTTCCCGTATTGTCCTGTATCTCCGATTCTTTCCTAAGCTCTTCAAAGGTTACCCTCTTAGCTGGGGTTTCTTGTGTTGTGTTAGAGAATGGAGTCCCATTCAGAACCCTAAAGAAAGCATGCCTCACGGTAGGAACTTTGAGTAATTTGAAGGCGGATAAGCTGATTTTTACCCTTTTGAACTCTTCTACCACATATTCACCCATCTGCTCAATTTTAGAGCTAAGAACTTGGTCTATAACAGAAATAGGGGTTTGGACCTTTGTTTGACTAGATAGGTTTTGAGGTTGGCCTTGAAGCTAATTTTGTGGCTGGTTTTGAGACTAGTTTTTGTTGAGGTATTGGGTAGGTATATGAGGAAGCCCAGGGTTGTTACTGGCATTTGGATCAGGCGGGGTGGCAAAATTGTTCGGTGGGGTAGAAGTTGTAAGGGTCCGCCCGCCTATCTATTCCTAAGGAAGTAGGGACTCGACCGTTGATGGAATATGTGGACCTCATCTACAAATCATTCCTCTTCATCTACCAGACCATTATCTAGGGAATCAAAGAGCTAAGCCAAAGTTTGTTCATTACTTACCTCTTGCGCTTCTTTATCCTCAATGGGAGTAGGCTCAACTTCGAGCTTGTTGCTGTCACCTCGTAGGAACGTGATTGATTGACTACCAGACACGAGGAATCATAGGGCTCAGATGGGACGATGTCCCGGCAGTTGGCATTATCGACTACATTTTGTACCTCCATCTGGAAGATTTCAGCAGCTGTCTGGAACTCCGGACAATCCAGCTCAGAATATCTACTAGTTTTGTGAAGTTGACACCACCCGGACAAGGCTACTTCAACCAGATATACACTACTAGATGTTTTTTCATTTCTCGCTGGTTGATCAAAGGCGTGGGGACACCACCATTGTTGGGCCTGGTGTTCCACGTGCGATTCTGCCTCTGAGAAGGTCTCCTTTCTGCATTCTGATTAGCGTTCTACCTCCTCTCATAATTCTGTCTAGAGGAAGTGCTTACTTCACAATTATCCCTACTATCTCTATTGTCTCAGTTGAGATTGGCCTGGAAATTGCGCTGGGAGGCTTGTAACTGATTATTATGATTCTTTAGGTGTGTCATTTTTGTGGACATTTTCTTGATCATTTCTATAAGTTCCTCCAACTTATCTTTCTCGGTCGCGCCTCTAGGTGACAGGGTCAGATTTTGGAGAAAAGCGGGCGGGGCTACTGGCTGATTTTGATAGGCCGGAGGGAAATTCGGTCCCAACAAGTATAACGGAGCTTGGGGCTATTGGGAATATGCCTGCTATTGTGGAGCACCCTAAGAGTAATGGTACTGCTGCTGGGGCTGCAAATAGGAAGGTGCGGGAGGCACGTGATTCAATGGCTGCCCCAGATGGGGAACCATAGGCAATTGGGGCACCTAGTTCATAATAGGGGTCTGGTGAGCAAATGCCTGATTAAGCTCCTGAATCTACATTGGGTGGGCTACTGGCCCCAAAGAAGGCAACGGGCCAGAGATATTTTACCCCAAGTCCGTGCTGGCGACAACGGCCTCCGCATAGGCGGTCACTAGGGTAGTGGCCAGTGGGCGCATCCTTTTCACAAAGGCCAATGTGAGGTTGTCCAACGCCGCGTAGTAGACCAGGAGGGCTGCTACATCATTATAGAGGTACGGGTCCTGAAACCTCATGTGAGCCCGATGGAAGCGGTCATTGAAGGAGCCAATAGGTTCGTTGACCTCCCTTCTAACAGACATGAACTATTGGTAAAGGTCCGCAGGGTTAACGAGGATCTTGTATTTCTGTAGAAAGGCATTCTTCATCAGGTTCCATGAGGTGATGGATCCCCTCGACAAATTGATGTACCAATAGAAGACCTCTTCCCCCAAGGAATGCGGAAAAAGATGGCATGCAAGGTCCTCGTGGTCCACTTGCATTTCGGTAATCATCGTCTCCAATATTTTGATATGCTCCTCAACTGTTCTTTGCATATCGCGCAGATGGAACTTTGAGCAAAAGCCCTCCAGATTTTTGGGCATATCATTGTAGACAGTAAAATGTATCGGTGAAGGGTTATGCACTAACCAAGCCATAGAGGGTGGCAGAGGTGGTACTTGTTGGAAAATGGGAATTTGGGGCTGTATTTGCAATGCAACAACAATCTGGGGCTGCACTTGAGCTATGGCTGTCTAGACTACACCTTGGGATGGAAGGGCTGGGGGAGGAGCGAACCCCTAGCTGCTGGAGGTAGGATGTGCAAACGCTGTTTGAGATGGTTCAGTGGAAGATGAAGGCTAGCCAAATGAAAGTGAGGGTGAGATGGAGGCAGATGGAATGGAGGAAGAGAAAGAGGCAACGTTGCTTCCTTGAGCCCGCTTTTCCCTCGTAGGGGGCTGTAATTCTTCAAATTCTCCCTTGTTTGGTGTTGACCGTAGAATCCGTTGAAATCTCTCTGGGGAGAATGATCCGATCTGATCTAGCTTAACTTTATCCTGCAACTTAGTATTTTGAATGCAGCCCTCCCTCTAGCACCAGTTCTGTTGATGTGTTTTTATGCACTTCTCAACACAGGCAGTGTGTAGGTGCACTACCTCTCTTGAAAGACAATCTCCCACAATCGAATTGCAGAACAATATCCCAAGGTCTCTCAGATGTCAGGTCATAACAGTGCTTAGATACCTTAGTAGTTTTATGTGATTTGCTGGAATCACAAGGCAGTCTTATAGAAAATACAAAGTGTAGACACAAAGCATGAAAGTTGGATCTTGAAATAGAATCCTTAGGATGGGAAGTTGTTATGCACTGGCTTTAGGTTCAAACAACAATCTTGGACTCCATTTAGTTGTTGGATTTGGCTTTACAATGTGCAATGAACCTTAGCATAGGTCAGTTACTAAAAAAAAGGAAAAGAGCGAAGGGGAGGAAAAGTTCCTAAGTCTGAAGCTAGCTATGAATAGCAACAATGGAGTTCCTGCAATGGACAATTCTTCAAACAATATCCCACTTAATCAGGGATTTCACAGTATCATGGAAATTGTGCTATCTTCTAATGGCTGCAGATAGTTCATCCTTCATCCACCACATACATGCATGAATAAAAGATAAATGTTTGGGATAGCTTTAAAACCAAGTCCAGACTAACTTTGCATAGCTATCTACCATCAACAAACAACAAAAAGTATGGACTAAGGAATCATCAACAAATCAGGATTTTTCACAATCACCCAACAACATTCCTAAGATTTATCCAAATAAATAAGACAGCTAACTAAACAACAATAATATCTAAGCCGAACATCTAACTTTGGAGAATGAATCAAATAACATGAGAGAAACCAAGAAAATACACCAAGTCAATGTCTTTTCTTATAAATTTCAGCAGCATGTCTTTAGAACAACTCAACTCTCTCTTTGCAAATGAGAGGAGTGCCCTATTTATAGTTTTCCAAAAGTTAAATGAATGGCCAAGATTCATTCTCATTGTGTGGCCAAGATTCATTACAAAATAAGGTTTCACCTACCCCTAAAAAAGATTTACAATTTAAAATACATTTTTGTCCCTTCTCTGTTTTGTCCTCTTGTGGATGACACTATAGCTCTTTCATCATGTAGCTGATTGTTGTTTTCTTTGCTGTAGCTACTCTTCAAGAAGATCTCTATCTTTGGCTAGGCTGTCCTCTTGCTCCTTGGAAGCTGTGTGCTCTATGTACTTGAGGATGACCACTTGGAGCTTATCGATTTTAAGGATTTCACATCGCAATGCTTGGTAGCTCCATTCCTTAGCCTTCTCTTCCAGCCTTTTCCAATCTTCATCATACTTCGAGCCTTGGTCCTTAAATAGCTTTGATCAGTCGAAGGCACGGGCAGCAAAACTCAGGAACTCCATTGTGATTTCTCTCGATGTCCCGTCCTTCATCTTCTCTTGGAAGTATGGATTGATCTTCTCTGGATCCATTTGTACCATGGGCATGTCATAGCCCGTCATCAGCTTAAGGTATTTGTTGCACTCCGCCCGGATTTCTTTGATCCACTCAATATCTGGATCCACCTTGTTCAGGATTTTCTCCAACCTCTCCTTCCAGTTGTCGAGGTCCCTGTGCCACACATCCACCAGCCAATGATATTCCTTCTTTAGCTCTTGCTTCTCCTCCCACATGTGCTCAAGCATCTAAAGGATGGCTTCAATTCTTAGTAGGGTGGAGTCGTATGTTGCAGGGAAATTGGTGCAAAGCCTCTGTGCTCTCCAAGGACTGGATTAGATCCAAGAACTTGTTGGCTGTCCGCACAGCCCTGCTGATTCCCATGTTTTTGACGTATGTGACTTGTCGGAACCAATCGTCGGTGGTTTTCTCCAAGTTCTTCCTTGTCTACATCTTGTCAATCTGTTCTTTGGAGAGCAACTATAGTGCGGCTGTGGAGGTGGCGGGCAGGTCGTCCACTGAGGACCATTGTTGTATGTAGTCAATTAGAGCAACAACCTGCACTTTAAGCTCATCCTTGGAGACCTTGTCCTGCTTTATCAGGTGCACCACTGTGGCCACCGACTCCTCAAGGTGCTCGACCTTTTGCTCTCTAGTTGTTGTCCCCAAGTCAATGGTGGAGATATTATAACTCACCCCTATTTGGCCAACTGTAGGTGTTGCAATTTGTGTCGCTTGGGAACCAGAAGCGTCCATTGTTATATTGGATTGGACCTTGGGCTTCTTCTCCTTCTTTGTCGTGATCAGGGATCGAGCCAAGATGCCCTCCAATCTCGCCCTTGGGTCATTCAGCACTGGGGTTGTCTTCTCAAGTTGCTTCTCCAACCAATCTAGCATAGCAGACTCATCCTTGGGTGCATCATGGCTGCCCTCACCCTTTTCAGTCAAAGGAAAGACTTCTGCCTCTTTCCCCTTTTGGGGTTCTTTTTTCCTTTGGGAAACATCCTCCTCCTCTTCATCAGAGTCATGAACAAATATGAGGTGCTTGATGGGTAGCACGGTGGACAGCTACCGGGTGGGACTTTCTTCTTTTGCTGCTTCTTCTTTCTTCTCCTTAGCTACCTTGGCCTTGGGGCTCTTGGCAACATGGGTCTTAGCCTTAGTGAGATCTTTTATCTATTGTTCTTCTGGTGGCTGCCCTTCTTTATTGTGTGGTGACTCTTTTTCTTATGTCCCCAGGTCCTTTAACTGCTGTGCCATTTCCTCCTCAAGGTCCTCATCAAATGTCTGGATGATTTCCTTAGTGTCTAAGCCACCCTCCTCATCCCCACCCTCGGAAGAGCCTGTCTCCTCCTCCTCGTAGACCACCCTATCGATGGTTCGATGCTTGTACTCGGGGTGCTCATAATACTCATCAGCTTCCTCCTCAATAGAATTCAAGGCTTCCTACTCTTACTCCTCCAACTCTTTTGAAATTTGCATTGTAGCCTCCATAGCCGGCTGTCCTATTAGCGGTTGTGAAGGCTGAGCTATCGCAAGGGATTGGGCAAGGGCTGCTTGGAGAGCTAGGTCCATTAAGATCTATGAGAGCTCAGGGGGAAGGTTTTGCATATGTTGTGTAAGGGCCTCAAGCATAGTGGCAAGGTGAACATGTGACGTTATTGTTGCCAGAGGGAGCGATGTCATCAGCGACATAGCAATAGAAGAGGAAGGGGGAGTGGTCATGCCAGAAGAGGAGTCAACATTAATCACTAACTCAGCCGGGGGTGAAGGGGCAAGATGGACAAAAATTTCCACTGCCGGTGGAGATGTGGCAACCATAGGAGGGGCAGGGGGAGCCAATGGGGGCTGCAATTCCGTTGTGCCTACCGTCTGTTTAAGCCTTTTGGAAGATGAGGCTTGCTTTTTGCTTCCTTGCTTGCTCTTTGGGATCTGGAGACTGTGCGGTCTCTATTTCTTTCCTCTTATGGGACCTGGTGACTAGAGGGGACTTGGAGGTCTCACCAGTCAACGTGGTGGCAGCAACATCCTCTGAGGCACTTGGCTTGCTCTTGAGCCCCTCATAGGTTAGGACTACCCCTTGTCATTTCAGATGTGCCACCTGTCCATCGATCCACTCCCTGGTGCGAGTTATGATTGGTTGTGGGATGGTGTCCAGGTCATCGACATCTTGTTCATCTCAGTCGATTAACGGTATTGATAGGTTGGCAACCATAGGGTACCTCAGGTGCATAATGGTGGACTCGTCCACCTCTACCTGATCCAACACCGGAAATGGTTGCACCCTTCTCAGTAACTACACGGTCATGCACATATATTGCCTTGCGCAGACTTCCTTGTTATCCTGGCAGTCAGCCCAGAAATCTTCAATGTGGCATTGGTGGGCATATGCTGACCCCAGTGCGTTTTTGACATTGCCGTGTGGATCCATCTATGGGTGAGTGGTGTAACAGTCGAAATGATATTCCTTGAGTTCCTTCTCAGAGTTGCTAGCACATTGAGAAGTCTATAATCGGGACATGCCCTGGCCGAGGTTCATGGGGTAGGAGATCCCCGCTATATGCTTGTTGCTGAAAATAGCCTAGAGGTGTTGGAGCTATCGAGAGAGCTCCAAGAGGATGATCCTGTCAGTTAGGTACCGAGGCATTCTATTTGGCCTTTCCGTGAAACCCTGGGCCCGGATATATGTGAATTTGGGGAACAACATGAACAGGAAGGCATATTGCTTCAAGAGCGCCCTGGCGCTGTGGGAGACCCTCCTCTCAAAGTCTCTAGCGATCAACCTGATGATGTGGCTGGTGAAGGCATCATTAACCCAGCAATACTCCTTGAAGTTACGGTACTAGAGCTGCGGATATTTTTCGTACGCCTTAAGTCCTCATTTTTGCCCCTGATCGGGTGCTACAAACAATCTGCTGTATTGTCTATGATCTGCGAGGGAGTAGATGAGGTAGGAGGTCATGTAGAATTTATAACTCTTCTTCACATTTACAAACTGCTCATGGAAGCAGTTGCTAATGATGCCTTCCCAGTAGAATGAGACCTTTGTTGTAACATCCTCATTTCCTTGCAGGATCTGCTCAATAAAATAGGCCATCCACTCCTAGAAGTAGGCTGCCGTTGGGAGACCTCTAACCCTGCTCAACAAGGTTACCAAGTCATGGTAATCCTCATGGAAATCACTACGGAAGAGTTCTTGGGGAACCTTCACAGCACTGCCCCATTTTTCTTTAAGCCAATGGAGGTTGATTGACTTCTTGCACCCTGATAGATGAGCATCCCACACCACTTGGCATTCGTCCAATGTGGGGACTTCCATTTGTTTGAATGTAGGGATGTGGAATGTCTTGGTGATCCCTTCTTGCGACATGTCTGCAAGGATGTTCCCCTCATCCATGATTGTTCTGGTGTCTGGCTGATAGGCTTCTCGGCAAGCCATCACTAATTTGGGTGCCACGAGCGAGGGAGGGAAATCTGCGGGCTTGGCTAATCCATGTTGTCGTATTAATCTAGCGTTCTTCATTGTCGAGTTGACCCTGACCCTTTGAGTGAATTCATCAATATTCACCTGGCCAATATTAGTATCTGAAATTTCTTTCCAGTCAGTTGTGATCTTGGAGTGAAGCGGCTTGTCCTGGAACTGATACTTCATTTGATCCTTGTCTTCCTTTCCCCGAGGGGTTCTTTCTGACTTCTTGCCCTTATCCTTCTCAGCGGATGCCCCTGAAGTTCCTGCTCCTTATTCCATATATTCTGCAAGCAAGGACAATGTCAGCACACTAAAATATCAAAAGCGTTCATGTTAGTCCACATTCCAAAAATAATGTCTAAATAATCAATCAAGTATATCATAAATCTTATTTCCAGACATTATTGATCTTCATTTCAGAGCATTCAGACAATCCGCGCATGGAGGGCTGTACTTCCCTAGCAGGAATTCTCTCTAGAAGGGAAAATGCAGCTAAAGGCTCCTAGAGACCCTCCTTGGTCAGATTTTGATGTTTTAGGAGGCTCATGATGAAAAGGGCCAAAATTCAGGACGCGGGTCAAAGTCAAATTCCAGATTGAGGATCATTTGGATGGATTTAAGGCCCTCAAAAATTTTAGTCCAGAAAGCCGCCAGGAAATGGCAGTTTGGGAGGGCAAACACCGGACGGAAGTCTGGTGGAGGAAGTCTGGGGATTGGAGTTCACCGTTTAAGTCCAGTAGCAATTGGTATGGCGAGGTTCGGAGGTCGGGGCACCGTGGAAGAATTTCCGTTAGGAACAACGTTTAAGAGGTGGACTTCTGTGGACGGAAGTCCGGCCACCGGTGCCCGAAGAGCGGAAGGCCGAGTGGGAAGCTTCATTCAGAACAGCGGGCGAGGACCAGAATTCTGGGACACGGGGCGTGGCTCATTGGAGGCCACGAGGAGTTTTGGCGAGAACACATGGCAAAGGGGAGTTCGGGGTCTGGCAACCGGGCAGACGGAGGGAAGATTTCGTCAGTCAGGAGATCCATGGACTTTCGAGGATGGAAGTCCAGGATTGGGGGCCCGGGGACGCGAAAGCAGCCGTGGCAAAACTTCAAGCCACTGGCAAAGAGGAAGGCAGGGTCCGGGAGTCGGGCGGCACCGAGGACATCACTGAAAGACTTCGCCGTTGAGAATGGCAGAAAATGGAGCTGGGAAATCTGACACCTAGAATCCAAAGGTCATAACGGTGCAGCAGTTTCATCGCCAAAGGTCGAAGGCGGAACCGAAGGCGGAGCTCGGAAGGTGAGACGCCGAAGGATGCCCATCGTTGAAGAAGGCAAACCGTCCGTGGAACTCTGGAGATGAAACTTTAGGGTCCCGAGCCTGAGATGACCAAAGGGTGCATATTCAATTTTCAATCTCGGGCAGCGAGGGACACATCGGGTCCCGGAAGTCAAGAGGCAGGGGCATGTTTGCAGATAAAGTGCCGCGAAATTCTAGTGGAATGCCGAGATAGAAAGCCCAAAGAACTAGGCTCGAAGAGAAAGATTGTCATTGGCAGGTGTTTTGGAGTTTGAATTTCGACGGCGAAGGCAGGTTTCGGGCCCAGGAAGGACATTTTCCCTGTGCGAAGAATAGCCCCGGCAAGGAGAAGTCCTGAATCAATAGTGAGGGAATTTTATGAGGCTTATTTGGTTTGCTGTCACATGGGTTTGGTGCGCCCTTTAGTATTCTACCATTTGATGCCAACCTAACTAATTGTTCATCTGTTTAGATCTTTCAAAATCATGAAAAACACACACGGGAGGGCAAACGAGCCACCTACCTCGAACATGCTAAATGGCGAGACGTGGAATCTACCGGGGATCGACGGAATGATCTTGACAGAGATGATCGTGATGCTGACAAAGGCAGTGGGCTCCAGATGATCGCTTCTTTAATTTGCTCCAATCCTGTTTGTGAAAATGACTTCAATGGATTGGGCATTTTATACCCCAACCGCCATGAATAACTGCAATTAATGCATGTACGGCCACGAAAAAAGTTGGTGAATTTGAAATTAGGTCAGCGGAGGTGGCAGGAAATCCGAGGCCCGGTAGCCAGGAGGATGAAAGGGATCCACGATTTGGTGATTTCCATCATTTAAATGATGGTGGCGGGGATCGGCACGGGGCCTGGAGTTTGGGGATCCGCCAGGGATCCGCCATCGACGATGGTGGGGCCGCCACGGAATTTCGAAAATAGAATTCCATAAATGGAATTCCAGAAATAGAATTCCAGGGAGTTGGGCCCGGAACAGTCGACGGCAGTCAGTTAAAAAACCAACCACGGTGGAGAAAACCCAGGTGGGGCCCGAGCAGCGGGAGTTCACCAGAGGCTCACCATCGCGGATGGCGAGCCTGGGATGGAAGTCTGAAAGCGGACTTCGAGGGTCCAGGGCCTGGAGGGGCAGGCGCCGCTCCGAAAATTTTGTAATAAGTTATAGATGGCGGACAACAAGGTGGACCCCGAGGGGTGGGCAGACGCCTGACGAATGCCGCGAAGGATGGAAATTTCAAAGGGGAAGCCCGAACAGAGAACCTCGGATGCCCGGGCCTGGAGGGGCCCAGGGCCGCTTAGGGCCAAAATGCCAAAGGGATTCCCTGAGGCCCCAAAAGGCAGTAGAAAACGAAAAGTGGAGGCATGATCGATTTATGATGGAACTTTGGAGCAACATCGATCATGCAAAACATCAAAAAAGACAGGCACGGAAAATGAGGCGACCCCAAAAGACTCGACGAGGTGAAAGAAAAGAGGGTCCCCATTTCGAATGGGGCGTGTGTGCTAAGGGCACAACACATAACTTACAAATACCCATAATATTGCCACTTTTTGACCCATCATGATCCTGCACATACCCGAATATTATGTTAGGGAAGGTAGTCATTCCAAAATCTACTGACCCTGGGAGTCCTATGGTACAAATAAATATTAATGGCCAAATAGTAAAAAAAAATTGATTGACCTTGGTGCAGTCATCAATGTAATGACCAAGCATACTATGGAGTATTTGAATATCTTAAAATTTTGATCTACACCTACCATCCTACAGTTTGCTGATAGTTCCTCAGTAACACTTGATGGAGTGGTAGAAGATGTCATTGTCATCCTTGAGTCTTGGGAATACCCAACAGATTTCACCATATTGTCCACTAAGGAAACTTTGAGAGGATATCTTATCGTCCTAGGTAGACCATGGTTAGCCATAGCTGATGCTCTTATAGGATGTCGTTCAGGAGACATGAGAATTTTTTATAGTCAGTCCAGAAATAAATTGGCTTTAAACCCACCTGCCCAGCCTTAGCCAGACTTGTCTCAACCAATTTGGCCAGATTTAGGAGAGGAAGCTAATGAAGAAATTCATTGGCCTAGTTAATGATGCTACAAACTAATCTATTTTCATAGTTTCAAAGTGAGGATGACCTACTTTTACACATTTTGCAGTCCAACTCTTATTTGGGTAGCCCATTTATTCTAGATAGTTGTCCTCAGCAATGTTTCCTGCATCAACTTAATTTTGACAGCCTACCACTTGAATCTCCTACAATTTATCACAATTTTCTTCCATATGAAATAAATACACCACCTTTATCAATAGCCTCCATGAATGATCTTACCAAGCAAGTAGAAGTGTCTCTAGGTTGCTATCTAAACATCAATAATAAGTTGCCTCAATCTCAACAAGCTGCCCTAGTCACAATGTTGCAAGATCAACACAAAGCTTTTGCATGGGACTATAGGGATATGAAGGGAATGGATCCTCAACTCTATACTCATATGATCTACATTAAAGAATACTGTTCACCTGTTAGGTAGCCTCAAAGAAGGATAAACCCAACACTCAGGGAAATCATTAAAAAAGAGCTCCAAAAATTGTTTGATGCTAGCTTTATCTACCCAATTTCAGATAATCAATGGGTATCTCCATTGGTGATTGTTCCTAAAAAAGGAGGAAAATGGAGAGTTTGTGTAGACTACAAGGAGCTGACCACAACAACTAAAAGGGATCACTTTCCACTGCCATTTGTTGACCAAGTGCTAGACTCATTGTCTGGTAAAAAATATTTCTCCTTTTTGGATGGATATAGTGGGTATAATCAAATTAGAATTTCCCCTGAGGATCAAAACAAAACAACTTTTACCAGTCCATGGGGCACTTTTTCCTACTCTATCTTACCCTTTGGCTTGTGTAATGCGCCTGCAACATTTCAAAGGGTAGTGGTCAATAATTTTGCTGACATTTCTAATGATTCTATGGATATCTACATGGATGAATTCACCACTTATGAAGCTACTTATGAAGAAGCATTAGCAAATTTGGAGAAAGTATTGAAAATATGTAAGGAGCAAAATTTGTCTTTGAATAGTGAGAAGTGCTTTATGATGATGCAAGAGGTAATTTTTTTAGGCCATCATATCTCTCAAGCAAGAATTCAAGTTGATCCTACAAAAATAGAAGTTATTCTAACTTTGCAAATACCTATGAAACAAAACGATGTTATAAGATTCCTAGGACATGCTAGATATTATAGAAGATATATCAAAGATTTTAGCAAAATAGGCAGTCCATTATATGCCTTATTGACTAAGGATTCTAAATTTAACTGGACTGAGGCCTGTGACAAATCTTTCCTACAGCTTAAGAACGAACTTACTTAGGCACCTATTCTTCAAAGACCAAAGTGGAGTTTTCCCTTTCATATACATAGATGCTTCTGATTATTCCATAGGGGTAGTTTTAGGAAAGAAAGAGAATTCCATAGAGCATGCCATATATTTCATTAGCAAAAACCTTCAAGGCCCTGAATTAAACTATACCGTCACAAAGAAAGAATTGCTAGTAGTTGTGTATTCCCTGAACAAGTTTTGACATTATGTCACTAGTTACCAAATATTTTTCCATACAGATCATGTAGTAATAAGGTACCTCATGAATAATCCTATTATATCTAACATATTAGTAAGATAGCTCCTATTGTTGCATGAATTTGATATCACAATTATTGATAAGCCAGGCTGAGCTAATGTGGTGACTGATTTCTTGTCAAGACTTCAAACAACTGCACCTGCCACCCCTGAGGTACTTGATGATAGCTTTCTTAATAAAAATATATTTTCTATTGTTGCTCGAACTCCATGGTATGCAGATATTGCAAATTATTTTGCAATCAACAAGATTCTAGCCCACTTCTCACCAAAAGAAAGATAATTGTTGGTAGAGAAAAGTTTTAACTTTTCATGGATTGCAGACTATTTATTTTACAAAGGACCTGACCAAGTCATGAGAAGGTGTGTTAGGGAAGATGAAACCTATGACATTTTGCATGCCTGCCATGATGAGACATGTGGTGGGAACTTTGCAGCCAAGAGAACATCTATGAAAGTTCTTACTACATGATACTATTAGCTCACACTGCACAAAGATGTTGCAGCCTACACATGAAAATGTGACAGATGTCAATGCATGGGGAGACCAACAAGGTCTGATGAAATGGCCCTGTATCCTCAAGTGGTAGTCAATCCCTTTGACAAGAGGGGCATGGATTTTTTTGGGCCTATTGATCCTCCATCCAATGTGAAATAATACATTTTGGTCTACACTGATTATGTAACCAAGTGGGTAGAAGTGAAAGCAATGCCACATGCCCATGACCATAAAGTTGATGAGTTCCTGTATGAACAGATTTTTACTCAGTTTGGAGCCCCAAGGGAACTTGTTACTGATCAAGGAGCTCAATTTACATCAAACTTAATCACTCCATTGATGAATGACTACAAGATCAGGCACAAAAAGTCTAGCCCCTATCACCCTCAAGCCAATGGTCAGGCAGAGGTAACCAATAGAGAAATTGAGGGAATCCTTACTAAGATAGTACAATTACACAAGAAAGATTGGAGAAGTTGCCTTCTTGAAGTAGTCTAAGCCTATAGGACAACATGGAAAACAACTACAGGGTTTACTCCTTTTGAGTTACTCTATGGAAAAACTACCATGTTGCCAATAGATTTTGAGCATAAGACCTTAAAGACTGCTCTACAGCTTAACATTGATATTTCAGAAGCCCAAAAGGAATGCCTCCTATAGTTGAATGCATTGGATGAGATAAGGAAATCTGCCCTATAGCATACTGAAGCTATCCAACAACAAAGAAAAACACGACATGACCACCATATAAGAACTAAGAAATTCTCTGCCAGTGATTGAGAGCTACTCTATGACTCCAGGTACAAGGAAAATCAAGGTAAACTCACCACAAGATGGGTTGGTCCTTATGAAATAGAAAATGTGTTTGATAATGGTTTAGTTTAGTTAGCTATAATAGATCATGTCTGATTCAAGCTACTGGTTAATGGACACCATCTTAGGTTGTATCATAAGCCAACGTCCAACAAGAAATTTATGAAGTAGCTTGTTTCATATGCGGCCACTGATCCTCCTGTAGCAAGAGGCTTTAGCCTTTCTCCTACAACATCTCTTTAAATTCTACGTTGCATGCCCATAATAAAGGTTTCTTTTTTAAGGAAGCCACTTTCTCCTTTTTTCATCCATCACCACCATTGATTCCCTCTTCTTACACATCACCCATCCATGTCATCCATTTGGCCTTACCACCCTCATTTATGGTTTCACTTCCAGCCATCATTTCATGCTGAGCTGTGATCTTTCCCAACATGTACGAAACCTTATTACAAGGTACACAATATCTTTTATTGTCACATCATTCATTTATTTCATTTATTCATTAATTGCTATGTACATATCAATAATCATTTCCTATTATTCTCCTATCCTTTCACACATGTGTGGACACATGCCACATTTTTAGTAGGGGGAGGGGATAATCCATTTCAAACTTTTTCTTATGCCACTATCAAAATTGTTAAGATATTTTTATTTTCTTGTACTTCCAAATATGACTGCGTGTTTTCATCCTAAACAAAAATTAAATGCTTGATTTGGGTAGTTCTTAACAATCATTTCATGCAATTATCCTTTGAGTCATTCTTGGAAAAGTAAAGAAAAGTGATGGCAGGGCATAAAGAAGCAGGGCAAAAAAAAAATTTCAAATTTTCAAAAGAAGTTTGAGTTTCAGGAATCTCAGCTAGGATAATTTGTGAATATGGGTGGCCAGTTAGTAAGACACGAGCTGTTAGCTCATGAACTCTTGACACAAAATCCTCAAATGATTTAGACATTCAGCACTTGCGGTTGGTTGAATTATTTTCTGAGGTTAGATTCCTTTAATGAGGAAGTTGTAGGTGAGTTTTTGAGAACTCTTTCAGAGGGAGGAGCTACAATGTGGGATTTGATAGTAGCTATTACAGAAGAGTGGATTGCAAAAGTAACTGGGCTTCCAGCGGTAGGAGAAATTTTTTCTTCATATTCTATCTATGCTAGGGTAGAATTCACAATACCAATAGATGGACCCTTGGAGGTTTCCAAACAAGGATGCAAATGAGTGTCACTGCCTCCTCCATACTCAGAATATGCCACCTTCATAATTAGGTACTTGACTTGTGAGGGACATTTTTCCTATTTGCATTCCTATCATTTTAAACTATTGAGTCATATGAGGCATGGTTTAGTTGTCAATGTTCTAATTTTTTTGTTATACCTTTTGAAACAATGTGCCCATGAAACCTAGAGGGGTAGGGACAACTCTATCCCCCATCATGCCCTCATTAAATTCTTGATCAAGCATTCCCTGAGGGATGTATCACCCCTTTCTTGGTAAGAATTTTTTTCCTAGAAGGGTTTGCAACCTCCAGAGCCTCCTAGAGCACTCCCTGCACAACACAAGAAAAAGAAAAAGAGAGTAGAATCTACAAGTAGGGAAGCAAAGAAAGAATCATCTGCTCTTGTAGCACTTAGTCCTACAGCCTCCACACCAGAGCCCTCTACCCAAGTATAAACTAGGTCTACTATTAGAAAATAAAAAGGGAAAACAAAGGTAGGAGAGTCATCTAGGGCAAAACAAACCCTAGAATCTGACCCTCATGCTAAAAGCAAAAATGTTCTACTCCACTCTTTCCTACAACACCTTCCCCTGTAGTAGTTTCTCCTGTAGCAATTCCTACAATATCACTATCATCTTCTCCTAATGAGTCTGAATCCTCTAGGCAGGTTAGAAAGAGGAAGGCCAAGAAAGTGTCTCCTATAACTATTACTCGTGAAACATTGCCAAAAAGAGCTTCATCAAAGAAACCATGTAAAGTTACTTCAACCCCCGCTCAACCTAAAATTATAGTAATTTCTGAGGAATCTAAAGAATTTAGTCATGATGTCTCAGAATGTTCCACAAAGTCCATCAGTTATTCCTGGGGAAGTGCAAACTGAGACAGTGGAAGTTGATGAAGCACAACATAGTAGTGGTAATGGAAGGGGGATTCCAAGTCTTGCTGACTTGGCTGAAGTGGCTAGGAAAATTTTAGAAGAAGCATAATCTCTTCCTGCGTAGCAACAAGAATCCATCCTATAGCAAGATGAAGAACAACTTGGGCAGTTTGAAGTGTCCAATGAAACCCCATTACCCCTTGAAACTTGTCGAACATTGGCTATTTATAAAAGGACATTGTTGATTGAATATTTGGAATATCTTAGGACTACATGGAGGCCTGTTACATTTCAAACTTTGAGTTTTTTCCATTTAGCTAAAACTAAAATTCAACAAAGTCTTTATGAGGAAGAAAATAAGAAATTGCAAAGAGAAATTGAAAGTTAAAAACAAGAAATGAAAGAGAAAATGGATGAAATAATGAAAATAACTGGTAAAATTATGGAATGTAGACCACCACCTAGGGTATATGCTATGTGCCTGAAAGAGAAATTTCTTTGGTTTCAATTGATGAGAATTTCAAGAAATTTAGACTCTGCCATTCATACAACTAAGGAATTTTATGATGCATATTAGGTAGCACCCAATTGGCTGAAGATTTCTTTATGTGAGTTTTATTTGCATGGTTTGATAATTCCCTCTAAAACAGAGTGGAATCCACTTCTCTATATTGGTTACATTCATCTGAGGTCACTCATGTCTTGGATAGCCAATGAAGCTAACTATTGAAGACAATTAGAGGCTAATGAAGAGGCTGAAAGGAATGAATCTATTCCACTGTGACCTGAAAGCTCAGATCCCCATACAATTATGAGAACTTGGCTTACCATTGCATATGGATTCAATGATTAGACAAAAAGAATGAAAATATTTGATATCAGGAGGCAGGTGTATGATGAGTTCAAAGACCAACCATATCTGTTTTGGAAGCTTTCATCTTCCAAAATTGAAACAAGATGGGAAAAACTGACTATTGGTCTGAGGAAATCTAAGCCTCATAGTCCTCTGAACTTTAAGGTAGCCATCAGAAGGATAGAGAAGTACATGTAGCTTGGTCGCCAGAAAAGGTTTGAGTTGTTTTTACCATTAACATTTCGACCTCCAGTTTTAATGTGGCCACTTTACCCTTATCTGGCTATAGATGTTAATGAGGATACAAAAACCCGCAAGTATGAGCGATGGAAAATTTTTAGAGGTTTCTACTATAAATTTGGAACTTCATTATAGGGCCATACTACTCCTACTGATTTAAGAGAAACAATGAGAAAGCTTAATGCTGGAGGACCATCATTAGTATAAGTAGGGGGAAAATGATGAGCTCAAAATATGCTCATAATTTTAATATTATGATGTATTTTTAATACCCTTACTCTTATTGCTAATGGTTGTTTTAAATCTTTGATTAAAGAATTCTTATCTAAAATTGGGTAGTATCTTGTAGCAATACATTCCTATTCCTGTAGCTTAACATCTCTATGTGTCTGTATTAATTACCCTATTTGACCTCCTAAATGACTAATATAATGCATGTGGTTTTTGGATAATGAAATGGATTTAATATGTGATTAATGAATGTGTATCATGTTATTTTCCATGCATGCTTTCTTTCACTTCTGTCGCCATGTGCATCGCAGGTTGTTGAAGGGAGCATGAACGAGTCAAAGTGCAGTAGATCTCGGTCCTGCAGTAAAGTCCATTTCTAGCACAACATCAAGTAAGTTGTTCCAGCAAAGACTCTCAGATCGGTTCGTTGGGAGAAAATCTAAATGATCATTAATCTAGGAAGAGTGGAATAATAAATTCTCTATGAATCGTGTTGAATAGATATGCTTTCATTTATGAGAATTTTGTTCCTCGGTTTCAGGATGCACTTATGTCCACGTCTATCTCTGTTGAGTTAGGTAGTTAGTTGCTTTTATAATATAAATAAGTTCTCCTCCTGCGCAAGTGAGAAATAGGGTGTGTAAGAGTTAGTATTATAATGAGAGACAATTTTTTGTGTTAGTTTTCTTATAAGTAGAACAATCAATGTATATGATTCCAAGTTTATGAATAAAAGCTGATGAAGTTTTGAGTTCAATTCTTGCATAAACTAGTTGATGCTTGCTAAGGGGGGCCACTTAGTGAGTATATGTAGTTAGTTAGTTATTTATCTCATGTTGATTATAAGTTAGATTTCATTCTTCAGAGTTTCAATGCAAACTCAGTCTTATATTGTTCTTGCAACATCAAGAATCCATCCTTGTGTTTGTTCCTGCAGCATAAGGCCAGTTCATAGTTTGTTTCTTATTAATAATTGTCATGATTTTTGCTTTGATTAAGTTATGCTTAAGTTAAGAAGACTTTACATTACATTCTTGCAGCATAAGTAGAATTCTTTCCAAGCATTTGTTTCTAGTAAATTGTGACTGAAACTAGTTCTTAGTGCACATACAATGCCGCTCCATTTCAAGTATACGGTCCCTAGTTTGACAATGTAAATGAACGACCATAAGAAGATGTTAGTCACATGGTGGAATGTCCAATTTTTAGGTTAGGATTTTCCATGATTTTTATATCCTTTTGTGGAATCGACCAACACTATAACCATGAACTAGGTGCCTAAGCTTGGGAGAGAGGTTTTGCATGTTATGACATATGTAAGAGCTGTAAGAGAATGTTGTACAAATGTCCAAATTGTGCCTATGGTGTGAGATATTATTTCCACATGGGTTTGGATGCCTAAACTCTTCTAGAAGCCTCTCAAAGCTTGTATCTCCTATAAATAGGATTCCTTGCATTGTTGAATGCATATTTTGATTGCAGGTATTGAAGTGTTGTTGGATTTCCTCTAGAAGAGCAAGATGTAGTCTCCATGTTAAGGTTACAAGCCTGCAAGTGTATTGTAACCTTATTGTTGCAGATTAATACATTGGTTCGATGCTTTGGAGTTTGGGGTTTTTTACCTGAAAGGGTTTTCCCCATGTATATCATGTTTTCTTCTCCACTATCTATCTCTCTTCTATTATTTTTGTTTCTTATTCTTGAAATGTTAATTTACATGTCGTTATGCTGCTGAAATTTTCTAAGATCTAAAAATACATCAACTTTTCTAAAGGGTTAATGCATGGGAAATTAAACTATGTATGTTTCTGCTTTAAGGCATAGTAGTATGTGCTTGTATCAAGATGATTAAAATCTGATTTATTTTAAGAAGCATAAGATACTAAAGGTGCATACGAGATCATGGAAGGATTTATGAGTTCATCATTTTCCTTTCATAATCTTGATGAATGCTTGAATACTTGTAAATTGTGAGTGTATGGGGAAATTGTGGGAGGTGTAAAATGAGGGGAAAAATGCTTATTTATAACTGATTTTATTAAAATTTCCCAAAAGTAACACATCACAGGCCAACCTCAAGGGTTAAAGGACAAATTTCCACTAACATTTTAAAATTATTTTCAATTTTGTGCCAAAAAGGACTATGTCACCCCTATTGGCCACTTAGTCCCACTTAAGAAAATTAAGTGAGTGTTAGGAATCTAGGGGCATTAAAAGTTTTCCAACAAGAATATCCTCAAAAACATATCTGAAAACAATCAGAAAGTACATTAAGGGGTCAAATAAAGCATAAGAAAGGTGTAAATAAGAAAATTAAGCCTAGAAAAACATGAAATCTTGTTACAAGACTTTACAACACTTCAAAATAGGACTTAATAAGTGATAAAAGGGTGATTTTTAGGTGAATTGTAATAAATAAAGTCTCAAAAAGTGTAAAAATGTTTTACAACACTTCACATCACCTTCACAAGACATCATAATTTGAATGTTGAATACCTAATGTGAATGTTTAAGCCACATTACAACATTAAATCAAAGGAAAATCAAGTCAAAGTCCATTAGAAAGACTCAAGTGAGCATAAAAATGTCAACTATACATTTTTTGGTGACACACAAACTACTACCTACTCCCCCTAAGAGGTAGCATTCATCATCGGACTAGGACTAAGAAGGTACCTTGAAATGATTTCTAGATAGATGGAATAACTTATGCACCTAGTTGAATGGAGGAGAAATAACCCCTAACTTCTATCAAACATACTCAAAATTATCTTTAGGAAGTTCCTTTTTAAAAATATATGCAACTTGATCCTTTGTAGGCACAAACTCCAACTTCACCTCATTCTATGCAACCTTCTCTCTTTGAAAGTGATACTCGATAGAGATATGTTTTGTTCTCGAATGTATTTATGAATTATTTGAAATATTGACAGCACTTGTATTATCACACAAGATAGAAATAGGTTCATCATATGATACTCTGATATCCTTGAATGTCTACTTCATCCATAACACCTATGCAAAGTATGATGTTCTTGCAATATATTCTATCATTGTAGTAGATAATGACACTGAATCTTGCTTCTTACTATAGTGTCAAAAAATGTCGTCAGGGACATTTTCACACTTGTTTGAACCCTCCTTTTGAAATTTGTCTTCATGTTGCCTTGATTTAGTGTTGTAACATGGTTGACACATTCACATTAGGTCTTGGGCCCTTGTGAACTAATGAATTCAAATTGTACATTCGTAAAGTGTTGTGAAGTGTTGTATAAGACACTTTCACACTTTTCAAAGGTTCTAAATATAATAAACCGCTTTTTACTTAAAATAAACATTATTCTTGCCTCATTTCAAAGTGTTGTTAAGTGTTGTAACACACTTTCACACTTTTATAGGCTTTTTGTTGATAATTGAGATTTCTTATGCTTTTATTGGCCCTATTTTGCATCCAAAAGCCTCATTTAATGCATCTTTTCAGGGATAATCCTGACACCAATCACTATCCAATCATAATTCAGGTGTTACTTGCTTATGTGGCCTAGATTTAGTGATATAAGACTCATTTTCCACCTTGGGCGAATGGGTCCCACCTAGATTTCTAGGTCCCAAACCTATTTTTACACCTTTCTAAGCACTTTTAATTTTTGGTCTCATACATTATTCCAGATAGGACTCATTTGCCATCTTGGGTGAATGACTCCCGTGTGGCCCAAAATTAAAATAAATTCAATTTTCTTTGGTGGGATTTTATTCTCCTAGATCTAATGTCAGCTTGTAGTGTTGTAATTTTGGGAGTTCATGTATAATTGAGTTTGAATACAAGGTTCTTTCACTCATATTTTCACCTAGCAATATAATAAGCAATCAAGTGTTGACAAGCATTCACATGATCATTCAAGTGTCTTTAAGAGCAGATTGTCAAGCATTTTAGAACATCATTCAAGCATCAATCATCATGTTAAGGATTTCATGCATCTTTTTGTTTTAGAGATAAAAATTGTGGTGTAGGATTTAGTGATTCAAGCAAGTGTTTCATTCAATATCAACATCATTCAAGCAAGAATCAAAGGCTACATCCATTGCAGACATTACAAGCATATTTGTAGCACCTTATTACTAGGGTTTGATGAGTTGTAACATTGTTATTTGTTCATTCAACATTCTCCATTCTTATTTGATTTCATTTCAAGGATTGATTTACAACAAGAGGTTTGACCAAGGTAAACCCCTATCCACTAACCCCACAACATCTCCCCCCCTCCTTTGTGTGTGATTTGTAGGTATAGGTTGCATATTTCCCAGGGAGTAAGATGAGAAAAATTTTGCAATCCATTCAAAGTTGTCAAAGTTGTCATCAAGTCTTGGAGAACCTTGGAGAAGATCTACAAGCTATAATTCAAGGATTCGGATCCAGAAATCACTCGGGAAGGACAAAGTAGACAAAGAAGATTATTATTAGATTTTGATGTTGTAGAAAATCCCAACTAGACTAATTTGCCACTTCTAGTGAATCAATCCTAGTTCCAGGGAATTTTTAGGACTTTGTAGATTCATATACCCATTTGGTAGAAACCTATTCCTACTAAGTTTTTTAGAAATAGGATTGATTCACCTAGCTTGGCTAATGAGTCCTAGTCATCAGTAAAAGTAGAATTTCTAGTCATTTAGACCTTCATTCAGTCATCTCTAATTTACCAAGTGCACACCTTTTTTTCTTCAATTTTCTATTTCATTTCATTCACTTTTCTAGGTCATTTAGTGTTAGTTTGAATTCAATTATGGTTTGGTATTGCATCTTGCATTTGATTATCTTTTCCAAGTTTAAACTTGGTGGTGAATCCCTCATCAAATCATATTCATCCCCTAGAACAACCCTCTTGCAAGATCTCTTTCACTTTTGCATTGAGATATCAAGGGTTTGTTCTTGAGTGAAAGTTAGTGAAAATTTCCCTTTTACGTCCTAAACCCTAAAGGTGGGAAAGCAACCAATTTTCCTCCTTTAATTTTGGTGAAACTGCATTAAGAACATTTCATTTTCTGATTTGGAGTGCATTATCATTCTAGATTTAGCTTGCATTAAAATTGCATTAGGAATTGCATTGGTTAACTTGTATTCTTGGGTTTCAAATTTTTCATTAGTGAAAGCTTATTTAGCTTACATTTTTGCATCTAATTTTATTGAAAATCATTCAAAATATGCATTTGCAGATCTCTAAAAAATTAGAAAACATAAAAAGCATAAAATTCAATTAATTTTTTTTGAAAATTAAAAAAAAAATCATCATTGGGACTCATTTGCCACCTTGGGTGAATCAATCCATTTGCATATTTTGCATTGCATTTTCTAGCATTTACAATTTATTTTTTAAGTTTTTGTTTGTTGTTATTGTCTTTCTCTTTTAGTTTTCAAAATTTTCATTTTAAACATTTCATTGTTCTTAGCTTACATTGCATTTGCGTTCACCTTTCCTTTAGTATCCCTTGTATGAGTATTTGGTGTCCTATTGCTAATACTATAGTGAGACGAAGTTCAAGACTCATGTCATCCCATGATAGCACAATCGTTGTGGATATTGGGTTATGTAGCTCTTTCACTCATAGTATTGACACTAGTACACTAGGTATGGACAACACCCTTATCAACTCTTTGCCTTCAAGTAATATGCAAGTTAAAAAGAGGAATGATAGTGTCCTTCAAGAAAACATAATTCAAATACATGAGGACCTAGCTAACTTACAACATCAAGTGCAAAATGACAACATTACAATTCTACTTCCATCCCTACTATAGACAACACTCAATAGATGCTTGAAAGTGAAAATGGGCTTGACCTTGTGAAAAACATATTTCAAATCTTTGGAAAAAACCTCACCCCAACCACTAGTTGTCCTTTACCAACAGGAAATGTTACAAGCCTAGGAGGAACTCAAATTCCTCCTTCTAAAACAATTGCCTCAATACCTACCTATACCAATTGTCAAGTCACAACAACAATGCAACAAGTTAGTAATGTGATTCCTTCCTTGGGTATTCCTACTAGCATCCCTAGCTAGTTCATATGTGGCATCACATGTTATATAGATCCTACCACTTTACCACCTATAAGCATTCCATTAACTTGTTCCTCAAACAAATACACCACTTCACCACTCTCACTTCCATGTCATAGCACAAGTAATGGCCCTCTCATTAATCAACTCTTCCAAACCATTTCATCCCTTCAAAAGAAAGTTACCACCATCAATCAAAATCAAAATAGTCCACCTACATATTATGCCAAAAGCAGTCCATTTTCCTTGGATATATTATGAACACCAATACCATAAGGTGTAGAGGTGCCTAGATTTAAGAAATACAACGGAAATGGAGATCCTTCTAACCATGTTAATGCCTACACTACTATATGTAGTGACTTTTTCCTTAATGATAAACTTTTGGCTAAGCTTTTTCCCAGATCATTGAAAGATACTACCTAGGAATTGTTATCTTCTTAATAAAACAACTCAATTCATTTATTTAATGAAATTTTTGGGGCATTTGTAACCATTTCTGAGTGCATATGACTCCTAATATTACCTTGGCTGATTTGATGAGATGTAAGCAAAAAAAGGAAAAGATCACTAACTTTATTTCATGCTATCAATCACTTTATTCCCAAATTGATGTCAAGGTACTTGAACCCGACCTTCAAAACATGTTCATAAAATATTTGCAAAGAAAGATTCAAGACAAGCTCACCATGATGAAATTCCCATCCTTTATGCACTTGTTTAATTCCCTCCGTGATTATCAAAATTTGGTTAGTAGTAGAGATACAAAGTCCACTTCTATCTGAATTGAGAATTCTGAGCCTACAAACCAAAACAATTCCCAACCATTTAGAAAACAAAACAAAGGATTCCTTAAATTCATTCCCCATCAAAAACCAACTCAGAATACCAATAGCCAAGTAGTTGTTGTTAAGCCATGATTCCCTTTAGCTATGGGGACCCGAAAAGACAATTCACTCCCTTACCTGGTACCCTTCATAACACAATGTACCAAATTTTAGACCAACAAATTATTACTTTTCCTCCCATCAAAAACACCTGATCCCAGTAAGCCTTTACCCCCAAGCTTTAGATCAAATGCTTATTTCCACTACCACTGAAAAAATAGACATGACACAAAACATTACAAGCATCTTAAAGATCTTGTGCATGACCTCATTGATTCTAGTCGTCTTTCTATTGGAGGTGTTAGTGATCAAGGATATAAGTCGATTGACCCTCCTAACCAAAACCTACAAATTTTCACCAACCCAATGCCAAAAGATAATATTTCACTTGTCAAAGCCAGTGAAACTACAAAGAATGATGTGATGAATGTTGATACAAATGATGATAACAATGATTCTATTCAAAATGATTCCATAAATAATGATCCTTTGGATGACACTGTAGGAGTGATAGACATCATTCCTTGTATAGGATGAACTAAGAATCCTCTTGAAATTTCTTTCTCCTCTAAGGATATACATAAACATTCTCCTAATGGTCCTCTTTACATTGTTGGCTATATCTATAACAAGCCCACTAATGGGATACTCATAGATCCATCTTGTGGAGAGAATGCGATCATTGAGGAATTTTTAACTTTGCATGAGCTCTATCAAGATATATATGATAAACCAAAAGCATGGATCAAGACACACAATGGTTTTTCTTGCCCTATGATGGGATAGATCACCATACCATTGAAAATAGGATTGAAAAAATTATATGGCTCATTCTCCATCATCCCATAATTGGACCGGTTTCATGTGAAGCTAGGCTATCCATGGCTTTACTCCATGAAATCTATCCCTTCAATTGTGCATAAATGCTTAAATTTTCCATTTGACAATGAAGTATTCACTTTCCACCCTAGTGGATTTAACCCATTGTCCTCTAAAGGTAAATTTTCCTTTGATTTCTTTTGGTCCAAGCCCATGGAGCCTATAAAACCATGAGAAGAATTATTTTTATTTTCCTATCAAAAGTTGAAGGAAAAGAAGATAGCAGAGCTATCCCTCTTAAACATGTCCCCATCCACCACTGAACTGACCATCCTAGATGAAACGATTCTTGAGCCTAAATAAATTCCAAAGAACCAAGACCAACCTAAGACATAAACTTCACCTAGCTCCTACAAATGACCAAGAGACACTAAAAACAACCCTATCACACATCCTAGAATAAAACAAGTTTACAAAGTCAAAGAGAAAGTGGTCGAACAACCTCTTGAGGTTCCTTCCATTCCTTTCCTTTGGCAAGAAAATAAATTTATGGTTGATCAACCCACTTTTAAACAAATGAAACTTGAAAATAAAATTAAAAGAAGTAGAGGTGCTAGAGAGCATAGGTGTAGACGTCGTTCCCTTGCTTCTAGGTTACATGAAGAATTAAACAAAGAAAATCAAAACCCAAACTTGACTGAAGCAATGCATGATGACCTTAATCTTACCCTGAAACAAAACAAAAACACAACAAACACAACAAGAGTTGAACTCTTTCATGGAAATTATCATTCAACCTCCTGTTGTGGTCAACTTGGATGATGATGTGGTTGCTAAAATTGATGAAGAGGTGCATAATGAATTGAATACATTGTTTTCCTCTTCCATAAGCTTAGAAGACAAATATTCCACAAAGAGTGTTGAACCTAGTGCTACCCCTAGTTTAGCACTTTCTCTTGTCCCTTTGGCTAGTTTCCCACCTTTAGTATACAATGAACATGATTGGGAGGCAGATGCCTTGCTCATAGGTTGACTTGCATGTGCCTTACTAGTCTTTTACAGTTTTGCATTTTCATTTTCTTTTTTATGATTGCATGTGTGTAATGTGATCACCCATGACATTATATTTTATGTTCTCTCTCTCTCTCTCTTTGTGACATTCCTCTATATGTGCCTTCATTCTTCTCTATGTCATCAATATTTTATCTTTTTTATCTTTTCCTATTACGTGACTTAGCTCAATTTGGAAACATATTACTTGGCATAGGGCTTTCGTAGTTAGCTCTCATGTCTTCTTTATTGTTAGAATTTATCATTTTCTACTTTAAAGTGATTGATCACACCATGGTGTTTAGCAATTTCTTTAGAGTGGGGGCATACATTGTCATTTCTCTTTTGCATTTTTTAGTTTCATGGTTCATGCTGTAGTATTCTGACTTCATACAATGTGCTTTCGCTTTGTGAACAACATTGGGTGTGATGTATTTCATGAGTGTGATCTATCTTATTATATTACATTCCTCTTAGTGGCTTGATGCAATGCACTGCATGCCCTAAGTTGTAAATATTTTATTCTTTGATTGGTCCTCTATTGGAGACATTAGGAATAATGTTCCCTAAGTTAATACTTGGCATGAAAAAAATCCTTTGAACATCCCTCATTGTTGCATTTGTATTTATATGTCCACCTTGCATACTACAACTTGCATTCCTATGGAGCCATCCTATTTGTTCATGAGCTCCAAGCATACAAATTTTTGCTTGTCTCATGAAGCTCAAAAATCATTTTTGTGTGACACCTTATTAATGTTATAAGGAGGTATAACTTTGGTATGGTTTGAGTGGGAAGCCTGACTGAGGCATGAATTTCCCCATAGCCACTTGCATGTGTGTGTGAGTGCATACCAGCCATGAGTGTATGTTTCTCACCTTTTTGGACTTGTCACCCAGTAGATAGCCTGAAGTTCCGTCACCTCAAAGTGAGTATGCATTTTTTATACAAATGACCTAGATCTAATCCACATCACGATGGAAAGATGGTCAATGCTTGATACAAATCTCTTTTATCATTTACCTTTTCTCTTTTTCATCTTTGATAGTGTATGATTGTGCCTTGTTGTTGCTCTCTATTTTTCTCATGTGTGTTCTTTTATGCCTATGCTAGTTTTTCATAGGATCTTGATCCTGGTGGCTTGATAGCCCCTCTTGATTGTTGTAATCCCATCCTATTAGCATTGGTGCATTTGAACCCCTCTTAATGTGTGTTTATCTACTTTAGTGTGAGTTTGAAACAAGTTCATCCTCTCACTAAAGTAGGGGCTAAATGTAGTGTCAAAAAATGTTATCGGGGACATTTTCACACTTGTTTGGACCCTCCTTGTGAAATTGGACTTCATGTTACCTTGATTTAGTGTTGAAATGCATAGTTCACACATTTACATTAGGTGTTGGGACCTTGTGAACTAATGGATTTAAATCATACCTTGCTAAAGTGTTGTGAAGTGTTGTAACACACTTTAACACTTTTATAAGGTTCTAAACATAATAAATCCCTTTTTAATTAAAATAAAGATTAATCTTTCCTTATTTTGAAGTGTTGTAAAGTGTTTTAACATACTTTCACAATTTTCTTGTCTTGTCATTAATAATTGGGATTTCTTATGCTTTTATTGGCCCTATTTTGCATCCAAAAGCCTCATTTAATGCATCATTTTGAGGATAATCCTGACACCAATCACTATCGAATCATAATTTGGGTGTTTCTAGCTTGTGTGGCCCAAATTTAGTGATCTAGGACTCATTCAACACCTTGAGCGAATGGGTCTCACCTAGATTTTTAGGTCCCAAACCTATTTTACACCTTTCTATGAACTTTTTATTTTTGGTCCCATACATTATGCCAGATGGGATTCATTCTCCATCTTGGGAAAATGAGTCCTGTGTCACCCAAAATTTAAATAAATTCAATTTTTTGGCCTAATTTTGTTCTCTTAGAATTGATATAATCTTCTAGTGTTGTAATTTCAAGAATTCTTACATAATTAGTATAAATACAAGGTTCTTTCACTCATATTTTCATGTAGCAATATGATAAGAAATCAAGTGTTCACAAGCATTCACAAGAACATTTAAGTGTCTTCCAGAGTAGATTTTTAATAATTTTAGAGCAGCATTCAAGCATAAATCATCATGTCAAGGATTTCATGCATCATTTTTTTTAGAGCTAATAATTGTGGTGCAAGGTTTTTTTATTCAAGCAAGTGTTTCATTCAAGATTATTATCATTCAAGAAACAATCAAAGGCTACATCCATTGCAACCATTACAAGCATATTTACAACAACTTATTGCTACAGTTTGGTGAGTTGCAATATTGTTATTTTTTCATTCATCATTCTCCATTCTTATTTGATTTCATTTAAAGGATTTATTTCCAACAAGGGGTTTGACCAAGGAAAACCCCTATCACTAGCCCAACAACATTTTCCCCTCTCCTTTGTGTGTGATTTGTAGGTCTAGGTTGTAGATTTCCTAAGGAGAAAGATTGGAGAAAAGTTGCAAATCATTCAAAGTTATCAAAGTTGTCATCAAGCCTTGGAAAACCTTAGAGAAGACCTACAGGTTGCAATTTGGCGATTCAAATCTAGAAATCACCCGGGAAGGAAAGAGTAGAAAGAGAAGAATAGGATCAACTTTTGAAGTTGTAGAAAATCCCAACTAGACTGATTCACCACATTTGATGAATGAGTCTGAGTTCCAGTCAATTTTTAGGACTTCATAGATTCAAATACCCTTTTGGAAGAAACATGTTCCTGTAAAGTTTTCCAAAAACAAGATTGATTCACCCAGCTTGGTGAATGAGTCCCAATCAGTAGTAAAAGTAGAATTTCCAATCATCCAGACCTTGATTTAGTCATCTCCAATTTACCAGGTGAACACCTTCCTGTCTTCATTTTTTTATTTCATTTCATTCACTTTTCTAGGTCATTTACTGTTAGTTTGCATTCAATTAGGGTTTGGTATTACATCTTTCATTTAATTATATTTTCCAAGTTTAAACTTGGTGGTGAACCCCTCATTAGATCATATTGATCCCCTAGAAAAACCCTCTTGCAAGATCTCTTTCAATTTTGCATTGAGATCTCAAGGGTTTGGTCTTGAGTGAAAGTTAGTGAAAATTTCCCTTTCCTAAACCCTAAAGGTGGGAGAGCAACCAATTTTCCACCTTTCACTTACTCAACCAAAAACCAACTTTCTTTCAAGAAAGAAAGAACCTCCACTTGTACTTCTTTTATCATCTATACAACTTGACCCATCTGCATTTGTATATACACTCAAAGAGAAATCGGTATCCTTAAGATTCCATAATCCAAATTCTGGAGTACCCTTCAAGTATCTAAATATCCTTTTTACTACTACATGTGACTCTTTGTGATCTTTATGAAATCTTGCCACAAGACACATCACATGCACAATATTTGGTCTAATAGCAGTTAGGTATAGAAGTCCACAAATCATTGATCTATACTTGGTTTGATCAACTTTAGGAGATTTATCATTTTTTCTCAATTTACAAATAGTAACCGTAGGAGTACAAATTGGTTTAGAATCATGCATTCTAAAATTCATCAATATTTCCTTTACATACTTTGACCGAGAAATGAAAATAGCTTTTCCTAACCGATTGATCTCTATAATGCAAGGAAGAAATTTATCTCCCCACACATTGACATCTCAAACTATTTTGCAACTCATTTGAAAACTTCTTACACATGCCTTCATTTACTCCAAATATTATTTCATCAACATTCACTACCACAATTAGGATTTGTTCTCCTCCAAACTTGAAGTAAAATTTTCTATTTGCAACACCTTTTATGAATCCTTGCTACAAGCTCTTATCCAACCTTGCATACCAAGCTATAGGAGTATTTTTGAGTCCTATAGTGTAGAAAATGTATCCCTTTACATTTTCACACCTTTTTGGGCCCTTCCTACTAAAATTGGGCTTCTTTATGTCTTATTTGGTTCTATTTTACATCCACAAGCCTTATTAAATGCAATTTTCTAAGGAAATCTTAACACTTATTAAATGACCAATCATAATTTAATGATTTTGGGTCATGTGTCCTAGATTTAGTGATCTGGAACTCATATGACACCTTGGATGTATGGGTCCCACCTAGGTTTCAGGGCCTAATCTTTAATATAGCATTGAATTTAAAATTTCTTGAAATTTGTGTCCCAAGCTTAGGCTACTGGGACTCATATGCCCCAACTAGCTTATGAGTCTTGCTTTAGCTTTGACCTTTTTTGATTTCAATTCTTGGAAGGATTTTATTATGCTAGATTTGATGTTGGCTTGTAGTATTGTGATTTTAAGAAATTTAGCATTATAAACAAGTATAAATATAAGGCTATTTCACATATTTTCTCCTAGAAGTTTTATGCAAGGATTCCTATTGCAATTTTATGAGACAAAGAGCATTCAAGAGCATTAAAGAGTTGATTATCAAGCATTTGTAGCATCAATTCAAGAATCAAACATCATGTCAAAGTCTTCATGCATCATGTGTGTTTTTTAGCTAACATTTGTGATCTAGGTTTTCATGATTCAAAAAAGCATTGAAGTCAAGATTCATAAACTTCAATCAAGAGTCGAGATCCACATTCATGCTAGCCATTTCACATAAATTTGTAGCCTTTGTTACAAGGGTTTGGTGAGTTGAACCATTGCATATTATGCATTAATCATTCCTTCATGTTATTTCATTTCATTTCAAGGTTTGATTAGAAAAATAAGGTTTGACAAAGGAAAATCCCTATCCATTAATAAATCAACATTTTTCCCTCTGCATGTCTGATTGCAGATCTAGGTGATTTGGAGCTTGAAGATCCTTTGAAGGCAAAGTTTCAAGATTGAAGAAAGTTGTCAATTTTTTTGAGAAGTTGTAATCTTCACAGAAAGTCACTGATAGGACAAAATTCAAATTTTCAGACTCAGAGATCAAACAAGAGAGAAGCTACATAAGATCACTAGAGGATACATAAGTTTCAACAAAACCCTAATACTAGGAGTAAATCACCACCTTGGGAATATGATTCCTAGTATACAACTTTTTAGTAGATTTTTGTAGATCCTAGTTTGCTAATAGTAGATTCAAAACATAGCCTGAAACCCTAAATTGAGACTAAATCACCTAGTCTAGTGTATGAGTCCTAGTACACATAAAAATTCAAAATTTCAAGATTACAAACCTTGTTTTGGGAATTTTGAGTCTTTGAGTTACTTCTCTATTTAGCCTTAGTTTGTTATTCTAATTTTTTAGTTTCATTTTCTATGCAATTTGAATATTGCTTTCCTTTCCTTTCTTCCTAAGAATTTTCTTAGTTGTGAACCCTGTTTTCTCGTAATCACACCTAATGAATCCTCTCTCACCAAAATTCTTTCCTCAATTGAGTACACTTGGTTGAGGGATCTTTAGGGTTTCCTTTAATGAAATAGAGTGAAATAGGAGAAAAAAACCTAATTGCTCCATCTCCTAAAAGGTGGAGAACCCTTTATTTATGATTTGGAGTGCATAAAAGTCCTAGATATATCTTACATTAACTTTGCATTAGATCTTGCAATACTTAATTTTCATTTAGGGCTTCTAAACTTTTGATTAGTGAAAAGTACATATAGGTTGCATTTTTACATCTAAAATCATTCAATTTCATTGAAATTATGCAATTACAAATAATCAAGTCAACATATAATTTAGAAACTTTATAATCAACTCAAAATTTGTTGAATTTGGTGCAAAACCCCTAATTTAGGACTCATTCACTCCTCTGGGTGGTTTAGTCCCTATATAGGTTGCTTTTCCTGATTTATGGGAATTATGTGTTGACTATTTTTCACTTTTTGAACTTGTCAAAAACCCTAATTGGGACTCATATGCCCCTCTAGGTTATTTAGTCCCATTTGAGGTCTTAATCTACATTTTACAACATTAATACCTTCATTTATGTGTTTATATTTGTTGTTGTTAGATCTCTCTTTCAGTTTGTTGAGTTTCTATTTCATTCATTTCATTAGATTGAGCTTAGGTTGGTTTCATTTCAACAATATTTGTAAACATAAGAATTGGAATTAAAGCATATCAATTATCATGCATTCATTACTTTTATCTTGCATTCATTTATTATCCCTTGCATGGGCTTTACAACTTGGTGTCCTATTGCTAATACTATAGTGGGACGTAGTTTGAGACTCATGTCATCTTGTGATAACACACTAATCATGGATCTTGGGTTATCTATATCTTTCACTCACAGTGTTGACATTAGTTCACTAGGTATGGACCATACGCTTAATAACTCTTTACCATCAAGTAACATTGCAAGTGTTGAAACAATGACTGCTAGTGTTCCTTAGAAAAACATAATCCAAATCCATGAAAAATTAGCAAACCTACAACATCAAGTGAGTATTGAAAAAATTTCCAACATGACTATTCCTACCATAGATAACATACAATGCATGATTGAAAGTGAACAAGGAATAGAACTTGTGTGTAACCTAGCTCAGATTTTTGGCAAAGATCTTTCCCCAATGACTAGTTGTGCTAAACCTTCGAACAATTTCCAAAGTAAAGGAGGAACAAAAATTCCTCCTCCTACAACCATTTCCTCTATTCCTACCTATACCAACCCTTAAGTTACCACAATGATACAAACTACTAGTAATCTCATTCCTACCTAGGGTATTTCTACTAGCAATCCAAGTATCTTGTGGCATCTAACATCATATCTCCTACCACCTTACCTCCCATAAGTGTTCCATTCACTTCCCCCTTATACACATATACACCTCCACCATATTCACCTCCATTTCAAAATATGACCAATGACACCATCCTTAATCAACTTTTGTAAAAATGTTTCATCCCTTCAAAGAAAAATTTCCATCATAAACCAAAATCAAAATGGCCAACCATCATACTATGTCAAAAAAAATCCCATATCCTTTGAGATATTAAGAATGCCAATACCACAAGGTATAGCAATTCCTAGGTTTGAGAAATATGGAGGAAAAAGACATCCTTCTAACCAAGTTTTTTCTTATACTACCATATGCAGTGATTTCATCCTTGAAGAAAATCTCTTGGCTAATATTTTCCCTATGTCCCTGAAAGATACTAATTTAGAATGGTTTTCCTTATTACCGAATAACACAATTCGTTAATTCAATGAACTTGTTGCGGCCATTATTAACCATTTCCAAGTGCACATGAATCCTAAGATGACATTAGCTGATTTGGTGAGATGTAAGAAAAAGGATGATGAAAAGATTATTAACTTCATTTCATGCTACCAATTGCTTTATTCCAAAATCAACATAAATATTCTTGATCCTCACCTTCAATGAATGTTCATCGAGAACTTACAAACTAAGATACAAGATAAGCTTGAAATGATGAAATTTCCTTCCTTTGTACATTTGTGTACCACCCTTCATGATTACCCAAACTCGGTTAGTAGTCCTGAAACAAAATCCAACTCTATCCTTCTTGAAAAGTATGAATCCACAAATCAAAATAATTATCAACCTTTTAGGAAACAAAATAATGCTTTCTTCAACTAAATCCCCCTCAACCAACTTAACATGTTGATACCCAAGTGGCTACTATAAATAAGAAAAACCCTTTTACATTTGGGGATCTAAAAAGACAATTTACTCCCCTACCTCTGAAATTTAGATCAAATTAGTATTATCATTATCATCGTCAAAATGAACATGATACTGAACATTGTAAGTGTCATAAAAATCTTGTGCAAGACCTCATTCATTCTAATTGACTTAAAATTAGAGGTGTGAATGATCAAGGTAATAAGTCTTTTGCTCCTACCAACCAAAACTTTCAAATATTTACCAACCCCATTCCAAATGATAATATTTCATTTGTCAAAGCTAGTGAAACTAAGAAGAATAATGTGATGAATGTTGACAAGGATGATGACATGGATAATAATGAATAAGGTTCTATGGATACTATGGATGGATTGATAGAAAATCAACCTTGAAAGGACTAAAATAAAAAACCTCTTTCTATTGCTTTCTCATCACAAGATATAATGAGAAAAGCACCTGATGGTCCTCTTTACATAGCTGGCTAAATCAATGACAATCCAATTAATGGAACATTAATTGATCTCATTTGTGGAGAGAATGTGATCATTGAAGAATTTTTATTTGTGCATGAATTCTCTCAAGAAACATATGACAAACTGAAAGCATGGATAAAAAACATAATTTTCTTGCCTTGCGATGGGACCAATCACCCTTCCTCTAAGAGTTGGACTAAAAAAATTATATGTCTCATTCTCCATCATCTTGAAATTGGATCAATTATTTGTGAAGCTTGGTTATCAATGGCTATGATCCATCAAAGTTATCTCATTGGTATTATATATATGTTTAAAGTTTCCCTTTGACAATTAAATCTTTACTATAAATCATAGTGGTTTTAATCCCGTGTCTTCTTGTGGGAAATTTTCATTGGATTTATTTTGACCTAAGCTTATTGAACCTATTAAACCTCATGAAAAATTATTTTTCAAAATCCTATAAAAACTTTAAGGTAAAACACATAGTAGATTTATCACTTTGAAAAATGTCTCAACCCATGATTGAGCCTCCTATCCTTGAAGAAACAATGACAAAACCAAAAACCATTTCAAATAACCAAGACCAATCTAAGAAAAATACTTTACCTATCTCGTACAAATGACCAAGAGATAACCAAACAATTCCCACTATGCCTCCTAAGATAAAATAAATTTAAAAAGCTAAAGAGAAAGTGGTTGAACAACCTCCCATGGTTTCTTCTATTCCTCTAACAGAAGAAAAGAAACCTATGGTTGATAAACCCACTCCTACAAAAACACAACTTAAAAATCATACAAAAAGAAATTGAAATTCTAGAGAGTGTAGGCATAGATGTTGTGCTATTGATCAAAGGTTAAACAAAGAGAACAACAAAGAAAATCAACATCCAAACTCAACTAAAGCAATAAACAAGGATTCTCCCTCTTTTCCATAAAAATAAGATGCTATATCACAATTACAATCGAGACTAACACCTCCTTTGGAAATTATTATTCGACCTCTTGTTGTGATTAACTTAGATGATGATGAGATTGTGAATATTGATGTGGAAGTGCATAATGAGTTGAATACATTATTTTTCTCTTCTCTAAGCTTAAATGGAAATTCTCCTAAGAAGAGTGTTGAACTTGGTGATACTCCTAGTACAACACTTGTTGTTGTCCCTTTGGCTAATTGTCTTCCTTCTGTATAGGATGAACAAGATTGGGATGTAGATGACCTATTGTAGGTTGAATCACACGTGCCTTACTAGTCTTTCCTTTATTTTCATTTTCATGTTATGTGTGTGATTGCATGTGCATAATGTGATCTCCCTATATTGTTCTATTTGATTTATCTCTCTCTCTTTGTGATATTCCTCTATTTGTATCTACATTCTTCTATATGTCATAAACATTTTTTTTTTATTTTTCTTGTGTTTTCCTTTTTCGGATGACGTAAGGTGTCAAGACATTTAGGTTTCTTCCATGTTGACCAAAAATATTTTCTTTTATCTTTTCTTTGTCTTGTATTTTCCTTTTAGGGATGACGCAAGGCATCAAGACATTTAGGTCTCTTCCATGTTGACCCAAAAGCTTTTTCTTTAGTCATTTCTTTGTCTTGTGCTTTACTTTTGGGGATGATGAAAGGCATCGAGACATTTAGGTGTCTTCCATGTTGAACCAAAAGGTTTTTTCTTTTTTTTGTCCTCTCTTTATGTCATTCTTCATGTTTCATGAGTATTTAGGGAATGATAAGGATTTTGAGCTCTCTAATGTAACATTGTAGTAAAGAAATATTGACCCCAAATTTGTGGATCCCCTATGTGTTATTTTGGGATTTCATTGTGGGGGAAACCCCTTTTCATGATGTAGCTTCTTTTGGAAACATATGACTTGGAATAGGGCTTTCCAAATAAGATCTCATGTCCTATTTTATCATTTTCTAATTTAAAGTAATTGATCACAAAATCGTGTTTAGCAATTTATTTAAAGTGGGGGCATACATTATCATTATTCTTTTTCATTTAAATTACAACTTGTTGATGGTGTTTTTTGCACAACAACAACTCAGACAAAAAAGGATATTCTATCTCTCTTGAAAGATAATCTTTGACAATGAATTGCTGAAAATCACCCCAAGGTCTCTTGGGTGTCAGGTCATGACAATGCATAAACAACTTAGATAATATGTGAAAATGCTGGTAATCACAATCGGACCTTACTACAAGAAAATTGTATCTTTCCAACTTATCAAATCTTGCAATATTATGATCTTAAATCCCAAATCTAATCGAATAATAAAGAAACAGCAAAAGATGAGAGTGTAAGAGATGTAACAAAATCTAAAGTGTTTCTAAGATAAACAATGCAAATGATAAATTCCTAGAATGGACCAATCTCAAATAACCAATTCCTGCTTAACCCACAATGCAATATCACAAGAAAGGTGCAATCTTCTAAGGCATACAAATTTTCAAATCATAGATATTCATCCACAATCAAACTAAGCATAAAGAGATGTATGGTCCATGTTGACTTCACCAGTCTACTACAATCAGATAGTTACTGGGAGTATAGACCAGAGATTGCTACAAACATTCCAAGCATAAAACCATGAACATCATTTACCAAACTTATCCACTTCTAAATCTAACATCAAATCTATTATCTTCAAGCAATTTCAAAGATGGAACAACAGGAACCATGCAAGATAAACTAACACAAAGAATTCACTAGAGAAACCACAATGCCTTCAATTGTATTAGATCACCAAAATGTAGCAACAATTCCACTATTTTGTGTTACAGCACTTGCTTCAAAGAACTAACTACTATCTCTACTGCAAAATTCTCTAGTTCTTTCTTAATCTAGATTGTCTCTATTATCTGTCTAACTAACTCCTTACAAATGAGGCAGGAATGCCATTTATAGAGAATCCTCAAAACATGTCGGCCCAGCCAAACATTTACAAAATAAAAATAGCCAAAACAAGTCAGCCTCAGGAATTTTAAAATAAAGCACACATTAAATGCCGATACATCATCAAGGTCGGCCAAAACACAGTCCTCAATGCAGCCTGGATCAACACATGCCCTATAATAATAGGGAAGCACAAATCTCCAAGTTGACATTAATTGCCGCCTCCCTTATCTTTGTTCTGATCTAGTGATTCATGAACCTTCAAAAACACCCTATCTAGCTCAACAACAAGTGGCAAGGGTAGGATCTTGAGCCGACATTCAATTGATCCAATTTCTTCCTTTGACTACCTAACCATTGTATCCCAATCACCCTTATATGCTAAGTACTTATCCACCATAGCCAGATAAGTAGCTGCATCATCTAATTGGTGCCATGTCATAGAGTTTTCAATATCATGGGCATAGACATCATGCCACCATTCCCTCAATTGCTCTAAGCCTAGGTATTTAGGAGCAATCTTCCTCCTGCCAGTCATTACCTCAAAAAAGGTGATGCATCCATCATAAATACCAATTAGATTACCATCCATCTGCTTGTTTTGTTTATAGATCTTCTTTATGGCTTTTTGTCAGATTTGCAAGGCTTCAAACCACTCCCAAGGCTCATTAACCCTAGATGAAGGGAGGATTCCATCAATAACCAGGAAATCTTTACCATACTCCATGATTGTTTTAGTTTTCTGCAATAAGAGATCAACATCCTCCTTATCCTGAGATAAAACATGATCTAATAAATCTTTAGCCCTTATTGCATCCTTTCTAGTTGAAAGGATTTCCTTTATTACATCATATCCTTTAGTCTGTACCTCCTTCATCCAATCTATTGTAGCCATGGTAGAAGCTTTCATATTTTCTATTTCAGAAATGGTCTCCTTTGGTAAGAAACCAGCAGTAGCAGAAGAGGATGGGTGAAAAGATTGCAAAGGCCTCATTAAATATTCTAGACATTTCCTTAGCCTTTCATTTTCCTTCTTTAGCTCATGCTTTGACTGTGCTTCCTTCCTCAATCTTCCAATGATCAATGCACTAGACCCCTCATATTCTTCAATATCTTGCTCCATAGAAGAAGGCCCAAGATTGATAGTCTATACATTATAATCCTTCCCAGTGACCTCATCTCTACTTTTATTAGTTGCAGGGGTAGCAATATGAATAACCCTGTTACTATCCTCATCTCTTTCAATCTTTGAAACCACCTTGGCTACCTTTTTCTTCTTACCCTTTCCAATCTTAGCCAACATTTCATCCTAGTTGAGAGGTGTGTCCTCAAAAATGACCTGTTTTCTTCTAATCTCCTTATCTAGCCAATCCAGAATAAAAGGATCCACCCAGACTTCATCCTTCTTGACCTCTTCATGCTGATCTAATGTCTCATCCTTCTCCTTTTTAGGGGATTGATCACCTTTGCTTTCCAGCTCTAGCTCTTCTTCTTGTAGGGGTGATGGAGCCTCAACAAGAACATCCTCCTTCTCAAGGGATCTGTTATCTTTGCTACTTGCAGGAGAAGAATCCTCATACTATACTAATGGAGAAGGATGCACTTCCACACCTCCAACCTCAAGCTTAGCAACTGCACCATAAAGTTCTCCATCCTTAAACAGTTCTACTTCTTCACTGGTCTCATGTTCTCCATGAGTTGTCTGCTCAGGCATACCCGATGGAGAAGAGGTATCCTTCTGTTATTCTGCAGTGGCTGCCATTAGAAGAGGGTTTGTTTTTTGCATTGTCTCCTTGGGAGATGGAATTCTGGACATTCTTGAATAGACCCTAGTTTTCTCTCCTGAACTCTCCACATCAACCACATGAGGATTCACCTTATCCTTAGGAGCTTCCTGACCTTTCTTCTTAGAAACCTTGGTTGTCCTTGCCATTTTTGGCTATGGAGGAGCATCTTCTTTCTCTGCTTTCTCAAGTTCCTCCTCTTCATAAGACTTTCCTATTTTTACAGTATGGCTTCTCTTCTATCCCCTAGGTTTTCTTTTCTTTTTAGGCTCACTCTCCTTAGGGCCTCTGATTTTAATCTTGAAAGGTGAGCTCACCTTAGCTTTGCTTGCAGAATCATCTTCACTAGACTCCTCTGAAGTAGAATGGGCATTCAAATTTCCCATTAAATTAAAGGTACAAGGTACCTTTTCACTTTCCAATTCCCATACTTTATGCTTTAGCCAGGACTTGGTAGATTTCATAATAGGAGCCATTAATTCTTCTAACTCAGTTATTTCCTTTTCTGACCAGTTTATATCTCCAATGGGCCTATCTTTAACTGATTCATATGCATGATCCTAGACCAAACTTCCATTGTCTTCCAACTGATTAGGAATAAAATTGACATTGTACATTCTGATCACATCAGCTAGAAGCCTAGAATATCTTTTCTTTCTTACCTCAAAATCATCCTTGCTATTCACCCAACAGTCCTCTAGATCATCTTTATGGTGATATTCTTTGGTGGCCTTCTTATGTGCCTCACCAATAATATCAAAGTTCACCCTCTTAGAATGGAAAGAGAACCCATAAGTACTCAATTCCTCTATTGATGCATGAGCCGATTGAATTGAAGGGAAAAGCTCAGCTATACCAATTTTCAAAGGAAAATCTCCATGTAACCTTGTCTTGTGCTTTTCTCTTTTAACAACGGCATCAAAATCACATATCTGTCGGGTAACCTCCAAAAGTATGACATGGTCGGTATGATATCTAGGCAATCTGTATGGAGTAGTTGGGTATCCATCAATCTTGATATAGGAGAAGGTAGGGAATTGTATAAACCAAGCTCCATATTTCTTGATCAGCTCCTTGGCTCCATCAGAGATTCTCACATGCTCTGCGTTTTGAAGTAACCTAGTAATATGCATAGTGAATGCATCATTTGCTCCTCTATAATTTGAATTCCCTAGGTGCAACTCAAGATACACCTCATAAATGACATCCTATCCAAACGTTCCTTTTGGATTCAATACCCTGTATGGATAGAATCTAGCGAGTACATATATCACATAAGATGACATGGTGAACTTCTTGGTTTCAAGCACATATCTCATCTGCCTGTCAATCATTGCACTGATAATTCCTACCCAATGATAATTAATGCCTTGCTCAATCTTGCTTATAACATGCACCATCCAACTCTCCAACACCCCAACACTCTTCAAGCTGGCCACCCTGCTCAATAGTGTGATAGCACCTAAACTTGACCCTGTGTAACTGCTTAGGCAGTTTGGAGAAATGAGATTTTGGATTTTCTAGCCAAGAATTCATCATCTGTTGGGCTTTGGTGGGTTCATCTTCATAGTAAGTTCTGGCCAATTCCATGTCTAGGGCACACACACATGGTAAGTCTGGCATATCAAATGCTTGGGCAATAGAAACTGGATTAAAGTTTTCCAACACTCTTCCATCAGTGCTGAAAATCCTCTGTGTGTCAAAATCATAGTGTCGGGAATATTCCAATATCAACTCGTAGCATTGAACTATAGGAGGAAAGCCGGCCACATGAGCCAGTCCAGACTTCACTATCCCCTTGGTCAAGACTGATAAATCTTGTTGAACTGTCCTTTCCTTAAACTTTTCATATCTCCATGCTCCTACATTAGTGTCCAAGAGCTCTGACCAAACTGAAGCTATCTTACTATCAGGCAACTGACATTTCACATCTAGCCTTAACCTTTCTGCATTTGTCACCAAAGATCCCTTTGTGTCTCCCTTGGCCTTTCCTACCACTGCTTTGCTTGATTCAGCCTACATCCACAAAAGAACCCCATGAGAATCCAATTATTATCCATATCTCAATCAAAGGTTGGCCTTGAAACCACATGAAATCATTAAGATCAATCACTAATCATCAATCTTGAAAAAATAGGAAAACAAAGCAATCCAAGAAAAATAAAGTAATCCAGGAAAATCCAGTCAGGGTGGAATTCAAAGAAATCCAACCCTGATGGACTCATGCTGCCAAGACATCATTCATCAAATAAATTATCAATATGGAAAAAATAGATGCATAATTACCATGCTATTAATTCATTTAGCAACAATAAATCATCATCTAACCTTTAGTTCATCGCTTCAATTTCAAAAATCAAAATGAAATGAAACCAGGCAGAAAACCGAAAAAATTCGGATGGCTCAAATTTCCGCGGATAGCTTGAAATTCTAGGAACTCATCATACTTTTGGGAAATGGAAGAATCCAGGAAAATCCAAGTGCATAGAAATTTCGTGAACACCTCAGAAATCCGACGGCCATTCAATGCACAGACCATTAACCGAGTAATCACACAAATTTCCCTATTTGGATTACACAACGATAAACTCGACTCCAACAAGCCAAATTTTGATTGCACATGGATTTAATTCCCAAAAAATCTCAAATGATTGATTCCTGCAACGAAATGATGATGCCCTAAGTTTGACAGCTAAACCTCTGCCATGAGAGCTAAAGCAAGCTCAAAATTCAAACTCAATCCCTCAAAATGATGAAACTAGGGTGCATTAGGGCCTCAAATGCTATGAACAAGGTCGAGCAAAACATAAGAAAAGAGGATCATGATGACTCCACCGAACTTAAGAAATCTGGGCAAACATATCGAAACCCTAATCTTTACAAAATATGGCAGACTACGTGCCAACAAGGCAAGGCCCTAACAGAAACACCTAGCCACAGGGGTATACCCGACACTCGATTGATAAATGAAGGGATGCATAGTGTGGATGATAAGACCTGTGGAAGGGTGAGTTCAAACCATAATTTGAAAAATATGTGATCATGAAACAAACAAAGGCCAACCCAAATAATCACCAATCAACAACTTGAAAGATTCGATCAAAGCGCAAACAAAAGGAAAAGTCAATGATGGCCTACCATGGATTAACTCCGAATGAAGCTCGAGCCTGAGGAAGTCACTACGAATTAAGGTACCCTAGTGATGAAAATATCCACACAGACGCTCAAGCAATCCACACCCGAACGGGCCAAATCCAATGACCAAAGCCCAAAATGAACAATCCTAAGCGCTAGAGTACATGGCAAATGAATAATGAAATCATGAAGAGCACTAGAAACCTTTAAATTCACTTACATTCATTCCAGAGCAAATTTACCTCAAGCATTAATGGCCGATAAGACATATCGATGAAATCTAGAAACCCGAGCTCAAAACGGAAAACCGCAAAAAACTAAGCCAGACGGACTATCCAGGTGAGCACGAATTCCGCAGATAACGCACCCTTCGGGATTCTGACGCAGTCTGGGAAAATTCGGGTGACCCAGAAAATCCTGGATTTAACTAGAAACCCGGATTTTGGAAAATTAGATAGTGACCAGATGATGGACTAGGACCCGAAAAAATCCGAGTGAACCGGAAAATCCCGGACCCAGGTCAAAACCCGAACTTCCATTAAAAACCAAGTTTGATCAATTCAACCCTCAGGGCAAGACCAAGGCAAGCAAGACCAACATCCCAAGACCTTAAAAGGATAAATCTAATAAAAACCAAAAGGCCTTAGAGACATCCAAAATCAAAAAAGAGGGTCCCTACTCCAAGTGGGGTGTGTGTGCAAAATTGCACAACACAACTCATGTTTCATTATGTGGTCTTATTACTTCATGTGATGCATTTTTCTCTTTGTGGTGACATTTGGTGTAATTTCTTTCAAAAGTGTGATGTATTTGAGCATATTATATTCCTCTTAGTGGCTTGATGTGACACACTACATCCCCTAAGTTGTGAATCTTCTATTCTTTGATTGGTCATCTCTTGGAGACATTAGGCATGATATTCCATAAGTTAAGACCTCACATGAACTAAGAAAAAACCCTTTGAACTTACCTTACACTATTTCAAATTTATAATAACTATTATATGGCCACCTTGCATAACACACTTTGCTTGCTTGTGGAGCCATCATGTCTATTCATGAGTGTTAATATATGCAGTTTTGCTTGCTTGATGAATCCTGATGTTTATGTTGTGTGGAACTTTATCAAAGTTATTATGAGGTATAGCTTTGGTATGATTAGTGTATGGGAGCTAAACTTAGGCATGGATTTCCCATAGCCACTTTCTTGCGTGTGTTAGCACATAACAACCACATGCATATGTGTCTCACCTCTCTAGGGGCTTACCTAGTGGACAACCATAGGTTCCAGTAGCCCTTGTGATTTTTCATTTGGTTTGCATAGTGGACATTGTGTTTCGCTTGTAAATTTTTTGGACAAATAACTTATATTGATCCACATCATGTTGGAATAAATTTTGAGGCTTGATCCACCATTTCTTTCTATTTCTTTTTTCTTTATGTATTTGGCAGTGTATGCTTGTATCTTATTGGTGCTTCATACATCATTCACATGCCTGTTATTTTGTCCTTATGTTGGCTTTCCATCAAATCTTGATCCCAAGGTCTTGATTATCCCTCTTGATTATTATTGTCCTATCTCACTATCATTGGAACACTTTGACCCCTCTTGATGCAAGTTTGTCTACTTTAGTGTGAGTTTGACTCAAGTTAATCCTCCCACTAAAGTGGGGGCTAAATATAGTGTAGAAAAATGTATCCCTTTACATGTTCACACTTGTTTAGGCCCTCCCTACTAAAATTGGGATTCTTTATGCCTTATTTGGTCCTATTTTTCATCCACGAGCCTTACTAAATGCATTTTTTCAGAGGATTATCACAAAACTTATCAAATGACCAATCATAATTTAATGATTTCAGGTTGTGTCCCATATTTAGTGATCTAGGACTCATACACCACCTTGGGTGTGTGGGACCCACCTAGGTTTTAGGGCCTAATCCTAAATATGGAATTTAACTTAGCATTTATTAAAATTTGTGTCCCAAGATTAGGCTACTGGGACTCATATGCCCCAACTGGAATATGAGTCCTATTTTATCTTGGACCTATTTTTAATTCAATTCTTGGAAGTATTTTATTCTCTTTTGATTTGATGTCAGCTTGTATTGTTGTGGTTTTAGGAACTTGGCAATAAACAAGTATAAATACAAGGCTACTTCATATTTTTTCTCCTAGAAGTTTTATGCAAGCATTCCTACTGCAAGTTTATGACATCAAGAGTATGCAAGAGCATTCAAGATTTGATTATCAAGTATTTGGAGCATCAATTTTAGAATCAAGAATCATGTCAAAGTATTCATATATCATGTGTCTTTTTGAGCTATTTGTGATGTAGGTTTTCATGATTCAAGCAAGCATTCAAGTCAAGATTCATAACCTTCAATCAAGAGTCAAGATCCACATTCATGGTATCCATTTCACAAAAAATTATAGGCTTTGTTATAAGAGTTTGGTGAGTTACAACATTGCATATTATTAATTCATCATTCCTTCATGTCATTTCAGTTCAAATTTCAAGGTTTGATTATTGAAACATGATTTTACTAAGGCAAACCCATATCCACTAACAAATAAAAAAATTTCCTCTACATGTGTGATTACAGATCTAGATGATTTGGAGCTTGAAGATCCTTAAATGAAAAAGTTGCAAGATTGAAGAAAGTTGTCAAAGTTGTCAAGAAGTTTTCATCTTCATTCAAAGTCACCCATGGGCTAGAAGTCAAAATTTTAGACTCAGAGATCAGATAGGAGAGAAGCTATAAAAGGTCACTAGAGGATACCAAAGTTTCAACAAAACCATAATACTGGGACTAAATTTCCACCTTAGGCATATGAGTCCTAGTACACCATATTTTAGTAGATTTCTATGGATCCAGGTTTGCCAATAGCAGATTTTAGACTCATCCTGAAACCCTAAACTGGGACTAAATCGCCTAGTTTGGTGTACACAAGTCCTATTACACATGAAAATTTGAAATTTGATGATTGTAGACCTTGTTTTCAGAATCTTCAATCTTCTAGGTAATTATCTATTTAGCCTCAGTTTTTTATTCTAATTTTTAGTTTCATTTTCTAGGCCACATAGCTAGGTTTTCATATTTCTTTCATTTCCTTTCTTTCTAAGCATCCTCTTAGTGGTGAGCCTCCTTTTCTTGTAATCACACCTAAGGAAACCTATCTCACCAAAATCCTTCCCTCAATTGAGTTCACTTGTTTGAGGGATCTTTAGGGTTTCCTTTAATGAACTAGAGTGAAATAAGAGAATGAACCCTAATTGCTCCATCTCTTAATAGGTGGAGCACCCTATTTCTTTTGGTTTAAGTCCATGCAATGTGATCTTTAACCTATAGACCATATCAACATCATCTGATAATTGAAAACTTCTAGTTTTTTCAATTTACACCTCTTCTTCTAACTCACCATTCAAGAATGGAGACTTTACATCCATTTGATATACCTTGAAGTCTTTATGAGTTGAAAAATCCAAAAAAAATATAATGGCTTGCATCATTTTCATTGGAGAAAAAGTCTCTTCAAAATCTATTCTTTCCACCTGTGAGTATCCCTTACACACAAGTCTAGCCTTATTTTTGACAACTTTTCCATCCTCATTCCACTTGTTCGTAAAAACAAACTTAGTTCCTATAAAATTCTTTTTTTTCTTGTCTTGAGACCAATTCCAAAGCCCGATTCTTCTCGATTTGTTCCAACTATTGTTTCATAGCCTTGATCCAAGTCTCATCTTTGCATACCTTAGTTATAGTTTTAGGTTCTACCTCTGAAAGTAGATAAAAGTTTACTTGTTTGACTATCATAGCAACTTTTCTTCTGGTCAACACACCTTTTCTCTTATCTCAAATGATTTTATTTTTAGAATTATTCTTCTTGCATACTTAGGAATCTTGGGTATGTGTAGGATCATGATGGGAAAAAATGGCGATATGATGGGTATGTGTAGGGTATGTGGCTGATGAATTTTTTTTACCCAATATTGATGAAACGAAAAGGGTTTTTAAAGGAGATTCTCAACTTTCCACCAATATAAATTATGATTTACTTTGAATTTAATAAATAATTATTATTTATCTTCTATTTGAATTACAACTAGAGTCTTCATTGATAGGATGACTGAAAAACATCTATAACTTTCAAACGGTATCACATTTTTTGAACCCAAAACATGTGTCACACTCTATGCTTCACATACTATAGGATTAAAACAAAAAAAATGAATTTCATGAATTTTTGACCAAGTTAAGGTGGTTATATATAAAAAAAAATTATATTTTTAAAAGTTGTAATAAAAAATTCATAATTATTAATATATTTTCAAAATTAAAAAAAGAAAATTCACAGAAAGGCGAATCAGGGCGTGAAGTTCAGGCCAAAAGGAAAACACCAGACTAGAAAAGAATGGATTAGAAAGAAGCCCTATCTAGAAACTAGTTTCTCAGCTATAGGAGCGAATGCCATCCCCATCAACAGGGGAGTGAATGGCAGATACACAAACAGCCAAAAAGGAAACCAACATCATCCCGAACAGGGAATCCTTGGCAAGAATGGGCATTTTTGGTATAACAAATCTAATAAAAGGATACCTTCAATGAAGGAGGAGACAAAGAAAAGGTGCACACTAGTTTTGATCCCAGATAGAGCCTTTGCGGATGAAGCAGATCAGCTCAAAGACATGGCCTTTTTTATTAAATGGAATGAAAAAAATCCAGATATGGGAAAAATCAAGGATTGGTGGAAGAACACCTTCAGAGACTAGGTAAGCATTAAGGCCCTGTTGAACAACTTTCTAATGATTGAATGCAACACTAAGGAATTAAAATAAAAAATACCATATGGAGAACCAATGTTTTTCGGCGGAGAAGCCTTCTTGTTGATAGATTGGATGCCACACTTTAACCCTCTCCATTTTTTAGTTTAAATTGAGGCCTGTCTGGATAACTCTTGACAATATGCCTACCAAATATTGGACCTTTGATGCCCTAATCACCATGGGTGAAGTGCTTGGGACTGTAATAGGAATAGATGAGAATTTCTTGAATGAAGTCAAAGGTGCAAAACCAAGAGTTCTGATAGATCTATCTTTCAAATACAACAAAGTGGATAACTTGGAAGTCTTATCAAAGAATGGTGCATGGTTACAAAGTGTGTCAATGGTTAGATTTCCATTTGAAGGAAAATGCCTCTATTAAAACTAGAAATCTAGGTTGCTCTTACCAAGAACTCTTGAATCTAGGGGTAGGCCCTAAAAACAATGGGGAAATCATGTAAAATACACATGCAAACAAGAAAAAAGAAAAAATGGGAGGATCAGATGTTGCCATAGCATTCCCCTCTAAGAAGAGGAAGATGATTTGTGGGTTTGAGGTCTCCACACTTGGGTCTTCCTTGTCGTTTGGATTTTTACAAAAAAAGAACCTTGAAGAAATGAGGCTAGGAAAGTCAGAGATAAATTGTTAGCTAGTGCTTCTAGGTGCCCTGAATCTTATGTAGTGTGTTGAGAGTGGTGTCTTTTAGGTCTCTGAAGGCGTAGAGTGGATACCCTAGCAGGAGTCAGCTTCGATTGATAGGAGTTTGGTCAGTAATCAGGAGAATCAGGTGGTTATAGAAAAACTAGTTAAGGAAACATAAGCGCTCTGGAAAGAAATTCAGGAGCAACTCAAGTTGCTAGAGGTGGATAGTTAGCACACATAGACTCTCTCTACAAACCAAAACACCCAACCTTTAATCAAAAGAAGCAACCTATCTCCCAATCCATTGAAAATTCAAAGTGTTGGCAGAGTGGAATGTCTAAAAGGCTTAGAAGAGGGGGAGATTCCTATGGAAAGAGATTCTCAAGCTGAAATTGAGTTTTTCAATGAAGGTTTTGGGCTTCCCACATCACCCACCCAAGTAGGTGAGGAGGATAGAAGAGAGAAGTTGGATTTAATCCAAAATATTCTTGATCTGAGAGCTCAGGATGCTTTGGGTGGAAATGAGAAACTAACTTCTAGAATCACAAAAGACTCTGAGGAACGTCCTCTTCCAAGTACTGATCAACAAAAAAATGAGATTGGTAGCTTTGGGGTAGTCACCTCTAACTATCTAGGATTGATTTTGGATCAACAAGTGGCGAAAGAGGATTTAATCCAAAAGATGATGGAATTAGATGCTTTAGAGCTAGAGGAAAATGAATCACTATTTGGATGCCAGGTGGAAGAAAGGGAAATTAATGAAGTCCTTGATAAACATAATCTGGGAATTTTACAAAATGTCTTAAATAAGTCAAAACAAGCATGTGGAAAATCCCTAGGAAGTAGGAGAGGGAGGAAATTGACGGCAGATCTTATCAGCTTGGCTAGTTTAGCAGAAGGTCAAGTGAAAATCATAGAAATTCTGAAGGCTAGGAAGGGAGGCCCCCTTCCCCAGGCGCCATGATTCTAACATGGAATGTTAGGGTCCTCAACGCCCTTAACAAAAAATGCTTGGTGAAGTGTAGGATACAAGAAACAAAGACGAGTATTGTCCTATTACAAGAAACCAAATTGAACATAGAGGACCTTGACTCATTTAATAAGAAGCTAGGTGGTCGGACCGTGGTTGGAATATAAGTGAGTGGTGCTTTAGGTGGGCTTGCAATTCTGTGGGATACCAAGAAGGTGATATTTGAGGCAATGGCTAGTAACTACAACTGGATAGTAGGAAGGGTCCAGTTCTTTAGTCCTCATATGAGGATACAACTCATTAATTTCTATGGTCTATCCCTGACAAAGAAGAAAGGGAAAGTTTGTGATGAAATTGAAACCCTGTTGAATGGATCAAAGGTGGAGCACACAATTATCGAGGGAGACTTCAATGCCATCCTTCACTCAATAGACAAGAGGGGGGGCTTATAGAGAGCTTCTCCTTCCTAGGTTGACTTCAAGAGCTAGTTCATCGAAAACAACTTGATAGAGTTTGAAACAAGGGAAAGGGTTTCACTTGGAATAATAAGCGTATGGGATCCACTCAGATTGCAGAAAATCTTGACTGATTCTTTCTTCATGGAGATATTTCATCAATTCAGGTAGACATCAAAGCCACTTTGATCCCCTATTTTGGATCAGACCACTTTCCTCTCCTCCTAAAATTTTGCAAGGATGATAAGCCAGCAAGGAGCCGCTTTAAGTTAAAAAACATGTGGATGAAGGACAAGAATTTTTTTAGCTTAGTTGAATCCTTGTGGAAAGTTGATCAGTTTGAGGGCTTCAAACTCTTTTGCTTTATATCTAAGTTGAAAGCTTTAAAAAAGTACTTATTAATATGGAACAAAGAACAGTTCAAGAAAATTTTTGCTGAGAAAGTTGATCTAGAAGCTAAGTTGTTGGCTCATAATGAAGGAGTCATTCATGATGGGATGGATCAAGAGAGTTATTGTAAGGGGAAGATTCTGATGGAAAGATATGAAGACATCCTAGCAAAAGAAGATATTTTCTGGAGACAAAAATCAAGAGAAATTTGGCTAGTCCATGGTGACAAAAACACTAAATTCTTTCATAGCATAGTTAAATACAAGAGGAGTGCCAACAGGATAAGGAGCATCAAAAGAGTTGACAGATCAAGCGAAGAGGATCTAGTCAAGATTGGAGAGAGTGCAGTCTCCTTCTTCAAGAATGTTTTGAACACCTTGGTTGGTTCATTCCTAACTAGTCAAAATCAGTTGTTGAAAAACATCCCAAAGCTGATAATGGCAGAGAAAAACAAAATTCTAAATGCAAAATTCTCCAAAGAGGAGGTGGAAAGAGCTGTAAAAGAGTTTCATCCTGACAAGGCCCCAGGTTCGGATGGATTCCTGACAAGTTTTTTTCAAAAATGTTGGCATATTCTGGGAGATGACTTGATACAGGCTATGGAGGCATCAAGAAAGTCAGGAGTATTGCTCAAAGAAGTTAATAACACATTTATCGTTCTCATCCTGAAGAAAGAAAATGCAGAAGAATGGGATGAGTTCTTCCCATCTCTTTGTGTAATAAATTATACAAAATCATGTCAAAAGTGATGGAAAAAAGACTTAAATCAGTCCTTCCCACAATTATATCTGAGGAGAAAACAGGTTTTGTGCCAGGAAGATCCATATTGGATGGAGTAAGAATACCCCAAGAGACTATCCACTCAATTCAATCAATTAAGAAACCAAGCATGTTGATCAAGCTAGACATTAAGAAGGTGTACGACAAGGTATATTGGAGATTTTTATGTAAATGCATGGAGGCATATGGTTTCAGAAAGCAATTGATTAACTGAATTTTTCAGTGCATTTCTACTCCTCGATTCTCAATACTAGTCAATGGCTCTCTTGAAGGATTTTTTGAGTCTTCCAGGGGGCTCAAGCAAGGAGATCCCCTCTGTCCTTTTCTGTTCATAATCATGGCTGAGCCCTTGAGTAGAGCCATGAGGAATGCACAAGAACAAAACATAATCCAAGGTAATAAGGTCACTAATAATATTATAGTAACTCATCAGCAGTTTGTGGATGATACCCTACTCTTGGGGCGCAACAAAAGGAATGAAGCAAGAGCTTTCAAAAATATTATGATGGACTACGAGGAGGCTTCAGGGCAAGTGGTCAGCAAAGACAAGTCAGAGATATTTATTTTCAATAACCCCAGCTCATTAAGTGAAAGTATCAGGAGGATACTTGGTTTTAACTTAGGCTCTCTTTCATGTAAATATATGAGATTACCATTAAACTATGGAACCTGAACAATGAGATTTTGGGACCCTCTCAAGGATAAGATTGAGGAAAAAATTTCCTCATGGAAGGGAAGGTTGTTATCATGGGCTGGTTGATTGGTGCTCTTGAAATTGGTCATTACAGCCTTCCCATATATCTCCTATCATGCTTATCTCTCTCCAACGGAGTCAACAAGGAACTAGTTTAGATTATGAGGAGATTCTTCTGGAAAGGAGTATTTGAACATAAAAATTTGGTCAAAATTTCTTGGGATAAAATTTGTAGGCCAAAAGACATGGGGGGAGCAAGCTTGAGAAACCAAAGATGGAAAAATAAGGCATTGGGAGCCAAAATCATTTGGAGAATGTATTCTCACCCGAATCTGAAGTGGGTAAGAATCCTAAAAGGTAAATACTTAGAGACATTAGATCGTGAAGGTATTTTCAAAACTCCTCCTCTCAGAGGCTCTAGAATCTAGAATTTTATGTTGGAGTGCAAACAGCTTATCACAGATTTCCTTTCTTGGGATATAACTGATGGAAAATGTGCTTTATTTTGGGAAGACTCCTGGGGTGGCTGCCCTACCCTGGACCAGCTTATGCAGATAGAGGGTGTGAAAGAGAAATTCAAGTTGGCCTAGGGAGACAAGGTCAAAGATTACATGGTGTTTGAGTCAGTAGAGCCGGTTGTGATTTGGAGCTAGAAAAACTTTGAGGAGGTTTTACAGGATAGCATTCAAGTTGCTCAATTGAGAGAGTTACTTAAGTCAAGGTGGATCTCTCCTAGAAAAGGTCAGGATCACATAGTTTGGATTGGTTCTAAATTAGGACAATACAACTCAAGGGACGGGTATAGATTGATTAGTAAAGATATCATCAGAAGGGAGGATCTAGTAAATGACCTATGTTGGAACAACTCTTGTCTACCCAAAGCAGGCATGTTTGCATGGGCCGGCCTACAGGGGAGGATTATTACTATTGAGTGGTTCATAAAACTAGGCTATCAAGGCCCATCTAGATGTGTCCTTTGTGAAAGAGACTTAGAAATTGTAGATCACATTTTTCTAAGCTATTAATTCTCCCAACAATGCTGGTAATGGTTGTGTACCAAGCTGGGGTGGATCTCAGCCTTACCTAATGATATACTTAATCTATTTAAATCTTGGTCGAGAATTTTCAAATCAAGTTTTTTTGGGAATTTATGGATGATTAGTCCCTCTCTCCTAATATGGGAAATATGGAAAGAGAGGAACAAGAGAATCTTTCAGGGGAAGAAAACAAACCTAGAACCCTTTTGGTTCAAAGTGGAGAGGGTGATTACTAAAGTTGTTAACAATAGAAATTTGAAACATGTTAAAACAAGGGTCACCTTCACTGAGTGGTACAATTGCATGAGGAATAATGGGCCCAATCTCAACATCCCACCCTTTTTTGGGACAGGTTCAGGTGATGCTAGGAAACAGAGAGTTGAAGGTTTCTGGTTGCCTCTAGATTTTGGTTGGGAAAAGTTGAATTTCGACAGGGCTACTCGAGGGAGCCTAGGCTTCGGTGGAGCTAGATGTATTGTGAGAGACTGGAATGGCACTGTCATTAGCACGAAAGTAGTTCCTCTTGGAATCATCTCCAATAATGGTGCAAAATTAAGTGCACTTGTTGAAGGTCTAAGTCTTTGTAGAGCCCTGGGGTTCAAGAAACTAGCCATCAAAGGTGACTTTGCAATCATTGTAAATGCATTGCAGACTAGCTCAACACCCAACTCGAAGTTGAATTCCTTGCTGAGCAAGGCAATAGAATTCTTGAAGTATTTTGATGATATAATGATTAACCATGTATACAGGGAACTCAATAAGGAGACAGACAACCTGGCCAACATGCCTACAAACGACATAATTTTGGACACATCGGTGGATAATCCTGCCAACTCAGCCAGGATCTCAATAATCTCTCAAGATGGTGTTGATTCCAAAGGAGGTGAGGCTGGGTCTGCCAAGTTCCAAGATTTCATCTGAAAGATACCCACAACCCCTCAAGAGCTCAACATGACACACAACTGAGGGTCTTTGATTGGATGTGTTGGATTTAATAAGTACCTGGCTTGGATGCATTGGAAGTCTTAGGCTCTAGCAAGAAGGTTGGTGTGGCCAAATTTTGGTCAAATCTTTGCATCCCTGTAGATTGGTAGTGGCTAGAATCTGGAATGCTATTTGCATTCCTATGGGGATCGAAAGACCCATGGACATAGAGCTATAATTTTGACAAATCTATTTATTTGGCTTTAAGCCTCTTAACCAAAAATAAATAAAAAATAATTATTATTTATTTATTTGGAAAAAAATTACAAAAAAATATGCATCACATCGGGACATGAGTCCTCTACTTATATCTAAAATCTTATAAAAAATATTATGATTTTATTGTGGTTAGGGTGGTCAAACAGACACCTACTTCTTATTTTTTCTGTGAAATTTAATTACTACTACATTGAAATTTCAAATTTTCACCAAATAGATTTTTTAAAAGTAAAATAAACCTGGTAGTTTAGAAACTACATTCAATTTGCTATAGATTCTATTCTTATATATTGTTGAAATAATATAGATAACTTATTCAAATTTTTACGTCTAGTTGCCTAAATCTGATTTTTCTAAAAAAATTGCCACTTAAGGGCCTATTTTTTCCATGATGGTCCTACACATACCCTCTTAGGGGTCATTTTTGGAGCTTGTTCCTCTTCAAATATCATCTCTTTTTCTTTCTCTTCATATTTTTATTTTTCACTACAAGGGGATTCATTAGATTCATATGGGTAGAAGTACAAAGCTATGTCATACTTTATAAAGGAAACAACCAACAAGATCCAACTTTTAAACTTGAATCACTAAATGGTGGCATATATGATTTGAATTTTGAAATGATGTAAACTACTAAAGTGGGTATTTTTTAATATATTTTATGTTTTTTTTTTTTTTTAAATAGAAAATTATTTTTTAATAGTTTTTAATAAATTAACACTATAATTTAGTTGCTGATAAAATGCAAAAAAAATGAAGTTACATGAGACATCAAAATTTTTATAGTAAATTTTTTTTTTTTTACTTTCAATTTTTTTTTGTGTATTTATAACTTGAAACTTTAGTGCATGGATATATTTTTTTTTTCTAATTTTGATAAATATATATTTTTAAATAACTATTATAATGTGCCTATATCAAAAAATAGTTTTGATACATTCAACCTCAACTTTCATACTAAATATTTATCTAAAATGAAAAAAAATATACCATCTTGATATAGATTCTTTTATCTAATGCATCATATTTTTTTCAATTTTTTTAAATAAGTTTTAGTATATTTCCTTGGCATGGTAATCAACCTAATATTTTTTGTTGATAACCTACTTGTAGTAAAAAATAAAAAATAAATAATAAATAATAATTAAGCTATTAAAATAAATATATTTTAAAAAACTACACTTATGGATCTACAAAAGGGTATTTTTTATATTTAAAAAAAAAGTTATTTACAAGTGTGTGAGTGATTGAAATTTTAAGTTTTTCAAATATTTTTTTTTTGGCAATTGGCATAAAAGTGGTGCACCATATATTTTTAGCCAACATTTTAGTTGATTTTTTTTTGGAAGTATCTAAATTAGCTAGAATGAATCTTACTAGATCATATGTTTGACCAAAATTTACTTTTAGTTAGAAATACTTAAATTTAGTTGTGTTGATAAGTTTGCTGAAAGTATGACACAACTTTGTACTTTTACATATATCCTTCTATCAATACAAAGATCTGATTTGGTTCTTCATCCACTTTGACACTTGTACTTTCAATAATATTCTTTAATCTTTTATTGTAGCACCAATATGCTTTGATTCTTGTAGATTATCCAAGGGATATTCCTTCATTAGATTTTGGATCAAACTTTCCTAAGTTTTCTTCATCTCTTATGATATAGAATTTACTTCTTGTAGTGTAGGAAAAAGTATCCCTTTTTCACACTTAATGTGGGAGTGAATAATTAATAATAAAATAGACTTAAAGGTTCCTTATTTAGGGTATTGTCAAGTGTATCCTAACACTTTCACACTAATATAGGGCTTTAATTAACTAATTGGGCTTATTTATACATTAATTGGTCCAATTTTGCATCCACAAGCCTTATTAATTGTATCTTTCTGAGGATAATCCCAAAACTTATTAAAATAACCAATCATAATTCAATTATTTTGGTCATGTGTTCCATATCTTGTGTTCGAGGACTCATATTCCATCTTGGGTGTATGAGTCCCACCTAGGTCTTGGGACTTGATTTCAAGTTTCACATTAAACAAGATTTGTCATGGAGTTTGTGTCTCAGTTTTGAGCCACGAAGACTCATACACCACCTTGGATGTATGAGTCCCACTCTAATAAAGATCCATTTTGAATTTAATTCTTGCTTGTATTTTATCCTCCTAGATCTGATGTTATCTTGTAGTGTTGTAATTTTTGGAAATTTGGCATAAGTAAGCATAAATACAAGGTTATTTCACATGGTTTCATTCTAGAATGTCATAAATCAAGAGCACTTTCACAAGAGTTCATAAGATCATTCAAGAAAATTCAAGAGCATTCAAGGGAAGATTTCTTCATCATTTGTTATAACAATTCAAGATCCATCATCATGTCAAAGGAATAATGCATCAACCATGTTGTTGAGCTAATGTTGTGATGTTGCATTCAAGATCCATGTTAAGTATTGTTCCACATCTAATTCAAGATTAAAATCTACATTCTTCATGGCCACTTCATGTTAGATTGCAGATTTACATTTCAAGACATCATTCAAGGTATCATTGTTCATGTTTCATATTCCATGCTCATGTTTTATAGTTTCATCAGAAGGTTTAATTACCTAAACAAGGTTTGACCAAGGAAAACACCTATTCCCTAATAATCAACAATTTTTTTCTCTCTCTCTCTACATGTGTGATTACAAATCTAGGTGGTTTAGAGCTTGAAGATCCTTTGAAAATTAAGTTGCAAGATTGAGGAAAGTTGTCAAGTTGTCACAAGGTTGTCATCTTCACATAAAGTCACCTACAAGCCATAATTCAAGGTTTCAAACTTAGAGATTTTACAAGAGAGAAACTATAGGAGATCACTAGAGAATATGAAAGTTTCAGCCAAACCCTAATACTAGGACTAAATAATCACATTGTGCATATGAGTTCTAGTATTTCCTTTTTCTAGATTTCAGAAGATCTAGATCAGTCACTGATAAATTCTAGTTTTTGCACAAAAACCCTAGTTTGGGACTAAATTTCCTAGAGTGGCATATGAGTCATAGAGAATGTTAAAAGTTAGAATATTAGGCTTTCACAACTTCTTTTGACCACATTTTTCTTCCAGGCACCCCTTTACTCATTCTCAAATTTTTATTTTGTATTTCAGTTTCATACTATATGTCATATACTTAGGTTAATATATCATTGCATTTCTTGTCTTTCCAAGCCTTTCTTGGTGGTGAACCCCCTTTTATTATTTAATCACACCCCTATTAAACCTTATTTCAGATCTCTTTCCCTCATTTTCATCCCTAGATTGAGATCTCCAAGGTTTCCTTGAATGAAACTTGAAGGAAATAGGTGGAGGAACATTAATCCCCCTTTAGTTTTATCTCCCAAACATAGAACACCAATTATTTTCATTTCATTTTGGTGAACCTAGTCTTTAGAACAACTTATTTCTGATTTCAAGTGCATCATAGTCCTAGATTTAGCTTCCATTAACTTTGCATTGGGTCTAGCATTAGTTAATTTTCATTTAGGGCTTTTAAATCTTAAATTAGTGAAAATTGCATATAGGTTGCATTTTTTCATTTTAGATCATTTAATTTCACTTAAATTCTACAATTACAAAAAGTTAAGTCAACATACAAATTGGAAACCTTAGAATCAACCCAGAATTTACTAAATTATATGTAAATACCCTAGTTGGGATTTATTCACCCCTTTGGGTGATTTAGTTCCTGTACAGGTGTTTTTCCCAGATTTTTGGGAATTCTATGTTGTGTATATTTCAGCATTTAAACCCCTCAAAAACCTTGACTGGGAATCATACACTCCTTTGGGAAATTTAATACCAAATCAAACCTAAAACTACCTTTTCCAACATTAAAAAAATCATTTCTATATTTTTCTTTGTTGTTGTTAGCTATATGTTTCAGTTTTTTGAGTTTTTATTTTGTTCATTTCATTGGATCTAGCTTAATTTGGCTCAGTTGTTGCATTGATTAATTTCAAAATGGCAATTACAACATTTCATTTTTAGATTGTTTCATAGTGTAATCAGAAAATTACCTTGTTTGGAATCTAAAAATTGCATTTACACATTTCACTCTAGGTCATTACATCGCATTTTAAATATCTATCCATTTTAAGTTGGTATGGATTACTTTTTCACAAATATTAATATCTTTCTTTTCCAATTTTGCAAAGAAAAAGTTAGTCAATGGGCATGTTAGTCATGCATTCAATACATTTCCTAGTTATGAGAGTCTCTTAGTGCGAGAGAGTGAAAATATTGACACAATCCTTCATATATCTCCTATTTATGGGAATGATGTGATAGAAGAAGATGTTCAAGCATAGACAATCATGGTAATCATAGTTTTTCTCCCAATACCTCTCTACATGTGACAAAGATATTTGAGTGTTAGAAAATGAAATCATTGAGAATCATGATGACATTTAAAGGTCTTCTTCTATAAATTCTCCTACATTGGAAGATATTATATCAAAAGAGAATGAGATTATAGACACATTTATAAACATCACCTTACCTAATTTCCATTCACCTCTTTCTTGTGAGAACATTTTAGTGAAAGAAGATTCAGTTGCAAGGAATCATGAAAATCATATTGTAAGTGAAAACAGGTTACTGTTAGATGATGAAATATTTAAGATCTATGAAAAAACTCTTTATGTTTCTTCCCCTACCTATCCTATTTTGGAAGAAATTATGGTTCAAATGAATTAAATTATGGACAATCTTGGCAATAACATTTCTTCTTCTCCTAGTATCTCTCCTAGTTGTGAAGAAGACACTTTGATGTTAGAAAATACAATCGATGAAAGTCGTGAGAATATTAGTTTCCTTTCTCACCCTAGGGAAAAACTTATTGAAAAAGAAAATCCAACAATTGATAACTCACCTACTTGCAATGAAGTCATTTTAGAAGAACTAACCTTTGAATTCCATGAACATATAGTTTGTATTTCTCCCAAAAACTCGCTTACTAGGGAGGATATTTGTTGCAAGTATGAGCGAGTTTGGTGGTGTTGTCATTGATGTTGTCATTGATGTCAAAACTATTCGTTATGTTGTATATTGGTTGAGATGTCGTGATTACATGGTGCTATCTTTATGGTGTTGAATATGTGTATGTTTCATGAGTTTCCAAGTGCTTTTGAGAAAATTAATAAAGAAGAAGTGAGAAAGTTGGATGTGTTCAAAATGTGCTCTAGTATGTGCTTCGCATTTCTCCTATGTTGGTTCTATACTTGTACAGACCTAAAGGTTTGATAAAGGTAATTTGATGATGTTATATGCTAAGTTTCAGCTTCTGGTGAGATGGCACATGAAATTTGTGTTCACTAGTGTGTGAACTATCTAAAAAGTTTCATCTTTTGTGGACTGGGAGAAAATTTTCTACTCCATCGTCCTTGGTTGTTGTTTTTCAGATCTTGTAGATCTGGGATATGTCTTGTGAAGGTCTTTTCTATGCTCCAATGAAGAGGTTTGGAGTTTGGTAATCTAGAAGTCATGTTTCCAAATTTCAGTATAGGTTTGCATATTTTGGATAATTTGGTGAAAGTTATTTAGTGTATGAAGCATACTGTTTTGCTGCGGACGTATCTAAAGAAGTCTAAGTTAAAGTCTCATGCACATTGAAGTGTGTTGAGGTGTCTTCATGTCATCTTCTTGTTGGGAAGTGTGTACATCAATGTTTATCTGTGTTTTCATTAGGTTTTGCTGACCTAGTGTTTACACTTCATTTGAAGAATAAAATTTGAATTGAGGAAGTGTGTAGAAGTTTCAAGAAAATAATTTAATTGGTTCACTCTTATTCCTTTCCACCATGAGAATTTAGAGTTGCTGACCTAATTTTAATTTATGAACTATTTTTTTCTAGCCAACTTTGGTAAATGTTTCTAAGGTTGAGAATAGTATAAAACCAAGGATAGTTGTGAAGAATTGTATGACAGTGTGATGCAAAGTGACAAAAGTGTGCCAAAAATCATAAGAGAAGAAGTATGTGTGAGTGAGTTGTGATAGCAATTTTTCAGTTTGTGGAAGACAATGAGCTGAAGGTTTCTATATTCCTATGAATGTGGTTTAATTGTAGTGGTGGATATTTTTTTCTCTTTTGTATCTATAAGAAGTGCACCTCCCTATTGGATAGTGAGTCCTTTGTAGGAAATAAGCCTTTTTATTTGGATAGTGAGTCCTCTTTTGTGTAGTGAGCCCCTGGTAGTGAGCCTTTGTATTCGGTTTATAATCTTTATGTTCTAAGCTAACCCTCACCATAGTTTTTCCCTTATTGGGTTTTCCACGTAAAATATCGTGTTCATTCTATTGATTTTCTTTCTATTATTTGTGTTTCATGCTCATATTTAATAGCGTAATAGTGTGGTTGTGGAGTTAATAAGTGTCACAGTTTTAAGTTTTAGATTTGTGTGACAACTAATTCACCCCCTCTTAGTTGTCCTATGCATGTTTAACAATATCATGGTGGAATAAAATGAAAGGATTGACACGTGTCTTTCAAACAATAGTAATTTGGCTTCCTTAGGTGATGGTGAAAAGATGACACTAGACTCCCCTTCATTAAAAAGACATCAAACCAAAACCACTAAGGTTATGAAGGCACAAGTGTCTGTTATATCCCCCTTGATTATTGGACCTCCTAAATATCCTCTGGGACATCTTAATAATGTTCTAATTCTTTACCCACCCTCACAATGACCATAAACTCAAAAGAAACCCAAACTCATCCTTTACCCACCCTCAAACCAACCTCCAACTCAAAAAAAACCTGTCTTCATCCTTGAACCACCTAAGAATAATGTCACAACAATAGAGTTATAATATCATTGCTCATACATATAACACTAGAAACAATCTACAACCAAGATAAACACCTTCAACATCCCTCCCATTTCCTAACCCTATCTTTCCTAGTGCACGTTGTTTTCTTTCACATAATGAAAAGGAGTACAATCTTGTTGAACAATTAAAGAATACTCTTGTTAAGATATCATTATGGGAGCTTATTCAAGCCTCCCCTCATTATCATAACATGATTCAAAATTCCTTACAACAAGTCCCCCCCAATATGCAATCAAATGAATTATAGCCCAAATTCATACTACAACTTCAATCATCTTAGACATTATTTTCCATCAAGATGAGTTACCCTTCCTAGAAGTGCAAAAACAAAATGACGCTTTCATGTTAATAGCTATCTATAATGGGTTGGGAATAAAAAGAACCCTTGTTGACAATGGATCCACCCTTAATTTGTGTATTGTGACCCTTTTGGATAGAATTTGCATGGATAAATAAAAAATTCAACCTTCCTCTTTATCTATTAGTGGGTTTGATAATGTGGGAAAATGACTACTTGGTGTGATCACATTACTTATTATAGTTGAAGAAGTTACAATAAAAATACCTATCTAGAGTATGCCTCGTGATATGTATATAATCTTCTTTTAGGTAGATCGTGGATTCATGCAATGAATTGAGTGCCTTCAACTCTTCATTGTATAATGAAGTATGCCTACAATAAGAAAGTGGGTATAATCAAAGCTGACCCTGAACAAAACAGTTGTTTGAACATTGAGAAAGGCAAGGGGAATCCTTTGCCAACATTAACACCAACTACACAAGTAGAACCCATGAAAGAAAAATATATTGAGGAAGTCATGAAGCTATTAAAAGATGATTGGGGTTCCTTATATGGGTATGTGTAGGATCATGATGGGCCAAAAAGTGGCAATATGATGGTTATGTGGCTGACAACTTTTTTTTTACCCAAAATTGATGAAATGAAAAGGGTTTTTAAAGGAGATTCTCAGATTTCCATCTATATAAATTCTGTTTTACATTGAATTTAATAAGTAATTATTATTCATTTTCTATTCAAATTATGACTAAAGTCCTAATTGATAGGTTGATTGAAAAAAATCTATAGCTTTCAAATGGTATCACATTTTTTGAATCCAAAACATGTGTCACATTATATGCTTCACATACTATAGGATTAAAAAAAGAAAAAACAATTTCATGAATTTTGACCAAGTTAAGGTGGTGAGACATGATTTTTTATATTTTTTAAAATGTTGTAATAAAAAAATCATAATTAATTATTTACTTGGAAAAAAATTAAAAAAAATATGCATCACATTGGGGCATGAGTCCTCTACTTATATTTAAAATATTACAAAAAAATATTATCATTTTATTATAGTTATGGTGGTTAGACAAACACTTCTTATTTTTTCCCTAAAATTTAAGTACCATTGCATTGAAATTTCAAATTTTCACCAAATAGATTTTTTTTAAACAAACCTAGTAGTTTAGAAACTAAATTCAGTTTGCTATAGATTCTATTCTTACATATTTTTGAAATAATATAGATAACTTATTCAAATTTTTACGTCAAGTTTCCTAACTTTGATGTTTCTAATTTTTTTGCCACTTAAGGGCCTTTTTTTCTATGATGATCCTACACATACTCATATTTCACAACATTCATGGGTGAATAGAAGATCATAAAAAAAGACTCTGAAAAGGAAAAAGAAAAAGTGATAATGTCAACATAAAATTTGGAAGACCCTTTGAAAGAATCCACCTCAAACATTGTAGAAGAGGAAGAAAATTAGACAACAAAATCTAATGAAAATAACTATGAACAACTACTAAATCCAATAGAAATGAAAAGGGTTATGAACTCATGAAATAACTTGGATATAGTGGAAAAGGATTTGGTTCTAGAGAACAAGGTATTTGTGACTCTATATAACCTAACACAAGAAATGACTACAGGTCTTGGTTAGTGTCTCTCGAAAGAAACAAACAAGCATTCACTTAATGTCAACACTATTACAAAAGATTCTTCTAAGACAACTTTAACATTAGTGCATCCTGAACTGATAGACAATAGTGGTTTTGATTATTATTCTTTGAAAGAAATGAAAGAAACAAAGAAATATTTTCTTAACATCAATACATCATCACACAAAATACTAATGATTAGAATTTGATATATTTTACACCCTCCTATAAAGGAGAGCACAAAATACCACAATCTAAAAATTCTTGTGTAAGTATGACACCTTGTACTAAGCAAGAGATATATTTGTCACAAAATAAGGTAACATCCTCTACTATTGATTAAGAGTGTATCTTATTGAGACTCCTCCAAGATCATTTGATATCGCTTCCTTCAAGAACATGAAAGAAATTTTACTATAAGAATTCATCTTGTGCATATCATATAATTCATGGTCATTCTACTAACGAATTTAAGGCTAAGTGATAGAATTCAACATCTTAAGGATTATGGTGCTCATACTTTTGTTGCAGTACCTAGTTCCTCTAATTGATACTGATTTTCATGTTTCTCATCAATCGCCTATGCTCACCCTTGTCTTGCACTAAGTGGGGGTAAGGAGCTTAGGTTAGCCTTGTCCTCATATGACACTTTTCATTGTCTCTTTTGGATAGTTGACTTCCTTCATTGTATATATAAGAGAAAGCTTAGGATGTGGATGCTATTGCTTAAGTTGGATCACTTATGACAATTGAGTTTTGGGGGAAACTCTTTATTCATGGTGTAGCTTCATTTGGAAACATATGACTTGGCATAGGTTTTTCCAAATAATCTCTCATGTCCTCTCTATTGTTAGCATTTATCATTTTCTACTTTAAAATAATTTCTCACAACATTGTGTTTAACAATTTCTTTAAAGTGCGAGCATACATTGGCATTATTCTTTTACAACTAATATTTCATTATGTAGTCTTCTTACTTCATGTGATGTGTCTTTCTCTTTATGGTGACATTGGTTGTGATGTTTCTCAAGAGTGTGATCTCTCTTAGTGTATTATAATCCTCTTAGTGGCTTGATGCGACACATTGCATACCCTAAGTTTTGAATCTTCTATTCTTCTTTTGGTCCTCTCTTAGAAACATTAGGCACAATGTTCCCTAAGTTAAGACCTTACATGAACTAAGAAAAACTTCTTTGAATGTTCCATACACTAATTTTTCATTTACAATATCAGTTATATGGCCACCTTGCATAACACACTTTGTTTGTAGGTGGGGCCATCCTATTTTTTCATGGGTGTCAAGCATACAATTTTTTGTTGCCTCATGAATCCTATTGTTCGTGTTGTGTGGTGCCTTATCAAAGTTATCAGGAGGTATAGATTTGGTATGGTTGTACGTATGGGAGACAAACTTAGTTGTGACTTTCCCATAACCACTTTCTTGTCTATGTGAGCACATATTGGCCATGTGCACATGTGTCTCGCTAGGGGCTCAACTAGTGGATGACTTGAAGTTCCACTAGCCCTTGTGAGCATGTGTTGGTTTTCATAGTGGACATTGTGTTCCACTTGTAAACATTTCTTGGAGAAAAAGCTCAGACTTGATCCAAAGTGTACAAGAAAAATGGTCAAGGCTTGATCCACCTCTTTCTATTTTTTTCTTGCTTTTTTTTTCTTTCTTTTAGTCATTGACATTGTATGTTTGTGTATCTTGATGTTGCAAACTATACACTTTGTGTGTGTCCCTTTGTTCTTATGTTGGCTTGACGTAGGATCTTGGATCCTGGGGGCTTGGTTACCGTATTAATCCTTTTCATCCTATACCATCCACATTTGTACACTTGGACCCCTCTTAAATTTCTACTTTAGTGTGACTTTGAAGCAAGTTCCTCCTCTCACTAAACTGGAGGCTAAATGTAGTGTAGGAAAAAGTATCCCTTTTCACACTTAGTGTAGGAGTGAATAATTAATAATAAAATAGACTTAAAGGTGCCTTATTTAGGGTGCTATAAAGTGTATCCTAACACTTTCACACTAATTTAGGGCTTTAATTAATTAATTACGCTTATTTATGCCTTAATTTGTCCTATTTTGCATCCACAAGCTTTATTTATTGCATATTTTTGAGTATAATCCCGAAACTTATCAAATTCAACCAATCATAATTCAGTGATTTGTGTCACGTGTTCTAGAGCTATTGATTTGGGACTCATATTCCACCTCGGGCATATGAGTCCCACCCAGGTCCTGGGACATAATTTCAAGTTTCACATTAAACATGACTTGTCATGGAGTTTGTGTCCCAGTGTTGAGCCATTGGGACTCATGCACCACCTTGGGAATATGAGTCCCAGTCTAATCAAGACCCATTTTGAATTTAATTATTTGTGATATTTTATCCTCCTAGATCTGATGTCGTATTGTAGTATTATAATTTTAAGAAATTTGGTATAATTTTAATTATAATTTTAAGAAATTTTAAGAGAACTTTCACAAGAGTTCACAAGAGCATTCAAGAACATTCAAGAGCATTCAAGGGAATATTTTTTCATCATTTATTGTAGGAATTTAAGATCCATCATCATGTCAAATGAATAATGCATCAAGCATGTTGTTGATCTAGAGTTGTGATGTAGCATTCAAGATCTAAGTTAAGAATTATTCCACATCTAATTCAAGATCAAGATCTACATTTTTCATGGCCACTTCATGCTATATTATAGATTTACATTTCAAGACATCATTCAAGGTATCATTGTTCATGTTTCATATTTCATGTTCAAGTTTCATTATTTCATCATAAGGTTTAATTACCTAAACAAGGTTTGACTAAGGAAAACCCCTATTCCCTATCAATCAACATTTCTCTCTCTCCCTCTACATGTGTGATTGCAAATCTAGGCAGTTTAGAGCTTGAAGATCCTTTGAAGATTAATTTGCAAGATTGAGGAAAGTTTTCATGTTATCACAAGGTTTTCATCTTCATGAAAAGTTATCTATAGGACTAAATTTAGGGTTTTAGACTCAGATATTTGACAGGTGAAAAGCTACAGGAGATCACTAGAGAATACCAAAGTTCTAGCCAAACCCTAATAATAGGACTAAATTTCCACCTTGGGAAAATGAGTCCCAGTACAACCTTTTCCTAGATTTTAGGAGATCCAGATCAATCACTAATGGATTCTAGTTTTAGCACATAAACCCTAGTGTGAGACTAAATCAGCCAGACTGGTGTATAAGTGATAGTGATCATTAAAGTTCAAAATTTTAGGGTTTTGGAGCTTTTCTAGATCACATCTTTCTTCCAGGTACCCCTCTTCTCATTCTTAGTTTGTTATTTTGTATTTCCATTTCATACTCTATGTCATATAGTTAGGTTAATATATCATTGCATTTATTATCTTTCCAAGCCTTACTTGGTTGTGAGCGTCCTTTTATTATTTAATCACACCCCTATGACACCTTATTGCAGATCTCTTTCCCTCATTTACATCCATAGATTGATATCTCTAAGGTTTCGTTAAATGAAACTTGAATGAAATATGTGGAGGAACCCTAATCCTCCTTTAGTTCTATCTCCCAAATAGAGAACCCCAATTTTCTTCATTTCACTTCTAAACACTCTAAAATATTTGATAGTCGGAGGTTTACCATATGATAGCTCATAAGGAGTATTTGAATTATTCACTCACTTGACCTCTATTAAGTATTTACACTACAATATGAATAAATTCTCTCTAATAGACATCCAATAGACTTGCTTCCTTCATCATAGTCCTTGCTTCTTCATGAACTATTATATTCTTCCTCTTCACAACTCCATTCTACTAAGGAGTCTTTGGGGCTATAAAATTCCTCTTAATCCCATGATATTCACAAAAAGTGTTAAACTCATTGGAGGAGATCTCACCACCTCTATTAGACCTTAATGACTTGAATTTCAAATCCATTTCATTATCAACCATAGATTTGAAACATTTAAACTTATCTAGAGCTTCTGATTTTTCTTTGAGAAATACCACCCAATTCATTCTAGAATAATCATCAATCAATAACATAAAATACCTGTCACCTTGTGAGCCTCTTATTCTGGTAATTCCACATAGGTCTATATGCACCAAGTCCAAAGTACCTACAATAGAATATTCCTTAGTCTTGAACTTCTTCTTTGTCTTCTTTCCAAACTGGCATTCCTTACAAATTGCATTGATAAGCTTTGTAATTCTTGGTAGATCTCTCACAACATGAATAGAATTGATCTTCACTGGGCTAGAAAAATTGATGTGACCCATTATTATATTCCATAGCCAAAATTAATTGATTTGAGACATAAAGCATTTAGCAACACTACCTTTGAGCTAATAAATGTTACCTTCTATCCTTGTCCCCACAAAAACTAAAGTTTCATATCTTCCTTTTCTTATTTCACAACCATCATCTGAAAACACCAAATTGTATCATATGCTACAAATCTATCCTACAATAAGAAGATTATCCCAAACACCCTTGAAATAACTAACATGATCATTTGTTTTATACTTTCCATTAAATCTAACTAAACCTTTTTGATTATCCCAAACACCCTTGAAATAAATAACATGATCATTTGTTTTATACTTTCCATTAAATCTAACTAAACCTTTTCGATGGATCTTAGCAGATGTATCATCACCAAACTTAACAAGACCACCATCATACTTTTGAAGTTTAACAAACTTACTCTTATCACCTATCATATGATTTGAGCATCAACTATAAATCATCCAGTAATTTATTTCCTCTCTTCCATGAAAAGTAGTCACCATGTAGTTCCTTAAATGTTGTGACCTACTTCTGGAGGACTTTCCTTTATACATATTTCAAAATTAGTATAATTAGTTCTGAAATTTAGATCCATGCCCAAGCATTCATCAAGATAGTTTGATTCCTTATCATCAAACACATCATTATCTTTTTCAACATAATAACTCTTCTTAAAAAAAATTCCTTTATGATCCTTATTTTTATCATTTGTAACTATTATTACACATTTAGAAACATAATGACGTATCTTTCCACAATTGAAACACTTCAAGGATAACTTACCTTTGTATTTTCTATTGCCCTTTTTCAATCTCCTTACAAAATTTTCTTCCACCTCATCAAGATCATCCAAATTTGATTGATCTACCTTGCAAAATTTAAAATTAGTTCCTTTCTTAGTATAATCTTGACCAAACTCTTTGAATTCATAAGAAATTAAACAACCAAAAATCTAATCTCTAGTGTATTGATCTAAATTATCAGCTTCCTCAACAGCTGAAACTTTAGAACTATAAATTTTAGGAAGGTTTCTTAGTAATTTTTTCACAAGCTTACTTTCTTCCAGCTTACCACCAAGACCATTGATGACATTAAAACAAATTCTACTCTAATCATGTAGGATATAATATATTCATCTTTAGAAATCCTTAGATTTTCAAATTTAGCTTTGTAATTCTACATATTTTCTTGCTTGGCCTTGTCATCTCTTTCATAAATACTCTCCAACATTCACCAGTTCTCTTTTGTAGTTTTGAGGATTATCAATTTCCCAATTATTGAATCAAAAGGTCCACTCAATATAGCATTTTCTACTTTTGCATTATTCTCATAATCATTTTTTTCATCGTCACTTGTTGGAACAACATCAGGCATAGTATACTAGGCTTTTTCATCTAACTTCTAGACTCCAAATCCAAAAAATAGTAAAAAGGATTCCATCCTCTCTTTCCAATAAGCATAATTTGTTCCATCAAACATAGGAGCTTTGACACCCTTCTCGTGTACCATCGAGGTCTACCTCAAGTGGTTAAGATTTTTCTAGGGAACCACAATTCTAATACCAATTGTTAGTTACAAAGGACTAATGAGAGGGGGTGAATCAATTGTACATTAAAACACCTAATAACTCATTAAATTTAAATCCCCTATATAACTTTAAACTCTCATTAAACATTAGTAGTTCATGTAAACATGTGAAACATCAATACAAACACAACCATACATAAGAGAACACTTAATTTATAGGGAAAACCCTATGTGTGGAAAAACTATGGTGAGGATTAGCTCACATATATATGAATAACAACACTAAATACAATTAGGCTTGCTACCCAGAAAAGAAGAAAGGCTCACTTCCAGGTGGTTCACTACCAAAAGAACAAAAGAAACTATTACAAAGAGATTCACTATCTTAGATAAATAGGAATATCCACCACTATAACTTTTCACCATTCAAAACCTTTAGATCACTACCTCTAGCAACTTCAAGCACACTAAAAATGTAGACACCTTCTACTCATTACATCTGGAGTCATAAGAATTTAATCTCACACTCAAATAACCCCGCTCGATCACATATGCATCATTCACACACCTTACAACATCTCCAAAAAATCACCTTGCATTTATATTATTCACAACCTTAAACAATTCCTTAAGCTTGGCCTCAATGAAACATATGCATCTCAAATGTGTAACACAAAATAGATAGACACTAAACACTTCCGTAGTGGAAATATGTAAAGGAAGACCATGCCTAGGGTTAAATAGGATCTAAATCTATATCATCATGCTACTCAATTCATCCATAATCCACATGAGTTTCCTATGCAAATAGCACTAGCATGCCAAGTTGGTGAAACCTACACTAACCCTAATAAGTGACCACATACACACCTCTATAGGTCTAAAAAAACCACATAGACCACATAGCAACACTTCAAAACATTCCAAATTATTCCACATCATCATAATATCTAGCACCAATTCCACAAACACCTAAAGTTGAAGAATACTTGCATTCTATGCATTAGGATGCATTACCATTGAACTCCAACATAAGAACTAAACTTACGAAGAAAATAAACAATAGAAAATCCAAGGGAAAATAAATATAGATAATATAAGCATGACCCCAAATCTGCTGCAAGACAAGAAACACTAATGTAAAGTAATATAGAGCAATCTCATTTCTCCTAGAGAACCTTCTATATAGATAGACACATTGTCAAACACAACTTCTACTGTTGCATGATCCAGAACCTAAAACTCTAGATATAACACCTTTGAACACCGCTGACCATAATATTTAAACCAAACAAGTATATCTTCAATCATGAATAAATATGGAGCACAACACTTAACACGCTTTTGTCACACTACACACTCTTTTATTCAAAATTTCTTCAAAGAACTTGGAAACCAAGTGAACTTACTACAACTACAATAGTAATTCATCAAAACTATATAAGACATCAATGGAAACACTAATAATAACACCACAACACCTACTTATCAAAATACAACACATCCATACTAGTAGCATCATTGACAACACTAATAATCAACAATATCCCCATCTGTAATACTAGCAATCTCCAACAATCTCCATACTATTGACATCAATGAAAAAATATTGACATTAATGAAAACACCTAAAACATACTTGCAATAGTACTAAGGTAGGTGTTATAGTGAAGGGAAATAAGAGGAAATCATTTAAGGATTATAGGACTAAGTTTCAAAAATCTAGGAAAAAAATTCTTAAGATATATAATTGAGTTTTGTAAAGAATGAAAATGTGATGTTGATGTTTAGAGAAATATAGAGAATTATATAAGAGTTCAAGATGATATTGAGAAATTAGGAATAAACTAGAATGTGGTGTACATGCTATAGGATGGTGAATAGGAAAGATGAGGAAATTCTTGGAAATGGGGAAATAAGAATGAAAGAAAATGATATAAAACCAAGGGTTTGGTCATTAGGATAGTGGGTAAATAAATGAGT